>OY856409.1:1686158310-1686588310 GCA_963693085.1 Alisma plantago-aquatica | reverse complement strand
TTAGTGGTTGAACTGCATGATTTCTATCTACTATATCTGACAAAGAAGCAGGTGATTACTGAAATGATTGATTTCTTCTGTCTCCTGGTGGGGCGAGAGATGGACGCGGTCCACAGCCAACAACCTTCTATCGCTATATATTGGCTGGGCGGTGGGAGGACGAGGTTGGGCGGGTGGAAGATAAGGTAAAGGGTCCGGTCGGCGATAGTGCACGTACTGTTCCGTCCCACCGCCCGCCAGCTGCAGCCAAGGTAACGCACAAAAAACATCGTAATGACTATAAATAAGTAAGTTTTGGAAGAACTCACGACATAAAATACGAGTACCATTGAAGGGCTCGGGCTCCCCACGATGATGATGATTGCACTTAGTCGATGGAGATTGTTCCGATATTGGACCCTCATGCTTTGTTCTGTACCCCTGTTTGGGTATTTTTTATACTTATTCCGTCTTGGATCGACATGGACGTGGACGTAATCTATAAGTTGCTTTTCCGTTATTGATTTCGCCACCTGCTTTTGATTGATTGGGATATCATGCAATTTAGCACAAACTAATAAAATAATCATATTGTCTCCGGCCCCTAAAGCTGATGTGACGAGTTGTTGTTCCCGATGCTGTTCCAGAGCATCCCAATTGCACATTTAACCCAAAATTCCACCACTAAAAAAATTAATAAGGTGTGTTTATGACCCGGATCGATTATAACACGCCCGCAACAGTGTTTTGCAACAGCTAATTTGGACTAAAGCCAAAGCTACACGCGAGAAGTGTGGTGGTGATGGTGATGACGTTGGCCGATGTTGGAGTTTTACCTGATCACCAGATTGTTATGTAATACTTGAGCTGCCATTCATTCTCTCTCTCTCTGTTTTGTCCGATACTATAGACAATAACCGCGCACAACCAGCATACATGTATGGGACATGACAGGATCGTTTCTGGACTCCTGGAGCGAATATTCACTTGCGTGGAAATTGATAGATAGAGCTGTAGCTAAAAGCCTAAATGCTGATAGAGAGGAGCATCAAGGAAAAAAAAAAGGGAGAGGAAAATGATTGACAGGAAAGTATACTTTATGTACAGTGCACTCAGCATTCCCTGGGTCCCCATTATCCATTGAATTATATACAATGGCTGGCGCAAGTGACGTGGAGTATCATGGTACAGTATTCTTTTTTCTAGTGTCCCTTGTGCGATGAGTTCCAGTCTGAGAAAATATCTGGAGAAGAAATTGCAATGATGTAATAGCAAATCGATTTAAAACAAATACACATTTCTTTACTTAGTTGGATATAATTCATCTAATTTATACATGTGACGGTCATGGATTTTCTGACTTTAAAGGAAACCAAAACAGGCCACTTTGACAATAATAATACTCTTTGTAGCACTTTGGGGGAAACAATTTCGGGTATAACACAATCTGTGTCCTAAATCATCACTCAAGGTAGCACTCTACAAGCCTAGTATCTGAAAATGCCACTAAATTTTGCGATTTTATATGAAAAAAATATTCAGATTTTAAGTTCTTTTTTTAAAGGATAAGTTCCACCTAAGGTGACAAAATTTTGGTTTCTGGCACTACATCTGAAAGACGACACTTGATGGCTGCTTCAATACAAAGTCAGAAATTATATCCTTGGATGTGCTAAAGAGGATACTATTTCGGCTAGAGTTTGCCGAATCAAGTTTTCAACTATAGTTTTTTTACATGTCGAATTACAAATTCTAGTAAGCATGTGGGTTTTAGTCTTACATGAATCAATCTAATCTTCCGTTCTCCTTTCATATGGATATTTGTACTCAACCATTGAAAAAATGTAGAATAAGGTATGTTACACATCAAGGTAGGTCAATTCCATGCGGCCAGCCTTAACAAATACAAAAAATCTTCAAGATAGAGTGTTGTCGCATTTTATGTCTGAGAATGTTGATGCAAATCCCATATTTTAGACATTCTTGAATGTGAAGTTATGTCTTGATACACAAGACTATTACATATTTTCCCTTTCAATTTTATTTCTTTCCTCATTTTCACTTGAACCCATCGAGATACAATCAACTACAACAATAGGTCATACCTATTACTATATAATCAATTGTAACCAACTCACATGCAATAGATTGGTAGTCAAAGACACTAGTTGTTTGATAATTACTTAGGTTGTATAACTTTAAAACATAATGGAATCCTTTTGCAAAACATCCACATAAGACATATGTTACTCTGTTTCTTCAATATCTCTCTCCATTCTTCTCGTCAATCTCTCACAAATGGTAAGTCATTCTTCATTTATACAACTATTTGTATGTGCACACCTATCAATATTTTTGAATGTTACATCCTAGATGGCTAGAACTTTAAGACTATGATATTCGAGTGGAACATTAGTAACTCATAAAGATAGTTTTTGTTGCATAAATTAAGAGTATTATGTTATGTACTCACTCTCAAATGCCAAGAGGGGCACAAGACCAACAAATAACTAGTGAAAAATAGAATAAAATATGGGGTTGGGGAGCATAGACCAAGAAAGCCCTTTTGTGGGGTTTGACTTGGAATGGATACAAGTGTGACACTGGAATACGATGTAGAATAGGCTAATAGCGACTAACATGACATTATCAATGGTGTGCATTAGCAATACTAGTGCCTGATGGTGCAAATAGAGATGATAGGAGAGGATATTAGTTCGTGTTACAGTTATCACTAAAATAGGTGGAGGCAATAACTATTGTTACCATAAGAAAACTATCATAAATTATATTAAAAAACCAAAAAGTGCACGAAAAGCTATACACGGGAAAAACAGAACTCTCTCAATTCTGGTTTCATACAAAATCTCACACTGGTTAATAATGAGGTGCTCTTTCTAAGAGGCAAAACTTATTTTAAAATGATGCAAACATTTATGTTTAACTCAGACATATATCTATTTATATGTTTTTTTCTATTGTGCTCTTGACATATAATGCATGCAAGCGACAAATGGACTAAAAGAAATTCAATATACTCTTTCCCTAGATCATTATAAAATTCAACTAGTAGTATGATTTCATGATATCATTTGGAAGATATCCCACCCTTTTCACACTTAGTGTGGCTACCTGTACCCATCCATATCTTCAGTGATTGCATAAAAAAGACATATGGTTATCTACTTCCTATAATTTATTGTATAGAGAAATTTATGGTCATCCTCTATGATAAAGTGAGTTTTTACATTATTTTCTATCTCTTGCAAATTTAATGATATAGATAAGTTCTAAAAAAATAATTTCTTAAGATACCCTCATCACCAACTCTAATGTTTTGATCACACGAACTCACAGATTTTAAGATAATGCAATCCCCAATGCACATTAAAGACGATTCATGTATATTAGAAACCTAGTGAAATTACCATAATCAACATTCAAATTTGGATTCAAATTTTCTACCATAATTACATAACTTAATTATAGAGCCTCACCTAAAGCTTCATTATGATTGGATGCACTAATTAAAAGTCATAAAAGATCAAAGTTTTATTGATAATTTCATTTATCAAATGATCCTAGACCTAAGTTGTTGATTTAATGTGACACATTGTGCATCACACATGGGCACTGAAGGCAACATTTTGCCATAAATACTGGCCACCCAGAGAAGGTCTGATGAAGCAAACTTTGTCTCCTACCTCCGACAAGAAGTGATCTTCTCCTCCAATAGATTAGTTATGAGCTTCGATCCCACACACCTTATCTAGCAACCCGCTCATGCATTCTCAGGGACATTTCTTCCTCCCTTAGCGGTGCAAGCTCAACAACCCACGCCACATCATTCCTCATACTTAGATAAGGGAGAACCGCTTCCCTTTTCCTCGCACCTATCACCCGATGGCACGCCTATTTTAGGGCTTCCCCATCTACGCCTCACTTTAGTTATTTAAGACCTCCAAAACCTCCTCCACCTTTCCTTTATTCATTCCACACATTCAATTGATGACGAGGACATCTCAATAATCCTCTCCCTCACCCTCCCCATCAACCTCCACTCATCTTATCATCCCAGAATTTAAGCCCCCCCACATGAAATCCTCCTTTCTATCACCTTCACCAAGCTCCCGTGAGCATATAGGGATACTTGTCCCTAACCCAGAACTATCCACACCCCTTCGTCCTTCCTCTCTGGTGACCACCCTTCTGAAGCTCGATGGCACATCGATTCAGGGGGAGCCACACCACGCAAGAGTGTCTCCCTACTGCGGTTCACCTCAGTGAAGGTGGGGTCACCTCCACTCGACAAAGAAGAGGACCACAACGCATGTAGATCCTTGTTGGAGTTCGGGGCCATCTATTGCTCGTGAGAAAGGAGGGGACTAGGTGTGACATTGCTCACGTAGAGCCAACTCAGCCTAAGGGAGCCAATCTTTGAGTGCCACTTCAGCAAAATGGTCTCTAGTTAGAGAGGAAAAGCAAGGGAGATATGCACCCCACAACCCTGACATGGACCAATCACAACCCTCCACGTCAGTGGGTAAATCTCCTTATCATTTTTAAATATAGAAAACCTAATTATCTTGGAAAAATCACAGTAATGCTAGTAATATCAGATAATACTGAAGCTATATACCGTTGTTATCAGAAAAATTTATGGAATCTGAATACAATACTAACTTAACCTAGATATGATCCCTTTTCCAAAAGTGATGGCCTAAAGCTTTACTTGAATATCTCTTGTCTTCCCTCAATTTAAAAAGATGAAAAATGAAACTTCTGATCTGATATTAGTAAACTTAAGTTTAAAAACCCTAATCCTATCCTGTTATTATGGGATCATGTGTACCTTAATGAGGTGATCAATAATGAATTTAACATCTTAGAAACCCTAATTTTAATGTTCCTCTCTCTACATAATAAAGGTAGTTATGATCCAAGCTTAACCCTAACCCTAGATCTGACCTTATGACCCTAAAATGAGATGAACTTGACAAATGAACTCTGATCTAATCATAAAGAACCAATTTAGTCAAAACCCTAGTATTGGGTCATACAAACTCATAGTAATAATGTATCCTCAAATTCCTTTCATGGTAATATTTTCACATCATCTCTGTAGACTCTTTTTGGAATCAAGATGTGATAAATTAGGTATGAAGGCTATCAATTAGTTTTCTAGTGTGAAATATGTATGACATATTTTCTTGTCTTATTTATTAGAACTTTTGTTGTATGTATGTACATGTAGCAGACTGTCTTTCTTGAAAATAAGAACAATAAATATAAGGATGAATTGTAGTTATGAATGGTGCTTATTAATCTCCCTAAGTGAGAGGGAAATAATTAATGTTGACTAGCACCTCCCTAGAGTACAAGGTAAACAGGGAGATCCCTATAGTACATGGTACTTAGGGAATGCGCCCAATAATATATGTGATAATGTGCTAGTCCATCATAATAATACAAGTCATTGAAAAATGCTTAAAATGATGGTTTACCTGATTCTCTCTCTAAATAATGCTTCCCGTTTTCATTTTCTTCTCAATATTTCAAGTACGAAAGCTTAATATGTATGTTTCTTTCACCCACACACACAACATACTATGTTGATTCAATGTTTCACATATTTTCTAGGTGCAAAGAATCCTTAAATGAAGTCAAAGTACCAGAAGGAAATAATAAATATCATTGGAGGATCTAGAGTAGTTAGATGTTTCCTTTTATTTCTCATAGTTAGTTTATATTTCCTTTTCCTAGTTGATGTGTAGGATGCAGTTTATCCTATGTAATTTCCTTTCCTTTCTATTGTTAGACTTTTATTCCATGCAAATAAATGTAAACTCTATTATCTCTTCCATATTTATGAATGATGGTTTGTGTGGCATTTATATGGTGTTGTGAACATGATCTGGCCTCCATTTATGACAGATGTTGACCATCATTCCTTGTATTTTCCCTCTAGACATCTTCTTGATATGAGTACACACATATCAATGGAACGTCATCATGGAAAGTATGTTGGAATTGGGATCGTCACATCCTCATCAACCCCAATGATTTATTTTTTCCTATTGAGGGTGATAATGCATAGATATCCAACTATCATGAAAGTACACAAAGGTATGCGTTTATGTAAGGAGGCGTGATCACCCCCTTACTAAAAATTTGAAGAATGAAAACATCCATTCCAAACACACTCAATTTCAAACTTCAATAAATGGTATTCAAAACAACCAAAGTATAACAACAGAATAAAAATAATGACTATATTCAATTTTCACAAAAGATTACAAAAGTACATCATAATATCCCATAAGGGTTTACATGTATGATGCAACATAATGATCTAAGTAGAGGAAAATATAAACCATAACAACTTTATCTCCAAGATTTAACTCTTTAAGCTAGTCCAAAACTGCATGCCTTATCATCCAAGTCCTTCACCTAGGGTTGGAAGCATACCCCAGTAAGAAGAGAAAATAGATGACATCAACAAAGGTTGGTATGTGCATACTAAATAGGAAAGCAATATATGAAATAAAGGATATCAAATATAAAAGGCTTCCCATAGAAAGGATAAGGACCACCCAAATGGATATCAAGAGAAAAGGAATTGAAACCATATGATAATAAAAGAATACTTGCCATTAATAAAGCATAAAGATTGTGCCACACAAGCACATGTAAGGAATTAGGGAACACACCCCATATCATCAACTTACATGCATGTGAGATAAACATAGCCCTATAACAATATAAACACAAAGGCGGCCAAGTATCATAAACTTGAAACCTCATAGAGAAAGGAAGACTACCAAACTCCCAAATATATAAAACATGGGCCAAGAATCACACATCTTGCCCTGGGTATGAGGTTCCTTTCCATCCCAAAAGAGTAGGAAATATCACATCTGCTCGGTAGGAAATAACACATCTGCCATAAAAACTAATGCGATTACACTACTCTAGTGCCACTGAATCACATAGCATGTTAAATGTAGAGGCAAGTAGAAAGTATAGTCAGAATATATAAACTAGTCACCACATAAGTGACCAACATATACATCCATCTCATTAGTGGGTAAAAGACATCACATGCCATCTTTTAGAGTTCCATCATTAACAAAGCATAAGATAAGAGTTCAAAAGAATATCCATGATCACATGATCAATATTTAATGAGGTAGTTCACATGAACCATGATTTTAAAAAGAAAAGACATTGTGTATAGGCTAATGTCCATAGGACAAAGAGAATGAATAAGCATAGGTGAATTTCTCAACATAGAAGTATAGGGGATACATCTTACCTCAACTTCAGAGTCTAAACAGTCCAAGTTAAGCCTAGGACTCCAAAGAACCTCTAGGGAAGGTGGATAGGTACGATAAGTGAGGTTCCCAAGCTTAGAGAGGCTGGTTTCTCCAACAAAGCTCCTATCTCGAGCAAGAAGGACCTTCTCCACTTTAAAGGTGAAAAACACTAACAAAAGAACATGGAGATGGGGTGTTTAAGGGATCTAGGTGAGGTTTCACCATGGATGACCAGGGTTCCAACCTGGAGGAAGGTGAAAGGAATACTAACAACATGAAAATATTGAAGGAAAGGATAAAACTTACTAGTTTTGGTCGAAATAACCAAGGAGGAGCTTTAGAAACCAAAAATAGAGCAAATTTGGAACCCTAGGAGCCTTCTTCACCAAGGTAGGCACCTTCTTCACCAAGGTAGGCACCTTATTTTACCTTGGGAAAACACCTTCATGGACAAATAAAGAAGGAGTTATGCTCTAAGCTAGAGGAAATAAAGAAGAGCAAGAGTTTTTGAATTTGGAGTTGGGAAGGGGTAGATATAACTATATAAAGAAAGAGGTCAAGTGTGACGTGTCTATGAGACTTTCCACGTGTCATGTATAAGGATGTCCATGGAAATGCAAGCCTTTATGGATAAGTAAGAAGTCAAGCACGAGGTGTCAAGTTACTTTCCATGTGTCCAATGCTAAGGGTGCCTATGGTCATGCAAACCTTTATGGATATGGAGGAAGCCAACCTTGAGGTGTCCATGGAGTTTTCCATGTGTCCTTAGCCTAGGGATTTCATGGCCATGCAAGAGGACAGCTCATAGAGGCTTCTTGAATATCACGTGTCGGGTTATGGACACTTATAGTCCATCCCAACTGACCTCCAATCAAAGAAATAACCCCATTGGTTGATAGCTTCTAAAGATAATCTCATTTATAAAGAGTGTAATCCCTAAAATGCCCTTGGAAAGAAACACCTTCAAACCATGGTGCAACTAGGTGCCCCATGGTTAAAAAACTCGATAATGGTAAGGGAATATATAAGTATTATAATGCATGTGAAAATTTGCAAAGAAAACCTCCTAATTTGGTAAATTGCAGAAAAGTCCAGAATGTACCTAAAATTGCATAACTTGCACAAACAACATCCAAATTGGACCAAACTTTATCCACAAGTTATATTTGATGTGTTGAATATGAATTTGTAATTATTTCCATATTTTGAAGTTATATAATCACATTATTCATTACTTATGCCTTTTACTCATTTTCTCTCTTGTAAACTTATCCTAATATTTCAAGGTTGTCCAAATTAGATGAAATTTGACATGTAGGCTAATTTTGATATGTAGATTTCGAATTTGAAGTTTGTTTCCAATTTTGAGACTTATTTTCATTAGATATGTCATATGAACCATTAACGACCCATTATCTAAATTAGTCATCAAATTAAGTTTCTTATCTTCATATTACCACCAAAATGAGTTACATGGCATATTTTATGTATCCATTATAAACCTAAGATTGATGTTAGAACATTAGGTTACATTAAGGTGATATATACATGCATTAGCTCATTGAGGTTATACCAAACATCTATTTCGGTCTAACCTTCAACCTTGTTTGGCTATGTCCAAAATGTCAACTTCTAGGGTAGGGTCTGAGATCTAGTATGTTACAACACACCACCCCTTAAAGGGATTTCACCCTCAAAATCAAAACATATACTTTTAAGAAAATAACTTATTCACCACCCCTTAAAGGATTCATCTTATTAAGTCAAAACTATTCTTTAGGTACAAAAGGTTCAACTACCCTTCCTTACATCCAACTACATAAGCATCATGCAAAAAAAACATAACTTGTAAAGACTAACTATGAACTATGGGTTAATTTTCTCTTGTCCATCCTCAAACAAGTATTCACACCTGAGAGACTAGTTCAACATATTAGGGTCCCTAGAGATAAATCATATCGATGTCGAAGGCTACTATTGCCTAAAAGCATGTTATTTCAGATAATTCATATCAACTCAGGCCAGGCCGGTATCATATGTATTTAGGAGTCCTAGTAAACCAAGCTAGTGGTGCGGAGGAAAATCTTGCCATCCCTTGAACCCTGATCCTTTCTAGACACCTTTTCTTTCAACTTCATGTCCTAGTAGCTACCTTAATGCCAAGCTGAACAACCTCAAGTTACTATGGTCACTTATGCATCTTTTAGTTGTAAGTATTTTAGGGATCTATTCATCATTATTATAATATGAAACTATAGGATCCTAAATCAACTCTTCATCATATATTGATCAACTCTATGACAAACATGTCACTTAAAGGTAAGGCAAGTATTCTAACTAGGGAGACAAAATTGAAATAGTCTGATTCCGACTACCATGGGCTCTGATACCATGCTGTAAGGAGGTGGGATCACCCCCTTACTAAAAATTTGAAGAATTAAAACATCTATTCCAAACACACTCAAAGGTATGATAGAATAGGTGCAAACTTTTCAAACTTCAATAAATGGTATTCAAAACAACAAAAGTATAGCAGCGGAATAAAAATAATGACTATATTCAATTTTCACAAAAGATTACAAAAGTACATCATAATATCCTATAAGGGTTTACATGTATGATACAACATAAGGATCTAAGTAGAGGGAAATGTAAACCATAATAACTTTGTCTCCAAGATTTAACTCTTTAAGCTAGTCCAAAACTTCATGCCTTGTCATCCAAGTCCTTCACTTAGGGTTGGAAGCATACCCCAACAAGAAGAGAAAATAGATGACATCAGCAAAGGCTGGTATGTGCATACTAAATAGGAAAGTAATATATGGAATAAATGACATCAAATATAAAAGGCTTCCCATAGAAAGGATAAGGACCACCCAAATGGGTATCAAGAGAAAAGGAATTGAAACCATATGATAACAAAAGAATACTTTCCATTAATATAACATACATATTGTGCCACACAAGAACATGTAAGGAATTAGGGCACACACCCCATCTCATTAACCTGCAGGTATGTGATATAAACATAGACCTAAATCAATATAAACACAAAGGAGGCCAAGTATCATAAACTCGAAATTCTGATACAGAAAGGAATACTGCCAATCTCCCTGTAAGGACCCTCAAAATTCAGTCCCAAAAATTCTTGTTATTTAATAAAGGTGAAACCCTAAGTTGAATGAATACATTTTTTATATGTTGATTTAAGTTGAGACCACACTTAATTTGTATTACAAATTGAGTTAAATATGCTAGGTGGACCTCAAATTGAATCATTGTCACATCAATGTAATGTATAATGCACAAAAACCTAACCCTAATTATGCAATGGTGACTAGTTGTGAAATGAATGATAGTTTTTGGCCCACATACATGTAAAATGTATCCCATTATTTTATATGTGAGTAGGTAATTGAATTTTATAACTTCCATCAAATTTTGGCAATACAATTCATTTTCAATAACTATTAATGTGTTAATTACCTTAAGTAGCTGATGATACAAAACACATATTTTCCCTAACTCAAATATGAAATGTAATTTGATAATTGAATTCCTCAAAGTCATTTTAGCCTACCTATAAAGTTTGGTTGGATTTGGATAATCATAGATGCTCCAAAATATATTAGGAAGAAAGTAGGAGATAATGATGATTTATGATTAATCGTATAATAATCCACAAATGATAATCCTAATTTTGTTCCAAAATTCAGGGTAATTGTGCGTCACGCACATCATAAGTGAACGGGGCTCTTTGTGAGCTGTTGGATGGGGATATGAGGTCAGGGACTTCATCCCCTACCTCCCGCAGTACCCGCGTGAGAGGGGGAAATGGAACCCCGATCCTTGGCCCGTGATATCCCTCTCTCCTCAACAGTTCCTTGTTATCTCGACGCCAACAACACTGGGAGATCTCCGCGATCCTAGCAAGCTCTAGATCAACCCCTATAAGCGCCCGCAGTAGAAACACCCAAAAGACCCCCTTTCTCCAGTTTGCATGGAGGCCACATTTACTCTGCCACTTCGCAGTGGACCACCTTCGGTTGATACCTAGAGCATCGTGAGGATCCTCAAAGCACTACTCCACTTCCAATTTAGTTCGAAGCCACACGAGGATCCACCACAGAGTGGATCTTCTTCCTCGCAGTAGGCGAGCTTGAGAACGGAGCTCCGGCCTTCTCCGTTAAATTAAACCTCCAGTAAGCTTCTTCACCTTCTTGTCAAGCTTTTCCTTATATTATTTGCTAGTGTGACTCGCCCCAGTGCTGTACCCACAAGGGTAGCTCTACGCCAGAAAAACCAGGACATCAGACAACCTTCTCGGCCATGCCCATGCCACGGAAACCCCTCCTTTTCCATCGAAATACCAGCCCGAAGCTTTTTCCTCCCTCAGTTATTCTATTAAATCATTGTTTGATCAGAACACGTTTTCAAGATGGGTCCCCTATTCCGGCCATGATGACATTGGCAGTGGGAGCTCCTGTTCTCATTTTTCTTTGGCGTTTGTCGCATCCACTTCGGTCATCCGTCTGGTTCTCATTTTTGGTCTAAAGAAACTCAATCGGGTAGTGGAAACTGATTCTGTCTTTTTCTTACTTCTCATACCATGCTCGTGGCGTGAAGGTGGAGCCACCGAGCACTGTAGAGCCTCTCCCATGGCTCAATAGATTCGCCTGAGTTCAGGGAACTCCTCACTTTTCCCATGTTTCCCGGTTCATTCTCGGCTTCAGTTCTGATCAGAGTTTAGAACTCCTTTGGAGCTTAGCAATACACCATGGCCAAGAAAGAAGAAAACCCACGAATCAATTACTGTCTTGCCCCCATGATTTCAATTGATCTGTCGCAGGTCCAGGGGTATAATAGGTAATTTTTAAATTTACATATATCAGTATAGTTGCCAGTATTCTAATGAGTATTTTACCCATATGCCCTGTCATGCCTCCTGTCTCAAATTTATAATGCGAGGGAAAAGTCGTCTTTCAAACCTTGATTTCCGGATTTTCTCAGAAATATCTTTAAATGATTTTCCACGCCTTTGATTGGTTAGAATATATCTGATCTTTACAAATTCATAGAAAATAATCTGTAGCTCGGATGGGGATGATCCATATATGATTTTTGATCAGTTTTTCGAGATCTATCACTTGGTCCTTGTTTCAGACTTATACCCCCGATCTAATTTCCAAATTTAATTAGAGAATCATACACCTATGTTAAGAAAATGTAATTAATTCATAATTATGTTATTCACATGATATTATGATTGATCAGGACTTCATATATCATTAGTATACCTCCTCAAGATCAGGTGAGTGGATCATGCACACTGAGCATAATTTTAGGGTTTTGGGTTTCATTATTTGTTTAATGGTTATGGTTACTCAATAAAGTGCAATTATGCAATTATTCAATTTATGCTTATGAAAACCATGTAAATACTATGAATTTATGTTTTCTACTGGTTTGATGAATATGCTTTCTTTTGGAACACTACAAATCACTGCCATGTTAATTGATCAAGGAATCATGATAACTGTGTTCAAGTATAATAATTCATGTTATGTTGATATAGTTCACTCAATCATGTTATGTGAGCCTTAATTGGCCTTATGAGCTCAGTGGGAGCATTATGTGAGCCTTGATTGGCCTTATGTGAGCCTTAAATGGCCACATGAGCACTGTGGGTGCAAACTAGGAGAGAGACTACATCAACTCAACTAAAAACCATCTTATTATGAAATCATGTTAAGTTAATCATGTTCTCATGCAATCATGTTAATTATGCCATGAAATTATATTCCAAGTTATTCCTCAGGTTATTTCAATTATAAGCTATTTTATTATATAACTGCTCAGTGTCACTCACATAGTTTTACGTTACCTTGCATGGGCTGGGGATGAGATGTTCGCAGATGAGGAGGAGAAGAAGTAGACTTCAGGTACGTCAGCTCAAGCTCAGGGATAGTTTGTGAATTCTACTTGGTGGGGTGCCATTCTAGATAGATGTCTTTCCTTTTTGTTATGTTATGTTGGAGTTTCATCCTTTGAACTCTTGTATGTTGGACTTAGAGTCTTTTGTTTATGGCTTGTAATAAGGCACTCTGGTGGATATTTCTTTTATTCTATGGATTTTTCTTGGTCAATGATATCAGTTCACGATTTGTCATGATATCCATTATGTGCAATGCTTCCGCTATGGTTGTATTATTATTTTTAGAAGGGAGGTCGTGACACTCCCACATATATAAAACATGATCCAAGAATCACACATCTTGCCCTGGGTATGAGGTTCCTTTCCATCCCAAAAGAGCAGGAAATATCATATCTGCTCGACAGGAAATAACACATCTGCCATAAAAACCAATGCGGTTACACTACTCTAGTGCCACTAAATCACATAGCATGTTAAATTTAGAGGTAAGTAGAAAGTATAGTCATAATATATAAACTAGTCACCACATAAGTGACCAACATATACATCCTCCTCATAAGTGGGTTAAAGACATCACATGTCATCTTTTAGAGTTCCATAATGAACAAAGCATAAGATAAGAGTTCAAAAGAATATCCATGATCACATGATCAATATATAATAAGGTAGTTCACATGAACCATGATTTTCAAAAGAAAAGACATTATGTATAGGCTAATGTCCATAGGACAAAGAGAATGAATAAGCATAGGTGAATTTCTCAACATAGAATAATAGGGGATACATCATACCTCAACTTCAGAGTCTAAATAGTCCAAGTCAAGACTAGGCCTTCAATGAGCCTCTAGGGAAGGTGGAAAGGTCCAATAAGTGAGGTTACCAAGCTTAGAGAGATTGGTTTCTCCAACAAAGCTCCTATCTCGAGCAAAAAGCACATTCTCCACTTTGGAGGTGAAAAACCCTAACAAAAGAACATGGAGATGGAGTGTTTAAGGGCTCTAGGTGGGATTTGAACATGGAAGACCATGGTTCTAACCTGGAGGAAGGTGGAAGGAAGACTAAGAACATGAAAATAGGGAAAGAAAGGAGAAACCTTACTAGTTTTGGTCAAAATAACCAAGGAGGAGCTTTAGAAACCCTAATAGAGCAAATTTGGAACCCTAGAAGCCTTCTTCACCAAGGTAGGCACCTTATTTTACCTTGGGACAGAACCTTCATGGTAAAATAGAGTATGAGTTATGCTCTAAGATAGAGGAAAGAAAGAAGAGCAAGAGTTTTCTAATTTGGAGTTGGGAAGGGGTAGATATGGCTGTATAGAGAAAGAGGTCAAGTATGAGGTGTCTATGAGACTTTCCATTTGTCATGTATAAGGGTGTCCATGGACATGAAAGCCTTTATGGATAAGGAAGAAGTCAAGAATGAGGTGTCAAGTTACTTTCCATGTGTCCAATGCTAAGGGTGCCTATGGACATGCAAACCTTTATGGATATGGAGGAAGTCAACCATGAGGTGTCCATGGAGCTTTCCATGTGTCTTTAGCCTAGGGATTTCATGGCCATGCAAGAGGACAGCTCATAGAGGCTTCTTGAATATCAAATTTCAGTTTATGGACACTTATAGGCCATCCCAACTGACCTACAATCACAGAAATAACCCCATTGGTTGATAGCTTCTAAAGATAAGCTCATTTATAAAGAGAGTAATCCCTAAAATGCCCTTGGAAAGAAACACCTTCAAACCATGGTGCAACTAGGTTCCCCATGGTTAAAAAACTCAAGAATGGTAAGGGAATATATAAGGATTATAATGCATGTGACAATTTGCAAAGAAAACCTCCCAATTGGGTAAATTGCAGAAAAGTCCAGAATGTACCTGAAATTGCATAAATTGCACAAACAACATCCAAATTGGACCAAACTTCATCCACAAGTTATATTTGATGTGTTGAATATGAATTTGCCATTATTTCCATATTTTGAAGTTATATAATCACATTATTAATTACTTATGCCTTTTACACATTTTCTCTCTCCTAAACTTATCCTAATATTTTAAGGTTGTCCAAATTAGATGAAATTTGACATGTAGGCTAATTTTGATATTTAGATTTAAAATTTGAATTTTTTTTCCACTTTTGAGACTTATTTTTATGAGATATGTCATATGGCCCATTAACGACCCATTATCTAAATTATTCATCCAATTAAGTTTCTTATCTTCATATTATCACCAAAATGAGTAATGGGGCATACTTTATGTATCCATTATAAACCTAAGATTAATGTTAGAACATTAGGTTATATTAAGGTGATATATACATGCATTAGCTCATTGAGGTTATACTAAACATCTATTTAGGTCTAACCTTCAACCTTGTTTGGCTAAGTCCAAAATGTCAACTTCCAGGGTAGGGTCTGAGATCTAGTATGTTATAATTTAGGTCATATGTAGAATTATTTTTGATACCTAACCTTGAGTTAGTTCAAGTACCCATGTTGGGAAATACAGGCATAGAGAATAGCAGCAAAAACAAAATTTTATCTATCCGTATTACCATAACAACAAGCTCACGTCAACTACTATGAAATAGGAAGTACGGTTTTAGCAAGTTATACTTGGTCATGGAGCAAGTCCAGTGAAAAAACTTGCTTGTTTATAACTGCAGACAAGTTTCTCTTGAACGGTGGTTGTGCAGCTGCTCGTCTTCACCAAGAACAATTGTCTGTGCAAGTTCTACAACAACTCCGGTGGTCTTGCCACTTAGTGTAGGCTGACTTTGCTCTCCGAACAACAACCAAAGCACACCTTCCTCTAGAGTAGTCTACACAGACCAAGTAGAACTCCTGTCATTCACTAAGAATGAACAAGAAGGAGTTGTCCCTCCCGTTGGTGTACTAGTCACCAACCTACTCTCCCACAACAACAACTTCCCTATTGTTCTCTCCTGTTGGCTATCCCTACATGTCGGGTAGGACGTTCCTGGGCTATCTTAGTTACAACAACCAGAGAGGACAAAAGTTTTCAGAGAAATTGATTCTCAATTGTCTGTGTTGTGTCTTGGGAATCCCCCAATATCCCTCCTTTTATATGCGAGGTTAGGGTCGGGGTTCCCAATCTGTACAGGATTGTGCGGGAGCCAAAGTGACCGAAAGATCTTGAATTTTCACAACCTGTGAGATGCCAAACGGTTGTCTGGAAGACCCAGAAAATCATTTGATGTGCAAGACAACCATCTCACACCTCCAAACAATCATTTTGTAGTTTCCCGATTGGATACAAATTTGGCAAATTTTGATTACAAATAATATCATATATTAATTTTCTTGCACTCCAAGTTTGTGCAATCAAAACTATTCCAAAAACAACCTGAACTTTCATTGGACACAATCGGTCTGTCTCACCTAGGAGAGATGCCCATATTGCTCACCTAGGCACCCGTCCGGTGAGTCAAGATAAGCCAATCATTTCAAGGACAGAACTTAGCCAATTCAAACTATGATTAGCCTGACTATCCAAGCGACCATTTCAGCGCTTGAGATGGCCATCTGGCATGCCCAAAAAACCATCCCACTCCATGAGGAAGTCATTTGGTGATCCAATTAGTCAATCAATCGATCTGTTATGTGAATAAAATACTAAAATACTTTAGTAATTAATCCAATTGCCGTTCAAGGTCAAACTCCTCTTCTAGATAAGTTCCTATGTGTGTGAACCTATAGGTCCTACATCACATTGGAAGTGAGTGTCCATAACTAGCTTATGACATCACAAGAAGAGAGTGGTCCCTAGTTGCACATCACTACTACCCAAGTGAATGAAAAGTTAGAGAACAACTTCAACCTACAATTTGTGTAAGGTGTTGTAGTGATTGTATAAATCCTTTGTCACTGATATCCATGATGACCTTGAGGCATTAAAGGTCATCCTCTAAACATTCAATCCATATTCCTTGAACTATAAGTAGACTGTCTGAGATAATGTGACCTCAATATCATATATTGATTCGCATGTGCATGTACATGCGTTTCTGAGTCTCGGTTATCAAGTGTCCATGATATCATACTCCAGTAGGAGGGACAAATTTCATCTCTATAACACACAGTCTATCCCCGCGTGTCAAAGTCACCCAATTATCACCATTATAACAACCTATGTTTCAACACTGCATTTGATGATGTCAAAGCATACCCAACAATATGTGAAGAGTGTAATTATTTTAGGTCTAAGAATCACAATCACCACCTTCACTATGAGAGATGACTGTATCCACCACAATAATGTGTCACTCTCAAGGTAGGTCTATCCGATACAATGTTCCATAACATGTATTTATGTGCTTGATTTGATATTCCATATCATGACTTAGTGAGACTCGATCATCAACCAACTCACACTCTAGTATTATGTGTTACTGGTGTCTATCTACCTTCCATAGTAACAACTGACTAGGGACATAATGAGAATATGTATATGTACTCCTCTACATTTGTATGGTCTCATTTCCACTAGGTCAATACTTGAAGGCATACATCATTGAGTAATATTATTCTCTAGAACTTCACTTTGCATCCTCATTATCTCATAACTGAGTGAAATAGAATGAATTGGAAGATCACCTTTATGATTATGTTAATATTAATCAAATCCTTTTAAGGTTTATGCCATGTCAGTCATCACTCTATGGGCATACCTTACCAACATACTCCCACTTGAACTTAGAGCCAATCACCAATGGATCTCATCCTTAGTGACTTAAACATGTGCAACATGCCTCTGCTGTGCTAGTATAGATTTTGTAGGTTAGCACATTTTTATTATAGTTGGGATATTGCGTGTTCCTATGCTCTTTGCTGTACGATTTCTCATATGAGACATAACTGCTATAATATGATATCTGATATTCCTTGCCTAATAATTAGCTCAATTGTTGTTACAATATTTCTACTGAGTCATAAATGGTTGGAACATATATAAGTTCATCATATGAACCTTTATATCCATATAGTATCACTATGTGTTCATAAAACAAGTATACTCAACTTTTATTATAGAATTGAATTAATTCCTATTAGTTCGGAACCCTTCCAACTAATAAAAATTTTCCTTTATAATAAAACATATTTTAATTTGCATTCACTTTTGTCATTATGGAAGCTTGCATCGAAGTAACCCTTTATATACAACTCTTCCTTTGTTCCTATCCTTATTAACTAGCAATCTTATCCTTAAGTACTTCATAAGTACTAATATATATCTTTTATGACTTTCCAATAACCTTTATTGGAATTCACTTATCATCTTGTCATGTCGAGTACATATAAGATTATATAGGATAAGTACATTTATAGCATTCATGATAGATCAATCATATGGCATCTAATTCATGATATTTCCATTCTTCACAAGAGTTGGAACATATGGTTCATGATAGACTAATCCATATTATCCCTTTTGGATCCATTCGTGTTGAACTCTTTCAACATTTTGCTATTATACTCAAACTTCCATTATGAAACATTTAAGAATTATCTCATATGTCTTGGTCCTTATCTCATAAAATGTTTCACTTAATTCTTCATTACTGAAGGTGTTTTTCCATGCCAGATCTCAATATTCACAATACTAAGATGTCATTCCTCATCATATGTGGAATATTCATATATGCTCCCACTAAATCTTTTGTAATTACATATTTCATCCTTTATATTGATTCAATTCAAACTTCTTTGACTATCTTATCAAATTAAAAGATCCCATTTCTGAGTTGCTTGTTTCCATCCTAGATTGAACCTTGTAGTTTATAGACTTCATTTGCATTCTTGAAGTCATAAAATCATTTAGGTTGTGTCACATACATATCCTATCATGTATTCCCTTGAGGTATCTGGTTTTAATCTTCATATGCTAAATCTCTTGGTCTATTTTAACTACAACAACAAGCTTAACAACTGGTAAAGGAATTTCTATCACGTTCAACAACTTGAACTAATTTGAAAATATATTCAACCAATCTATCCTTTTATGTTATTCTTGTAGGACTTTGACACAAGACCCTGTTCCACCCTCTAGGTATTACTCCTTCAGGTGGCGCTATCAAGGTTCTACCTTGTTAGCTTACATGGATCCCATCATGACCTTGAGTCATTATTTAGATGATGGTATTCAATAGCTTCTACTTGAATAGTTGGCTCATCCTATATGACCAACCCATCTGAATTGTTGGATTCCCAATCCTCGAATCTCAAAGGTGTTCTACTAGAACTATTTCATTATGTGTTACATGATGACTTGAGATTCCACCACAACTTGTGATTCTCACAGTTCTCATTGTATCCGTTGTTGACCTTAAACATTTCAAGTTCTACTTTTACTCCCACTGATTCTTTAGGAACTCAATTATCCTATCAACAAAATAATTTTGTTATTGGATTGAGATTAATAGTAATGTTCAACAATAATGGTTTATGAATAAACCTCCTCAAGAAAGTACTTTCTTAAAGGTTTTTATTCTTTAGACATATTGGGACATTCCCAAATCATATCATATATGATGTCCTACAAACCATTTATATGGTACATTATTTAATGATAGGTATATATTAGTGAGGATATAAAAAGACTAGATTTAATTAATAATGATATCATGATTCATCATGGTATAATTCCTTCAATATGACACATCATTTTGTTCAGATGGATATGACTTGTGATACCCTATCACTGTTCATTCATGAAGGTACTCAAAGTAAAGTATTTCAACATTTGATCTCATCAAAGTTTCTTAATACTTTCATCAAAGTTATACTTCATTTATAATCTCCTTGAACATTTCAAGATATTAACTCTTCCTTTTTCTTGGTACATATCATCATATTACCAGTAAATGAAATGAAGTAACTAGTATTTATTCCATAAGATCTTCATGCACCATATGTATGAGGTCTGATGGATGACTTATCCTCCCACTACATCTGGTGAAGGATGATATGTCACTTTGTGCATAAATAAGACTTTGCATTTTTCTTAGGTTCAATAACCAAGGGAATCTAGATCAACTTCAATATGTATTCTAGGCATGCAATTCTCATATTCACACAAGATGAATAATGCTAATGATAGTCTTAAGTTTTCAATTATAATCCTTTGGTATAAACATTCATCTTTGGATCATTTCACATAAATATTGCAAGATGTTTTCAGAAATTTCATGCAAGATCATATCTTTGCAATTGAAGCACTAATAATTCTTTATTGATAATCATCCTTCTCCATACAAGATTCATATAGAAATGTTTCTATTCTAATGGCATTATGAAATAGCAGTTCTAATAACTCTATTACATGCCCATTAGGATAAGATAAATTTAAATGTAGACTATTACTTTCACAAAACTTGCTCCGACTTGTCAATCTTTATCCTTTTATGAGGGATTTTACTTCTTGTCAGATCACACATCAGTATGTCAGATCTCTTATCTGGCATCATAATACAAAATTTAAGAAGTAATCAAATTTATCTTATATTGTTTATACCTGAAGTGGTGACCTCGGTGCCATCCTTCTTCTTCTTTAGTTCCTCTAACTAGAGTGGGAAATTTCTCTTCCAATGTCCAGGCTGGTGATAATGGTTGCCTCTTTGTTTCTTTACTCCACCTTTAGCCATGAGATCTGAAGACTTGGGGTTCTGGCTATATTTATAACTCTTCTTAGCTTTGCCTTTGCCTTCAGACTTCCCCTTTGTCTTGATGATCACCATCACAGACTTGGGCTTGTATTTCTTCATTTGTGTCTCAACTGTCCTCAACATGCCCAACAACTCTGTCAACGGCTTGTCAAAGTCGTTCATGTTGTAGTTCATGACAAACTAACTATACGACTCTGGCAGGGACTGCAAAATCACATCAGTGACCAACTCTTGGCCCAAGGGGAATCCCAGTCTAGCAAGGTTCTCCACATACCCAATTAGCATGAGAACATGAGGACCTACTGGATATCCTTCTACCATAGTACATTTGAACAATGCCTTGGAGACATCATATCTCTCTTGTCTTGTCAGATCTTGATACATGTTATTGAGATGTGTAACCATCTCAATCACCCCCATGTTATCATGCTGCCTTTGCAACTCATGGTTCATGGAGCATAAGATCAGACATTTGACATCTATGACATCTTTAGTATGCTTCTTATAAGCACCCTTGTCAGCCCTTGGAGCATTTTGTGTTGGTTCCTCTGGTTCTGGCATTTCCAGGACATATAGCTTGCACTCCTGTGTGAGAACAATTCTCAACGTCCTGAACTAGTCATGGAAGTTGTTCCCAGTAAGTTTGTCCTTCTCAAGGACCGATCATAGAGAAAAGTGATTGTTGCTTGTTTCCATCTGATTCTATAAAAGAATTTGAAATTTTGTCAAAAACTCATTTTGATTTGATTTGATTTGAAATTTGGGCGATGATAATCAGGTCTTTAATTAATTATCATTCTCATAATTTTGTTCAAATTAAAAACCCTCAAGTATCGATTCGGAAAATTGCAGTGAACAATTTCCTAATGAGCCAGACCCAAGATGATTCAACCGTGGCCCGATCAACACCGCAAAAAAAGTCAATCATCAAGGTAGGCAATGTTTTCTAATTGCATCATATGAAATTTTGGATAGAGGATATGTGAAACTCCTTACCATAATCATCTATATTCTTCTGGGCTCAGACACACTGAGAATCACCATTTAATCCTGAACCAATAGCTAATACAATAATAATGCACCCTACAGAGGAGAAACCTACATAATTACCATCACACTTCCACAAGGTAGAAGGCACACCATGCAGAGGCATAACCTATGCTTAGTCGATCAAGTTTTTCATGTGTATTTCTATTAGATACAATCTTAGACTTAATATGTTTGATTGAGAGGTTTTATATATATCATATATGTATAAATTACTGTATCCAATCACCACATATATAGTACGTATCATATACATGTAATATCCCACAACATAAACATGTAATACAAAATAAAAGGCAATGGTTATGGTCATGTCTACTTGTAATTCCTTGGAGCCAAAAGGAATTACTACCACCAAGGTCAATCATCACATCACATGCATGAACCTACTATTGGTGTAGACTTGTGCTTGCCAATCTGGGTAGATCAGTTTAACCCTTGAATCGGTCATCTTTCCTCTTGGATGGTTGGTTGGTCCTCCGGTCCAATCAATATTTGGACTCCTTCCAAATGGTCCATTGGGCCCAATGGGTCGATTGTCCGATCTCCCATCCAACTATTGTTTGGATTCCTTCCAAATGGTTGGTTGGGTCTACCATGGGGTTGTCTGGTTCCCTCGCTCTGTCCTCCTTGGACCTCCAGATGGTCGGCTCATCTCACAAACTGGCCGTCTCTCCCGATGATGAACATCCTAAACATCATTGCAAGAAAAGAAACTATCCTATTGCTTCTTTATTGCAAACCTCGAGTTGCATTCCAGGGGAGTAAAGGTAGGAAATCATTCACTTTACATTGGGAAGAGGGAGGTAGAGGCTTGGTATGTAGAACAAGATAAATACGAACCAAACCATCTAACCAAACATAGATATATGGTTTAGTCCATAACCACACTACACACCCACCATAAAAACCACTTTTAAGGTGATGCATGTAAATTGCATATATATCATATCATATATATATATTAGTTTAGGATTATGTGCTCTTTGATTGGATATGCATATGAGTGCAGTTTAAATATTCACATCGTATGCAATCAATAAATGATAAAACCAAAATACAATTATATTGATTATCCTAAAACATAGTAAATTAACGTGGCTCTAATACCACTATTGGAAAATACAAGCAAAAAGTATAATAGCAGATTTTTTTTATCTATATGTATTCCCATAATAGAAAGATCACATCAACTGCTATGTAATAGGAAGTATGACTTTAGCAAGTTATACCTGGTCATGGGGTAAGTCCACTGACAAAACTCACTTTTTTGCAACTATTGACAAGTTACTCTTATACGGTGGTTGTGTAGCTCTTGGTCTTCACCACATACAACTATCTGTGCAACTTCTACAACGACTCTGGTGGTCTCACCACAGACTATAGTTTGTCTTTGCTATTTGAGTAGCATCCAGAGGACTCTTTCCTGTAGAGTAGTCTACATGAACCAAATATAACTCATGTCGTTCACCAAGAACAGTCAGGAAGGATTTGTCCCTGCCATTGGTGTACTAGTCACCAACCTACTCTCCAACAACGACAACTTCTCAGTTGTTCTCTCTTGTTGGCTATCCCTCCATGTCGGGTAGGACTTGCATGGGCTCTCTTAGTTACCACAACCAAAGAGTACAACATTTGTTAGAGGAAATGTTTCTCAGTTGTCTATGTTGTGTGTTGGGAAGCCCCCAATACCCCTCTTATATGTGAGATTAGGGTCAGGGTTCTCAATCTATACATGATTGTATGGGATTCAAAGAGACCGGAAGATCTTGAATTTTTGAAACCTGTGAGATACCAAATGGTCATCTGGCATACCCAGATGGTCCTATGGTGTGTGATACGACCGTCTCAAACTGCCAAAAGGCTGTTTGGCAATTTCCCAATTGGATATGAAGTTGTCAATTTCCATTCCAATGAATATCATATATTAATATACTTGAAGTCCATGTTTGTGGAATCAAAACTATTTGGGCAACATCCTGAACCTTTGTTCGATCCAACCGGGCTATCTCACCAAGGAGAGACACCCATCTCGCTCATCCAGGTGCCCGTATGGTGAGTCAAGATGGGTCGGTCAGTTCAATGACATTGAACCAGTTGGTTTAAGGGAAGAACTTAGCCAATTTGAACTCTGATTAACCTGACCATCCAAGTGCCAACACTTTAGACACCCGTTTAGCATGCCCAAATGGATGTCTCACTCACTGAGATGGTTGTTTGGCAATCCAGTCACCCGATCAGTGGATCTATTTCATGAATTGAATACCTAAACACTTTAGTAATCAAACCAACTACCATTCAAGATCAAAGTCCTCTTCTAGATGTGTTCCTATGTCTCTGACCCTATAGGCCCTAGATCAATTTGGAAGTGAGTGTCCACAACTAGCTTATGACATCACAAGTAGAGAGTGGTGCCTAGTCACACATAAGTCCTACTCAAGTGAATGGAAAGACGGAGAACAACTTCAACATACAACCTATGTAAGGTGTTGTAGTGATTGTATAATTCCTTTATCATTGATATCCAGGATGAACTCGAGGCATGGAAGGTCATCCTATAAATTTTCAATCCATGTTCCTTGAACCAAGAGCAGACTATATGAGATAATGGGACCTCAATATCATATATTGATTCACATGTACATGCACATACATTTCTTAATCTTACTTATCAAGTGGCTAGGATACCATACTCCTGTAGGAGGGACAAATCCCATGTCTATCACTCACAGTGTATCTGCATGTGTCAAAGTCACCAAATCATCACCGTTATAACAACCCTATTTCAAGACTGTGTTTGATGATGTCAAAGCGTACCCAACGACATGTGATGAATGTTGTGATTTTAGGTCTAAGAATCACAATCACCACCTTCACTATGAGAGATGACTGTGACCACCACAACAATGTATCACTCTCAAGGTGGGACTATCTGATACACTATTCCCTAACATGTATTTGTGTGCTTTATTTGATATTTCCATATCATGACTTAGTGAGACTCCATCATCAACCAACTCATACTCTAGTCTTATGTGTTACTGGTGTCTATCTATCTTCCACAGTAATAACTGATTAGGGACATACTGAGAATATGTATATGTACTCTTAACATCCGTATGGTCTGATTTCCACAAGGCTAATACTGGAAGACATATGTCATTAGTAATATTATTCTCTAGACATTCACTCTGTATCCTCATTATCTCATAACTGAGTGAAATAGAATGAATTGGAAGCTTACCTTTATGATTATATTAATATTAATAAAATCCTGTTAAGGTTTATGCCATGTTAATCATCACATGATTGGATCTATGGGCATACCTTACAAACATAGTCCCACTTGCACTTAGAGCTAATCACCAATCGATCTCATCCTTAGTGACCTAAACATGCCCAACATGCTTCTGCAGTGCCAGTGCTGATTTTGCGGGTTAGCAACATTTTACTAATAATCAGGATATTACATGTTCCTATTCTCTTCACTGTATAATTTCTCATACAAGAAGGAATTGTCATAATATGGTATTTGATATCAAGTGATAGATGCCATATCCTTGGCTATCCTGATGATAGAGGAAGTCACCAAGTACTTGATGTCAATCAAGTGTGGCATCTTCTACGCTGTTATGTATATATAGGGGATATCGATATATATAAGGTAGTACAACATGGTAGTGATGACTCCATCATGATAGAACTAAAAAGTGGTTTCTGATGCAACTGATTATGCATATGGTAGATGAGAGCATTGTACCAATTGAACAACTTATCATTCAACACACACCTTAGGAAGTAGAGGTCATCGAAGGTGACAACATTGGGTACACCAGTCCGTTCAAAGATGGTATAGTTGAGGATACAGTGAAGGTAGAAAACCATCTATTTATGGATGAATGCCACTATGGAACCATGTAGGAAGGAGGGGAACTAGAAGGTGACCATAGCCCAAATTTGTCAGTGACAAATGTCTTAGATGGGAAGCTATGATTTTCTTTGATTCACTTGTCCTAACACTCCTTGTTGATGTTGAGGATGAGGGTGGTGAGGTTTCTGCCATCCAAGGAGTGCTTCTCTCCAAAAAAATCATAAGGATCAACTGAACTTATTGTCATAATTGTAGTGCTTTGTGAAGGATGTAAGGAACTCTAGGGGTGAGCTCTTTAAAATCAGGCAACACATAGAAGATGAAAAGGGAGATGCACGCATGACAATGGATGAGAAGTAAGGGCTCATAGATGCCCAAGGCCCTAATTATTTTAGGGCATGACTACTGGTAAGCTACACTCCAATATCCTCAATGTCCTTGTGTTTCTTTTTCTGCTTGGGTAGGACTAAGGCCTTGTACTTGGCCGAGAAAAGTGTGAAGTGGGAGGGAAAAGTGGGTGGATAGGCCTGCAACTTGCCATCAACTTGTGTCAATAGAGCTAGTGGGGGAGTAGAAGAAGTTCCCATATGAGGAGAATGGCTCCTCACTGAGATTATGTCATCACTTGAATGCTCCACTACAGATGTGTTAGTCTCCATGACCTCCTCATTGAAAGTCTTGTCACACTCCATGTCATCCGTTGCATGTAAGTCATTCACCTCACTTCTCTCCTAGATATTATGTCACCGGTGGGCCTAGTAGAGTGGTAGTAGGAGCGAGTGTTATCTGTAGAGCTCGCATAGCCCTTGCCCTTCTTATAGCAAATGGGGTTGAACTTTTGTAGGATTACTTGACTAGAACCCTTTGACGATTGGTATGATGCGCCACCTCAAATGTGCGGCATAATGGTGTCCGTTGTCCTCCTAGTCATATAATCATTATAGTGGATCGAGTTATCAAGAAATTATTGGCAAGCTCTCAAGATAATCAGATAGTCATGCAAATTTTGTAAACTAATAACAAATTGGCCAGAAGTCTCTAATATCTTTGAATGGGCCCAGTGAATGGGCAATCAAGAGGAGAGATAAGTCTATCATCAAATGCAGGAGGAGTTTGGGTTGGATGTTGGTAAGTTGATCAAAGCTTAATGGTAGGTAAATTGGAAGAGATGTGTGGCCGCGGTTGAGAGGTGGATTGACCTATTTTCAGGGCATTGGCTGGTCGATCAATAGAGAATACATGGCCAGTGCTGGGTGACATTTGGGAAATATACAAAATGGGGATCAGACAAAGTCAACTTGCACTGAAAAGGGGGCTAGGGATGTATCACCAGGTGGATGATTAGTTAGATGAAGACCAATAAACTTGCAATGCATTCAAGTTAGTTGACCAGGTGGATGATTAGTTAACCGAGGACCAGGTGGAAGAAGAGATTGGGGAAGGGGTCACCTAGGTGACCAGCTATTGCGATAGACATTGCCTTCAGGTTAGTTGATTGAAAGTGAGATGGGAATAGTCAGGGCGGTGAAGTCATCAATTATGGTTGATACGACACTTGCTTAGTCATCTGATCTCAATGATGTGATGGAAGCTATGAAGGAGGTAGGACATGGAGGTCAGGCATGGGAAGGAGAGTGTTAAGGCACTATGAAAGGGAGGATTGAGGCTTAGTGTTGACTTTTTTACCCTACAACTGGTAATAAAGAAGAGTGACCACTAATCAACCAATCAGAAGTGATTGGGTCGTACGATTAGGGTCTATTGTATTGGATAAGTACATGCATTGGTATCCCAAAGTGGATGCCTCAATTCCATTAATCAGTTGGGCAAAGACGTAAGGGATGCCATTTGCTGGTCAACTAACCAAAGGGGCTCTTCTTGGTTGAACTCACATTTCAATTTAGGAAAAATGGACTAGGTTGGTCATCCAATCTGCAAACTTGGTCGACCAATTAGAATTAAAACCTTATGGATGAGAATCTAGTGTCAGTTGGGGACTCCATTTTGATTAGTTGATCAATGAGCTTGGTTGGCCGAACTGAACTAAAGTCCTAGATCCAGTGGATACTGACATTTTAGGCGCCCCCTTTGGTTGGTCGATCAGGATGGTGGGTAGGCCGATTTGAAGGTAGAGAAAAAACCTTGCTATAGATGGGTCGAATAACTAGGGGAACTGATCGGACGATCCACCGTAGGTAAATTCTTGCACAAAAATGGACCCTCTTAGTAGGCCAATCATCTAATCTAGTCAGATGGCCAAGGGGTCAGTAGTTTCGAAACAAAAACTGACATGCAAGTAATGTTGACCAAAATCCTAATCAACTACGTGTTCAACTACAAAGTTCAACTAAGTAAACAAGTGATTTGAACTAAATTGCAATCTAACCAGTCTAAAACAATTAAAATCTAACTAGATATCAGTCGAGTGGATTCTCGACAAACTCCTTGTTTGACATCATGGCTGACTGCCTTGGTTTCCAATTAGCAACTGGGCTAGCAAGGAGAATGGAGTCACTTGCCTTGCTAAAAAATCTTCAGACATAATGTATCTTTTGTGCCATTACATTTTTCAATAAATTCTCCTTTGAAATTGTCCCACAAGATGAAAGAACAATGTGGGTAGATCTTCTTCACAAAATATGACCCATCCCATTGAGATCACAATTTCTAGCAAAACAATCTAAAGCGAGAATCATAGACCAAGAATTGGTTTCCAACATGGATGTCTTTTTTCTTTAGGTGGCCATCCTACTACATCTTGGTCCTTTCCTTGTAGATGTGTGCATTCTAGTAGGTGGACATACATAGTTCCTAAAGTTCTTGCAATTGTACAAAATATTGCTCTCCAGTGAGAGTTAAATCAAAGTCTTGAAATTAGATTGCCCATCTGAATTTGTGTTCCTTCTCAACTGGGATATGGAAAGATTTTCCAAAGATCAACCCAAAATGGATTTGTCCCCAAGGGTGTGTTGACTGCTGTCTGATATGCAAAAGAGCATCATTGAGCTTCAATGCCCAATATTTCCTTATTCTCCCTACTATCTTCTTAAGGTTGGCCTTTATTTGTTGATTTGACACTTCAAATTGGTTGATGGATTGCGGATGATATGACAAAGATACTCATTGATGGATGCCATATTTCTTAAGCAAAAGCTCCAGTTTCTTATCTAGAGTATGAGATCCTACATCATAGATAACCATGTGTGGTACCTGATCCTAGGAGAAATTATAACCTTGAAGAGATTCATGATGGGTTTTGAATCACTGGAGACAACCAAGATTGCCTTAACCAACTTTGAGACAGTTTCAACTGCAACATGAATGTAGGTGTATCTGCAAGAAGGGGGATATAGACCCATGTGATCTACCTCCCAAACATCTGATATTTCAACCTATTTTTAAGATGTCATAGAGGTTTCATCAAGCTTTGAAATGTTCAAGGATCATTGTTTTGATCATAAGAAAGGGTGTATTGATAGACATATTTGAAAATGGTAGGCAAATAGAATCCACATCGGGGATCCTTCAGGGAGGTCTTCAATGCACTCATGTGGCCACCCATTAGAATGTGTAGCACTGCTTAAGAATTTCTTATCCTTCTTCCTCTATGAAACACCTCCGATATAGGCTCAACACCAATGTGAAAAATATAATGACCCCATTCCCTAACGACCCCCAATTAAGGAAGGCCAAGAAACTAGAACCATTATCCCAAAAGTAGGATCACATGGTTTTGCACATAATAAAATATAATTAATAAATTCTACCACAACTAAGCTTAAAGTAGGATATTTTTTTCTTTTCACATACCTTTCAAAATAGGATTTTAGGACTCTACCCAAGGAAAGAACTAGCTAACTATAATCCTTCGAATATTATTTAACTTTGTTATTTTTCAATGTCACCTTTCTTTGAACATCCACTTTCCATTAAGCTTGTAGACGTAACTGTACATCACCCTAAAACACCGACAAACAAAATGTCAGTCAGTATAACGAATTATATTGGTATATGGGAGAAACAAAATGTTTGCATCTAGTTGTAACAACATACTACAGTAAAATTATTGATTAACTGATCAAACTTTACATATTAAACATAACTAATCAATCCTGCCATATCTAAGCCTCTATGCTATCCCTGTAGTGGACATGGATACTAAATTTCCCCTATGGTAGATCCTCAATAGACCCTTTTGGCCTTACCCCAAAGGTAGATCAAGACTTAGAAATGTATAGTCATATGATCCTACCCAAAGGTAGACCAAACCTCGACTCATGATAATCTGTTGATCCTACCCTAAGGTAGATCAATACCTAGATCATCAATTTATCACATATACACAGAGATATGAAGGAGGAATAGGATCTGAGCTAGTCATGCACATATTTATCGTGATATCCATAGCCATTTTATAATTGCAAGAAATAAAGTACATCCAAGTCATTAATTTCAAACAAATCAGTGAAACTTGAGAAATCATAATAAAACTAGAGCGATTAGCCATAAACATAACCACATACTTGATTTGGTAGTCTCAAAACTAAGAAAGATAGCTAATTCAATCAAGATGTCCAATCAACCAAGCCAAGCAATAAATCAAGCAACTTGATCCTAAAAAGTATTTATAACACCTAATTGTTATAATCACACCCAAACATCTTTTATTAACTTGGGTACCCATTTTAAGGTTTCTAAGCCCTATTATGGTTTGCTTAGGGTTTCTTTGTTTCCAAACTTTCATTTTTCCAATTTTACCTTTTTTAGGTCAACAAACCCTAAAAGCACTTTTCCACTCATAAAAACCCTAATTACTCAAATTATCCAAATGAAAGATCTTTATTCACAAATTAGTTCAAGAACACCATTTTCATGCCTTCTTGATTTATTTCCATATATAAATCCATTAAACCTCATAATTATCAAAATTAGGGTTTCTAAGTCCACTAATACACTTTTATAATCATGGAACCCTAATTAAGAAAATAATGAACAAATCTCATCCAATTAGATATAATCCATCCTTTTTATGCCAAAATGCTAAACTTTGCTCATAATATTCAGGTAACATCATTTGATCCATTAATATTCAAAACTTACAATTTTAATTTAACTACAAATATTAAGGGTTGCACCTTTACATACTTTTTGAGTTACAAGAAGATCTAGGCCTTGAATTCATTTTTAATGGATTCTAAATATTTTTCTCATAAAAAACCATGATAACTTATGGTGATCCGAGTTACCAAGAACTAGTTATGATTTATTCAATTTAATTACCTCTGGACCAATAGTTAGCTACCATGTGAGCGATTGGTTTGCTCTATCCTATTCCACGTAGATCTCAGCTCAGCCTATAGGCTTCAACCACATTGGTGATTCTCTCCCTATGAGAAGAGCACTAAGCTAAGGTAGAAGTACAACCTTACCCCCACACCGCTGGGACTGGGCCTCGAGCATCTGGAGAGAAGAGGGTATTTTTCCCTCCTATCATCTTCCTCCATGAGATAGACTCAAGAAGGAATCTAGGTGGGTCAACCAACTCGTTGACTCTATGCTTCAGAGCAAGGCGAGTCGAGGGAGGAGTGCCGATACCTTCGCTGGGCATAGCCAGACTCAACGACAATCTTGGATTGCTTGGAGTTGCTAAGACAGGGGAGAAAGGGATCCACTACATCACGCTGTATAGGAAACTGAGGAGGATCAAGAAGGTAAGGTGTGTGGCCAAATTGAATGCAAGAGTAGATTTGTCTGGGTCTTCACGATCCTTACGTACGTTCTTGAAAAAGGCAATGCCCCTTTATATAGGCGTAGCTTCCCAGACCATCCACCCCAAGAGGTCTGACTTACAGGAAATTGGGGAAAACTCAACCCTCATAAAATCGGAGCAAGTTTGGGTCTGGAAGATTCACTTCTACACACCATATCTAAAGTTAGCATCTCTAGGTGAGAACATAATCTAGGAAGAGATAAAAGGAGGGTACGAAGATCACAATCACTGTTCATAGTTTCCTTTTCTTCATCAGGGTAGACGATGGTTCAGGTACCATTGATTTCCCAATTTGGATGATCATGAGACCACCCACTTCAACAAGGGTCGATCACTGATTTCCCCAAAATCAAAATAATCATTACATTTAATACATTGCCCATAAATCCTTCTCAAATGAGGAAAACTTCAATAATTCATAACTCTTCCATATTTAATCCTTTTTCTCTCAAATATTAAGGCAAAGTGTATAATAACTTTATCTAATTGTGGACAAAGTTTGAGACTAAAAACCAAAAAGAAGATATAGTTTTCTTCATATGCAGGTTTCCTTATAATTCCAAGTATTTAAGACATCATAACCAACCCTTTTCTCTTTCTTTCTTTTCTACTTTCTTTATTTTAATTTCTTTTCTTATTAGAAACCATGTGCAAACGAAAATCAATTAATAGTGGCCATCCATGCCACTTTCTAGAGAATTCTACACAATTCTCACATATGCACACAATTATCTTTTATTTCTTTTTTATTATGGGATTTCTTTTATCCTTTTTTCCATTTATCCATCATTGGATTATTAAAATAGTATAACCCATGAAATCATGCATCCAAGAGAAATTTGCAAACAAATCCATTCTTTAAAATGAAGCAATCAAAGTTCTATTCAAGTTTCTTTTACTTGCATAATTGCATTTACAATTATTTTAAAATAAAAGTAAAATTGGGGTTATAGCAAAAAAGGTACAACTCATCACAGTAGTAGCGATTAACATCGTGTAAGAGCTCATTCTTAGAATGACATGTCTAATCTGGGTGATGCACACCTATAGCAAGATAGTTCATGAAATCTGTGAACTATGGAATATCATAAGAGATCTCCATAAGTTGCTCATTACAAAGAGAGTCATCAACCAGGCTGATGCTATTTTCTAGACCAAACTTTTGTAATTCTCGATTCCATTCTTATCTCATATTTCTAGACCAAACTTTTGTAATAAAAGGACCCATCAAATTAGTTTTAGTTTGGGATCCTTCTTTGTCATGAAGTAGAGGATGGAAACATGATTTGTGTAGATAATCACCTTGGAACCGATGATATATTATTTATAATTTTCAATGGAATACACAATATCAAGTAACTCCTTAGTGTTGGAATCATTTTGTTGTGCTTTGTCTAGAATCTTTCGACGCATAGTAGATGACGTGATGCCTCTTGTAAATCTCCTAGCCTAAGACTTCTCACACAATGTAGTATCTTGCATCACATGTCATCTCAAAGGGTTGAGATTAGTCTGTGGTCGGATGATGGGCGTGGTAGTGACAGAAGCTCTAAAGTTGATTAATATTTCTATGCAAGTGTCATAAAAAGAATGGATAACATCTTTCAAAATAAGATTCTTCAACAGTTTTAAAATCTTTAAAAATTCCTTAACGAACCTGATAGAAAGTTATAATGACTCAAGAATGTATGAAGTTCTTTTACATTAGATGACAATGCAATTTTAGTAACAACATCAATCTTTTGCTTGTCAACCTGAATCCTCCACTTGCGAATTCTTTGACAAAGAACAATGACGTCCTACACCATGAAGTGATACTTCTCGCAATTCAACACCACATGTTCTTTTTCACTCTTTGAAAATATGAGAGATAGGTTATGCATACAACACTTAAAAGAATCATCATAAACTAAAATGTCACCCATGAACACTTCTATCATAGTTTTTGACAACACTACAAAAATTACTGCCATACAATGCTGGAAAGAAGTGGAGTTGTTGCACAAGCCTAATGGCATTGTCACAAAACCATTTATTACTAAAATCGGACCGCTAGATAACTAGATAGTCATAGATAAAGGGCTCGAGTGTCTGTCCATAGAATGGTATTATCAAAGCATGAATGTAGAAGAGTAAAATCTTATAATACTTGAATAAATAACAACATAAAGGCACCAACATAATGTCAACATTCAGCAAGTATATGATAAATTTGTATAATACATGATTCCAATTACATATTGAAGCATATAACTATACAAGTATACTCATGTACAATTGTTGGGATCTTACAACAAGCACACCTGAACACATATCACCTAGACATCAACTTCATAGCTATCTTCGAACCTATAATATAAGTGGGTCAACACACAAGGTGTTGAGTATAGGGTAGAAAGATACATATATATAAGCTTTGCTTACTTGAAATGAGTTACATAATTAATAAGCAAGAATAAACATGTTAAGTTATTATGAAAATGGGAGCCATGTTTTATGTCATTTTACTCCATTTATACCAACAATGTCATGTGTCATAGGGACTTTGACTAACTTACCAGTAGAATAGTCTATGAGGATGGTGAAGATTATCTAACCCTATTTCTATGTGTAAGAACTCAACAAACAAAGTCATTAAGAAAAACACTATTTCTATGTGAGATACCTCATTGAACAAAATCATTGAGCAAAACCTATTTCACATTTGTATAATGAATTATATATATGTGTGTGTGTTTATGTTATAAAATCAATGTGACTAATCATTGATGTACGATACTAAAATACTACATGGTAATATTTGAGAAATTAAATAAGCATACATACATATCGATTTGCAAGTAAGAAAGCCATAACATATAACCATTTAAAGCCTATACATGATTTAGATATTTCATAACCTAACTTGTCCTTGATCATCTAGCCATAAGCAACTCTGGTTAAGAACATGATTTCATGCACGTATTAGATTCTCATCATTAACCCTAAGTTGCTCCATTTTATGAATTTTGGGTTTCCAATTGGTTAATTACTATTTTAGTGTTCTTTTACTTTTTTATAGGTTATCATGAAAGTTATGTTCAAGTTTCAAATCATTTTGGCGTTCCATTCATTTTATATGATTATTTCAAGATAAATATCACTTATGTACATTTTAGATCAAAAGACTCATAATAGAGTAATCAAGGTCATGGTTCATCAATAAATGAGAACACATCATTAAAAATGGTTTTAGATAAGAAACGCAGGACATAAGAAGCATATTCAAACACATATTGATGTCCCCTATGGTTTAGGAATCATATTCCCAACCTTGGGTATCAACATTTCAAGATAATGCAAAAATTAACACATTTTACATATGCCATCAAGATTCAACCTGTGACTTAGGTAGGACATCTACATACAAGTTATCATAAGGGTTCAATCATTTCCTTATTTGGGAGGGAAGATTAAGTGGAGAGGATCCATATCAATATTAGGACACAAGTTTGAAAATCAAGTCACATATGGGCATAATAAATCAATACTAGTGAGTTTGATTCATATACATCATAACAACATAGATGGGGTTGGCCTTACCCATTTAGGTTGCATACATCATAATTTTATTGAATCCAATTTTCTAATGGAGTTTGATGCATGAATGGGGTCAAATTCAAACATATGCATAATTTGTAACCATTCACATTAATGGGAACATAAACATGATTTAGGAAACAAATGAATCAAACATAGCAAGAAGGATAGTAGGGACTAATTTAGTGTCACAAGGAGTGATATGTTACTTATTTAGGGCTAACATGAAGGTTTGAGTCATTTTACATCAATATGGACATCAAGACAAAGATCTTAGCATTCAAGTGCATTTTAGGACATAATTGGGCCAATGATCACAATAGGGTAAGGATAAGGTATCAAGGTCAAATCTTTAACAATAGTTCAACAAACTCTACTTATTTGAGGTGTAGGAAGTAGATTAAGTAACAATGACCATATATTTACCTTTAACACCCATTAAGTATGATCTAATATAGTCAAAGCTTGCATTTTTATATATACAGGGAAAGTGTAAAGGTTTTTAGGGTCTGAATGTAAGCCTAAATTATAGATCTCTAAGATATGATCAAAATGGTGTATAACTTCATTTAATTTGGGTGACAGAGCTAGGAGCTATGGATTACAATATTTGAGTCAAGAAGTATATTTGAGCTAGATTGAGCTTTACCAACATTATTGGATGAGTGATCTGGGCACTTGGCAAATTGTATAGTGGAGATCATGTCGCATGCATGAACTAGAGTCCGCTTGGTCTATGCTGCATGTGGCCCACAAAGCATGGTATCCCACCACCTGTCTCTTACTAGAAAACACTACACACTGCTTGTGACTGATTCAAACCTTTGGCAAGCATCGTGACAACTAGGCTCCACACCCATCTCAAGCAAGCAGAAGCACAGGCTCGGGGGGCTATTGGTACCAGACCGCCAAAAAAACCACCCGGATATGTTCATTTATAGTAGTCGAGGCCAACAGAGGGCTCGCCATAGCATGAGGGATCCATTGGAGGGGGCTCCAAGGTGGTGGTGCAGTGCCTGTGTTACGACCCGCGTTTCGTTTTGTAAGTAAGTACCTTGGTTAGTGCATAATTGAGCTAGTTATGTTGAGATGAGTACTCACTCTTGTTAATAGTATTTTGAGTTTTGAGCTAGTGTTAATGTATCATTAGCTTGTTTTCTTGTCCTGAGGTTGAGGACAAGTTTATTCTTGATCCGTTGCCAGAGAAATCACGTGAATCTGACCTACGAGTAAAAAGATATGGACTTTTTGGTGTTCAGGGACCTATGTGCAATATCGGAAAGTTTCTGGATAATTTATTTTCGGCCCCCTGGGCGCCCAGCCTTATCCTTTCCCTTGGTTTTCCTTTATCTCTTCCTTAGCCGACTAAGGAAGGAACGAAGGGTTCATTTCCTCCGTTAGCCGCTGGACGAGAAACAGAGAGGGAGAAAGGGAGCGAGCAAGAGAGGGAAAGCCGGGCGATCTAGCCGTTCTCCGCCGTTTTCCTTCGATTCCCCATCTTCCCCAGCCAAAGCAACCGCTGCACCCTTCTTCTTCTTCCTCGTGTTCTTCTTCCTCCTGCAGCCATGAAGATGACGACCAAGGAGGTGGTCTAGGGAGCGAACGGCGCCTCCTTCCTGGTTCTTTCTTCTTGCCAAGCGATTGCTAGGTCATTCCGGAGCTATAGGAGCGATTCGGGTAAGAATCGTCCGCCGAATCGACCCCGATCTTCGTTTTTAGTTCTGCAATTTCCGTTCTGCGCAGGTTGCACGGCGTGCAACTCCGTTTGGCACGGCGTGCAACATTGCAGATAACTGATATAGGGGAAAAATCCGTTTCTGCGCAGGTGCACGGCGTGCAAAGTCAGTTTGCACGGCGTGCAAAGTTGCAGATAGCGGAACGAGTTTCAGCCCAGGTGCACGGCGTGCAAATCAGTTTGCACGGCGTGCAGGTCAGTTTGCACGGCGTGCAAGTCAGTTTGCACGGCGTGCAAAGGTGCAGAAAAGCAGATCAGAAGTGCACTGAAGGTGCACGGCGTGCAGCCTAAGTGCACGGCGTGCACGTTGCTGTAAAGGGCAGAATTAGGCGTGTTTGTGGACGTTTTTCGGTGTATACGAACACACCGAAGTGGGTGAGTAATAGTTCATTTAGAAATCATTATTTAACTCATTTTAAATACCTATTTGCTTCAGTATCAGTTAATATGATTCCTGAATAGTGTTGCATGTACTTCAGTATGATAAGTTCAGTGGAACTTGAATTGCGTGATGTAAATGATGGAAAAGAGGAAATTCTATGTCTTACAGTTGATATGAGATAATCTTGTTTAATTGCATATCTGTTAAACAGTTAATAGACTTAGGTGCCCCAACACCGTAGAACCCCATTGCGCGGTCTGTACCTTTGGGGTGAAACGGTCAGTTCTGGGGATACGCCCAGGCATCGGAGACTCGTGTCCAACAAATACCGATTGTCTCGGTGACACGTAGTCTGAGTGGTAGGATTCCGGTCAGTTCTGGGGATACGCCCAGGCATCGGAAATCCAAGAGTACGTTCCGGTCAGTTCTGGGGATACGCCCAGGCATCGGAGAAGTCCCGGTCAGTTCTGGGGATACGCCCAGGCATCGGAGACTTAAAGACCCTCCACTGTGCACTACAGGTTGCGGAGGAGTCCAGAGCACTCAGAGTTAGTGCAGTGAGGCCTTGTGAGCCTGAGAGTCCTGTGCAGACCAGGACGAGAAGTCAGACTTAGCATTTCCCGGGTGTGTCGCTAAGTCTTGTACGGTGAGATCGTAGTTCGCTACTGATCTTCATATGCAGAGTGCACTGCATATGTTTGGGGCATAAAAATGTAAAGATGTAATCACTTAGGATCACAGTAAATGTATAATTTTGTCTATTTAACTGAAATACCTGATAATGCATAGAATTGTGGTTAATATTTGTACAACTGCTATATTAATAGAATTGCTCTGCTTGAACTGTATATTTATTTATTTTCAGTTTATAAACCTGACGAGTTGTTTAGTGATAGCTAAGTGAAATGTTATTCACTGAGCGAGTAGGCTCATCCCTCTACTCAAAACATTTTCAGGTCAGCATCAGCATCAGGAGTCGGAAGGATCGTTTCATCCTAACGCTTAGTTGATAGAAGGTTTGTAGTTAGTCTAGTTAGAGGTCTCTTAGTCCATTCCCCTCGATCCTCGGGACAAGGTGTGAGTGAGAGAGAGAATGTGTATATCAGATGTAAATTAATGTTATGCTTTCTTTATGTTAATCAATGTATTATGTTGTAAATCTTGCTTGTATCTCTATCAGTTTAATTGAGAAGTTTCTGCAGATTGTTTAGTTCTTGTTTACAGCTTAAACTTGATTATCATTTAAATGCCTTGAATTGTTTTAAAAAGTGAAGAATGGTTGGTTATGTGTTAATCCCACCTGTCGTGCCTTAATCTCGTGGTTTGTGTTTAATGTGAGTTTGGGGCGCGACAACTCTTGGTATCAGAGCTTAGGTTGAGTACATAGTTACTCAGAGTCCAGGTCAGGGGACGATAAGAGACCAATAGGATTAAGGTTTAAGTGTCTTTCTTCTATCTGTAGTTTTCTAACAGGAAATATTCTGTTATATCATTGCAGATGGCAGGAAGAGGCTTTGATCGCGATGATCAGGCCGAGAGCCATGTTGGCCCTGATCCTTTGTACTTGGGTCCAGGTGGTGGTGACCACGTGGATGAAGCATCCCGGATGTACAGGATGTTTCTGGAAACCAAAGAAAAGTACAAGGCTGATAGGCGAGAATCTTCTTCTACCAGCAGTAAAGATCTGATGCGATCTTATGAGCTTGTGAAGAAGCTTGGTGGCACAGAGTTCAGTGGCACCACAGATCCAGCAGAGGCTGATGAATGGTTTAGACAGGTAGAGAAGGTCTTTCGTCTGATGGAGCTTTCAGAAGAGAAGAAGATCAATCATGCGGTCTACCTTTTGACAGGCGATGCGGAGTTGTGGTGGCGTGGTGTAGAAGAAAAGAGGAGAGGTACAGAGCTTTCCTGGCAGGATTTCTCTGAGGAGTTTCATCTCAAATTCTATCCACCCACTTTTCTTAATGAGAAAATCAGGCAGTTACAGAATATCAAGCAGGGGAACATGACAGTTACAGAATATGAAGCGCTTTTCACACGGTTGGCTAATTTCTGTCCACAGCTTGTTCCTGATAACATAGAAAGATGCAGAAGGTTTCAGGAAGGGCTAAGGCCAGAGATTCGGCATACAGTTTCTGCTACTAGTAGGAGAAACAGAGAGAATTTTGGTGAGTTTGTTGAGGCTGCCAGACAAGTTGAAGAATCTGTGAATGCTGATAGGATGCCCGAGTCCAAGAAAAGACCTGCAGAGTTCAATAGAGGGCAGTCCAGTAGTGGATACAGAGGTGGAAGTAGAGGTTTCTTTTCTAAGCTTGGGCGTGGCTTTGGTTGTTTTGGCAGGCAGAGATCTGAGAATGTCACTACTTCTAGAGGCAGAGGAGGATATAACTCAGGAAGATGGAGCAGTGCCACTAGTGGACAGTCTTCCGGGTCATCAATGTCAGTGACTGGTCCACAGAGACAGGAAAAGCAAGTATGTAATACTTGTGGAAGGTTGCACTCTGGACAATGTTGGGGTCCAGACCCTATAGAATGTTTCCACTGTGGACAGACAGGACATACAAAAAGGAATTGTCCTCAATTGCGGCAAGCGGCATCACAAGCTTTCCAGCCTCAATACCATGATGTTCCGAGTTCTTCTGTGGCTTCTGGTTCTAGAGGAGGTGGAGTATCTAGTGGCAGGAGTGGTCAGAGAGGACAGCGAGGCAGAGGGAGAGCTTCAGCACGTTTTTTCTCTTTGACACCTCGGGAAGGTATAATCTCTTCACAAGTTGTTACAGGAGAGATGCTTTTGTTTAATAGTATACCAGTTTCAGTTTTGATAGACCCGGGTGCTACTCATTCTTTTATACGACGTTCTTTAGTTGTTGAACTTAATCTGTTAACTCAAGAGTTGGCAGATGAGTTAGTGTTGAGGGTTCCACTTGGTGGACCAACAGTTTTATCTGAGTCATGTCCCGGATGTTTGTTATCTTTTGGAGGTTTTACCTTTGCTGCTAATCTCATACCCTTGGATGTCAATACCTTTCAAGTCATCTTGGGTATGGATTGTCTTGAGACATATCGAGTGCAACTCGATTGTTGGAAGAAGGAAGCTACCTTTCAACTAGGGGAATTTTCTTATGTCTTTATTGGAGACAGGAAAGTTCTGCCTACGTGCATAATATCAGTTGCAGTAGCTGATAAGATGTTACAGAAAGGATGTGAAGCGTTCCTTGCTCATGTGGTGGACACCAGAGCAGAGAAGAGCACCGCCAGTGTTTATGATGTGCCTGTGGTTTGTGAGTTTTCTGATGTTTTTCCAGAAGATTTACCAGGCTTACCTCCTGTCAGAGACTTGGATTTTGAAATTCAGATATATCCAGGTAGTCATCCAGTAGCATTGCCAGCCTATAGAATGGCACCTGCAGAGTTGAAAGAACTCAAGGTGCAGTTACAGGAGTTGCTAGATAAGGGTTTCATTAGACCCAGTTCTTCACCATGGGGTGCTCCAGTCCTGTTTGTTAAGAAAAAGGATGGTACCATGCGTCTCTGTATAGATTACAGGCAACTGAATAAGATCACTATAAAGAACAAGTACCCATTGCCGAGAATAGATGATCTGTTTGATCAGTTGCATGGAGCAACGATCTTCTCTAAAATTGATTTGAGATCCGGATATCATCAGCTCAGGATAAAGGCTTCTGATATTCCCAAAACAGCTTTCAGAACCAGGTATGGGCATTATGAGTTCTTGGTCATGTCGTTTGGGCTGACCAATGCCCCAGCAGCCTTTATGGATATGATGAATCGGATTTTCAAACCTTTTCTAGATCAGTTTATTGTAGTCTTTATAGATGATATTCTGATCTATTCCAGAGACGATGAACAACATGAGCAACACTTGAGAGTAGTGTTACAATTGTTGAGGCAACACCAGTTGTTTGCTAAATTTAGCAAATGCGAGTTCTGGTTGGCCGAGGTAGCATTTCTTGGACATGTTATCTTGAGAGGTGGAGTTAGTGTTGACCCTAAGAAAGTTGATTCTGTACTTCAGTGGGAACAGCCTACGACTCCTACTGAGATCAGAAGTTTCTTGGGTTTGGCAGGGTATTACAGAAGGTTCATTCAGAACTTCAGTGCGTTAGCATCACCTTTGACACGCTTGACGAGGAAGGATGTACCGTTTGTTTGGTCTGATAACTGTGAGAGAAGTTTTCAGATTTTGAAGAAAAGGTTGACTTCAGCACCAGTGTTGGTTTTGCCTGAAGCAGAAAAAGGCTATACAGTGTTCTGTGATGCTTCCAGGAGAGGTTTGGGCTGTGTGCTGATGCAAGAAGGTAAAGTTGTTGCTTACGCATCTAGACAGCTTAAGAAAAATGAAGAGAATTACCCTGTTCATGATCTGGAATTAGCTGCTATAGTTCATGCTTTGAAGACATGGCGTCACTACTTGTATGGTGAGACATGTCAAGTGTTTACAGATCATAAAAGTCTGAAATATATCTTCACTCAGAAAGACTTGAATTTGAGACAGCGCAGATGGCTTGAGCTGATTAAAGACTATGATGTGACAATCGATTACCATCCGGGTAAGGCAAATGTTGTAGCTGATGCCTTGAGTAGGAAGTCAAGTTCAACAGCTAATGCATTTTCTATGGCATGTTTCAAGAGAGACTTGCTTGTAGATATGCGAAGGTTGAACTTAGACTTGGATGTGACTGGACAAAGTGGGTTGATTGCTCAGATGCAAGTCAGACCTACTTTTTATAATCAGATTAAGGAATTACAGCAGAGTGATGATGAGTTGTGGCAAATTATGCAGGATATGTCAGAAGGCAAGAGAACAGAGTTCAGGTTTTCTGATGAAGGCATGTTGTATCTCCATGATAGGTTGTGTGTACCTGGAAACAGTGAGTTGAAAGAGCAGATTCTTGAGGAAGCGCATACTTCTATGTATGCCATGCATCCAGGTAACACAAAGATGTACAGGAATCTCAAAGAGCTGTACTGGTGGACTGGTATGAGAAAGGATGTGGCTGAATACGTGGCTAGGTGCGGGGTGTGTCAGCAGGTTAAGGCTGAGCATCAGAAACCTGCTGGTACTTTGCAGTCGCTTCCTATACCAGAATGGAAATGGGAACACGTTACGATGGACTTTGTGGTCGGATTACCCAGAACGCCTAAGGGTTCAGACTCGATATGGGTGATTGTGGATAGACTAACTAAGTCTGCTCACTTTCTCCCTGTCAAGTCAACCTTTGACGTTCCAAAGCTGGCTAAAGTTTATGTGGATGAGGTAATCAGGTTGCATGGGATTCCAGTCTCCATTATTTCTGACAGAGATCCAAAGTTTACATCTAGATTCTGGAATCAGTTACATCGTGCGTTGGGCACAAAGCTGAAGTTCAGTACAGCGTTTCACCCACAGACAGATGGTCAATCTGAGAGGACCATACAGACCCTTGAGGACATGCTGAGAGCATGCGTACTACAGTTTAGAGGCAAGTGGGAAGAACACTTAAGCTTAATAGAGTTTGCTTATAATAACAGTTACCATTCTAGTCTTGGAATGGCTCCATTTGAAGCTCTTTATGGCAGGAAGTGTAGATCGCCAGTTTGTTGGTACGAGGTGGGTGAGAAGGATATTCTTGGACCTGAGTTAGTTGATAGAACTACAGAGAAGATATCTGTGATCAGGGATCAGTTGAAAGCTGCTCAGGATAGACAGAAAAGTTATGCAGAAAGACGACGTCGACCTCTTGAGTTTGAGGTTGGCAATGAGGTTTACTTGAAAGTTTCACCGTGGAAGGGAGTGTTGAGGTTTGGCAAGAGGGGTAAGTTGACCCCTAGGTATATGGGTCCATATCCTATTGTTGAGAGGGTTGGACCTGTAGCTTACAGGTTGGATTTGCCGTTTGAGTTGGCAAATCTTCATGATGTCTTCCATGTGTCTATGCTGAAAAAGTGTCATCCCGGTACAGAAAAGATTGTAGACCCAGAACCGGCGCAACTTAGAACAGATGTGTCCTATGTAGAAGGACCCGTGCAAATAGTTGATCACCGGATCAAAAAGCTTAAGAACCGTGAGTTATCTTTAGTGAAGGTTTTGTGGAGTAAATCACAATATAGAGGAAGCTACGTGGGAGCTTGAATCAGAAATGCGTAACAAGTTTCCTTTTCTCTTTTAGGAATTTCAGGACGAAATTCTTATAAGGGAGGGAGATTGTTACGACCCGCGTTTCGTTTTGTAAGTAAGTACCTTGGTTAGTACATAATTGAGCTAGTTATGTTGAGATGAGTACTCACTCTTGTTAATAGTGTTTTGAGTTTTGAGCTAGTGTTAATGTATCATTAGCTTGTTTTCTTGTCCTGAGGTTGAGGACAAGTTTATTCTTGATCCGTTGCCAGAGAAATCACGCGAATCTGACCTACGAGTAAAAAGATATGGACTTTTTGGTGTTCAGGGACCTATGTGCAATATCGGAAAGTTTCTGGATAATTTATTTTCGGCCCCCTGGGCGCCCAGCCTTATCCTTTCCCTTGGTTTTCCTTTATCTCTTCCTTAGCCGACTAAGGAATGAACGAAGGGTTCATTTCCTCCGTTAGCCGCTGGACGAGAAACAGAGAGGGAGAAAGGGAGCGAGCAAGAGAGGGAAAGTCGGGCGATCTAGCCGTTCTCCGCCGTTTTCCTTCGATTCCCCATCTTCCCCAGCCAAAGCAACCGCTGCACCCTTCTTCTTCTTCCTCGTGTTCTTCTTCCTCCTGCAGCCATGAAGATGACGACCAAGGAGGTGGTCTAGGGAGCGAACGACGCCTCCTTCCTGGTCCTTTCTTCTTGCCAAGCGATTGCTAGGTCATTCCGGAGCTATAGGAGCGATTCGGGTAAGAATCGTCCGCCGAATCGACCCCGATCTTCGTTTTTAGTTCTGCAATTTCCGTTCTGCGCAGGTTGCACGGCGTGCAACTCCGTTTTGCACGGCGTGCAACATTGCAGATAACTGATATAGGGGAAAAATCCGTTTCTGCGCAGGTGCACGGCGTGCAAAGTCAGTTTGCACGGCGTGCAAAGTTGCAGATAGCGGAACGAGTTTCAGCCCAGGTGCACGGCGTGCAAATCAGTTTGCACGGCGTGCAGGTCAGTTTGCACGGCGTGCAAGTCAGTTTGCACGGCGTGCAAAGGTGCAGAAAAGCAGATCAGAAGTGCACTGAAGGTGCACGGCGTGCAGCCTAAGTGCACGGCGTGCACGTTGCTGTAAAGGGCAGAATTAGGCGTGTTTGTGGACGTTTTTCGGTGTATACGAACACACCGAAGTGGGTGAGTAATAGTTCATTTAGAAATCATTATTTAACTCATTTTAAATACCTATTTGCTTCAGTATCAGTTAATATGATTCCTGAATAGTGTTGCATGTACTTCAGTATGATAAGTTCAGTGGAACTTGAATTGCGTGATGTAAATGATGGAAAAGAGGAAATTCTATGTCTTACAGTTGATATGAGATAATCTTGTTTAATTGCATATCTGTTAAACAGTTAATAGACTTAGGTGCCCCAACACCGTAGAACCCCATTGCGCGGTCTGTACCTTTGGGGTGAAACGGTCAGTTCTGGGGATACGCCCAGGCATCGGAGACTCGTGTCCAACAAATACCGATTGTCTCGGTGACACGTAGTCTGAGTGGTAGGATTCCGGTCAGTTCTGGGGATATGCCCAGGCATCGGAAATCCAAGAGTACGTTCCGGTCAGTTCTGGGGATACGCCCAGGCATCGGAGAAGTCCCAGTCAGTTCTGGGGATATGCCCAGGCATCGGAGACTTAAAGACCCTCCACTGTGCACTACAGGTTGCGGAGGAGTCCAGAGCACTCAGAGTTAGTGCAGTGAGGCCTTGTGAGCCTGAGAGTCCTGTGCAGACCAGGACGAGAAGTCAGACTTAGCATTTCCCGGGTGTGTCGCTAAGTCTTGTACGGTGAGATCGTAGTTCGCTACTGATCTTCATATGCAGAGTGCACTGCATATGTTTGGGGCATAAAAATGTAAAGATGTAATCACTTAGGATCACAGTAAATTTATAATTTTGTCTATTTAACTGAAATACCTGATAATGCATAGAATTGTGGTTAATATTTGTACAACTGCTATATTAATAGAATTGCTCTGCTTGAACTGTATATTTATTTATTTTCAGTTTATAAACCTGACGAGTTGTTTAGTGATAGCTAAGTGAAATGTTATTCACTGAGCGAGTAGGCTCATCCCTCTACTCAAAACATTTTCAGGTCAGCATCAGCATCAGGAGTCGGAAGGATCGTTTCATCCTAACGCTTAGTTGATAGAAGGTTTGTAGTTAGTCTAGTTAGAGGTCTCTTAGTCCATTCCCCTCGATCCTCGGGACAAGGTGTGAGTGAGAGAGAGAATGTGTATATCAGATGTAAATTAATGTTATGCTTTCTTTATGTTAATCAATGTATTATGTTGTAAATCTTGCTTGTATCTCTATCAGTTTAATTGAGAAGTTTCTGCAGATTGTTTAGTTCTTGTTTACAGCTTAAACTTGATTATCATTTAAATGCCTTGAATTGTTTTAAAAAGTGAAGAATGGTTGGTTATGTGTTAATCCCACCTGTCGTGCCTTAATCTCGTGGTTTGTGTTTAATGTGAGTTTTGGGTGCGACAGCCTGTCTATGGTTTCTAGGGTTGAAGATGAAGTTGGAAGTAGGGTTATGGTGCACAAAAATACAAAACAAGAGAGGGCAAAGAGATAAGGGGGAGAAAGTGGAATATTGGGGGAATCAATGGTTGAGAAGGGTGTGGGATGGAGGTGTATTAATGGCACCAAGGGGAGTAGGTGGCAACAACGCCCCTCGTGTTAGTATGGTGTACGGAGGAGGAAGAAAAGGCCCTAGCTATTGGATCGAAGGGGATGATCCATGGGCATCCATCTAAGGGTCATGGATGATCCAACAAAGAAGAGCATGATTTCCTAGAGGGGATTTGACATGGATCACTAACTTGGATAAAAGGACACCCCGTCTAAGTGGACCGCACACCCAAAATGCTCAACAAGGGAAAAAAATGAATTAAATCAATAAAATCAAGAGAAGAGGAGTCAATATTTCAAAAGGCCATAACTAGCACTATGATGGTATGGTTGAGGAAAAATTTTCCCCTTTGGATTTTTAATTGAATTATCTACCTATTGAAATACATTAAAGAACAAGAATACCCTATTGATGATGTCTAATTTCAGTTTCTAGATGGTGAGTTGTTAAAGCATGACATTAGACCAATAGTGCAATTCAGAGCCACATATTGTGAAATTGATCATTTAGATGACCAAAATTTGAGTTTCACATCACTCCCAATATAAAATTGATATCAAAATGAGTAAGAAGTCCACTTGAAGAGAGAGAGAAAGAGTACAATATAGGAGAGATAAAAGTCAGGTGGTCACATGTGCCACAAGGGAAAGTCATGGTTGTCATCTCTTAGTCATCGAGATGGTAGGAATTTGTTAAAATCTATATTATCCATCATAGAAGAAGAATTTTTTATGTGACAATTTCTCTAAAACATGACCAAGGAAGGGAAGAGAGAAAGGATCTTTTCTTATGTATTTGTTCAACTTCCTGTGGTCAATGCACATTCTCCACCCTGTGACAATGTGGGTGTGATTGAGCTTGTTCTTATCAGTGTTCAAATAGTAGTGCTACACTTCTTGGGAACAACTTATGTTGCACTTACCCAAGGTGAATATGAAATGGGGTAGATAATCCCTCTGGTGAGCAACTTAGTGACCTTTAGATGGGCCACTTCTTTCATTTTAGGGTACAATTTTCACTGAGGGTCTCTAGATGGTTTGTAATCCTCCAAGATAAGGATCTTGTGCATGGAGATAGTATGATTAACACCTATCAAATCATTCAGTTTGTACCCTAAGATTGGCTTTCTATTTCTAAGATCAATCATCAACCTTTCTTCTTGTTTGTGAGTGATATCTGAATTGATGATCATCGACTAAAATTTCTACTCATCAAGGAAAATATGTTTCAATCCCCCAGGTAGGGATTTCATTTCTGGTGCCTTGGGTGATTCTATCTTCTCTTCAACTACTGTCATTATTTTTAGCTCTTCAAATTCAGCATTGAGTTCCTCTTCATAGGTTTCCAAGTGGAACTGAAATTGGCTAACTTGCTCATCATCAAATTCAAAACTATCAGGGACGGTGAAAATTATTTGCAATGGGTCTTCAAATACTTTACTATCCTATTGTAGTTGGGATAGCTTGTTAATAAAATCAAGAAAGACCACCTCCTCATGGATTCTAGTGCCGTTCATGCTGTCAAACACCCTAAACTCAAGTGTATATCTGCCCAACCTATAATGAATGGTGCCCGCCTCCACATGAATTCAGCGTGATGTATCTAGGAATGGGCGGACAAAATGAGAGGATATAGAAGATCCGCCTTGATGTCCATAAACAAAAAGTCACAAGGAACATAAACATCCTTGCCAACCTTCATAGGAACATCCTCTATGATACCTGTGGGCTTCTTCATGGAGGAATCTTCTAGCTAGATGGTCATGTCTATCAGGAGAAGCTTGGTGAATCCCAATCTTTGTCTTATATTGTATTGCATGATGGAAATTTTAGCACATAGATCTATGAGCCCCTTCCTACAAGTGTTGTCACACAGATAGCAACCAATCTCGAAGGAACCAGGATCTTTTTGCTTCTTTAGCATTTTGTTGAGAATGATGTTTTGAGTTTTTCTAGCCAGTTTCACCATTTAAAACTCCTTGTTGGCATAGCTCCTTGTCGACAAGGCCTTAAGATATTTAGACCATTATGTAATATCAGAAAGGACATATAAGAACAAGATGTCACATGATGATTCTTGATAGATTCCTTGAATTTCATGAATTTGGCATCCAACTTTATTTGCGCAAGACGTGCTTGGTAGGGAGGCCTTTGCTTGTAACCTAGAACATTTTGGTCATCGTATCAACATGTAGTTTCTCAGGACTAGTGTCTTTACTTGCATCAACATCAATAGTTGTGCATTGTGCCTATTCCTTCTCAATCATTATTGTATCTTCGACATCAAAATAAATAGGAATGGTGGTTGGTATCGCCAGAGGAGGAGGCACATACACATTGTCTTAGCGTGTAGAAATGACGTACAGTAGCATGGTGTGCTTAGAATTGTTCTCAGGTTTCCTATCAAAGGTACCCATAGGAGGATGTAGAGAGATAAATAGCGAATTCAACTAGGAATTAATGGACTTCTAGTAAGTCTGATGATTGGAAAGTGTAGTCTGCAGGATAGAAATTGTGGATTGATGAGATTGAAGAGTCTTTTAAATGGATGAAAACTTGTCATATGAGGATGGGATGGATAGTTGTGTAATTTGAGGCACTTGGTTTAGATTCAAGAATTGCTATCCTTGAATGTACCAATGATTTTGGAAATTCCTCATGTAGTTTTCTTAATTCCTAAAGTTTTGTTGCTGATTGTACTAAAACTCAGGGGACCATGAACTTGGTTGTTCACGTAGACTGGCCTCTATTGTGATGCATTTTCTACTCCTACTAGATTTTGGTACTATAAACCTAGATGGTTTCTAGTTTGGTTTGTCTTGTCGTATCCTTGTCCCTAAATTCTATGATTGGATTTCAAATCTTCCATCTACCCGTCTCTACTTATACCTAAAGGTCTATTCACCATGAGAATATACATGAGCTAGAAGTTGAGAGTGGAGTGATCATGGCCCTTACACACTTCATAGAAAATATTTTTAGACTTAACCTTCTCTTGCAAATGTTGTGGATGTCTTATTCTCTCGTAAGCATTGATAGAGGACTTAAGCATGTCTTACTTCAAGGCTAACTTCTTAAGAGATTCTTCTATGTATTTGAATTTGGAACTGTCTTCATCCTTGGATACCTTGAGGACACCTCCTTGCCTTTCACGAACATGGGAAAATGACTAGCTTCTAGAACTTGGTTTGACAACTCTACCATGTTGTCAAATTTGTATAACATGAAGTTTCCTTCAGACGAGGAAATTAGGGACTCCTTGGTGTCATCATAAACACCAAAATAAAAAGTCTCAAGCAACTGAACACATGAGATGAGAAAGAGTAGGCAACAATAGAGAAGTTCCTTGAACCTTTCCCAAGCTTCATCAAGGGACTCACCTCAGACCATGTAGAACCATGTAATCTAGCCTACGATCAAGTAGGTGAGGGATGCCAAGTAGTAATATTCCAAAAACATAAATTGGAGACCTTCCATTTCATCATGTTGTCTATCTCCATGGTCTTGTACCAACTCCTCACTTTTTCTATCAATTACTATATGACTAAGTGAAGTTTGAGGGTGTATTCAGAAATGGCAAGATGCTTGTTCAAGGGAGAAAGGTTAGAAAATTGTTGTGTAACATACTCAAACCTAGCAACTTGACTCTAGAAATCCGATTCCCATGATTAGGAATTTAGAATGTTTGGTTCTTCATATTTTACCAAATGAGGATAAAGTTACACTTCAATGTACTTTGTCAATGCATATAAAATGAATAACTCAATGGTAACCCATAACATATATAGGCCTGAAAATAAATATAACATATTAAGTGGTATATTAACATAATAACATGTATATGTGCTAACATGTTAGTAAGTTCATGAAATATGTCACAAATGCATACTTTTCTAACTAATATGCATGCAATGGCTAAAATATGTTTAATAAGAAGTATAATATGCTTTGGAATAATAATTGGTATTTCCATGTCCATAAATATGAATTATGTGCCATAATCTATGTAAATGTTTAATTAATGTACTTAATGGGAAAAATAATATCAATAAGTAAAATATGGAAATTCAAGCATAATAACATAAGAAAACTCTTTTGGTAACACTAAGAGGATAATAGGACTCAAAATAATAAATAATTATGGTTATGATGTAATGTTACAATAATATAATGGAATGAGCTGAAAATTCTAACTGCATTAAAATTCCAAAAAGGAAGCTTCAAAACATAATGGTAAAATAAGTTTCCTTGGGTCCCATTTATATTGGGTGGAAAGTTTCACTTGATTTGAACAATCATAACTATCCTAATTTCATTTATAAAAGAAAATATGAGTTCCAATGGCTTCAAAAGTGGAAATAAATCCCAAATTCGAATTCTACATACCAAAATCAATCTATATGTGAAGTTTGATATTAATTGAACGATCTTACCAATCCAAATTTTACTTAGGAGAGAGAATGTAAGTTTAAGTCAAAAATATTTTATTAACTATTAAAAAATCTAATATAATAAATAAATAGCAAAAAGAAACTTGTATGGATTAGGTGATGTTTTAATAATAAAATTGTGGTATAACATAAAAGGAAACAATGTTTTATATATATGCTAAATACATGGAAAATTATTATGATGGAAAATCTAAAAATGTATTTACTTTCCATATACAATGTGACGAGGTAATTGCAACAATGTGGAATATGTGAGATATTTTAATAAATTATAACAAACTGTAGAGAACTAATTCTTTCCACTCAATGCTTGAAAGCAATAAATAAATGAAAACAAACACATTAACATATCATAAAGGAAACACAAATTTTAACTCAATTATATATTTTTGGAAACAAATAAACATTCCCAAATTTATATAATAACTAAGTTAACTAAAATAAGAAACAATAATAATCTTGAATAAATCATTCTTTAGTAAACCTCCCAATCACCTCCTAAAATTATTAACAAGGAAATAAAAGGAAAATGGTTCGATAGATAATGTTTACACCCTTTTGGTTTTAAATTCATGTGTCTATAATAACTAGTTTTGTATAAATAAATTTATTAGAACTTATATCCTCTGCAAATAATTAATGTAAAATATGTTATAAATATATATGGTTGCCACAAATCTGGAATTTTGGATACAACCTAACATTAAATGCATGCCTTCTATATAAATAAAATTTTATCATGTTTTCAATCACTATAAAGTTACAAGAGAATTATTGTGGGAATGTTATTTTTCAAAATAGGATTAATTAGTATATATAAGAGGTTGATAAATGGAGTTATAAACAAAAGGAATTCAATAAGTATATCCTACACAATTGTACATTAAATTATCATACATTTTTACATTGAATAAATAATTACACAATGGGATATTTAGAAGTCTCTTTATTATAAATGTAGTAGTCAATATTTTTGCGACCAAGTTGTTAAAAAAAGGGAAAATATTAGACATAAAGAAAGGTAAGAGGAATGGTATTTTTTCAATATTTATACTTTCTATTTATGTGTTAGAAAATTCTTAACTTTTCTCCTTTACAATATACATCAAATATTCTCCCTAGTAAACAAAATAGATAAGTTTCTTGCTACCCAATTTTATATGTAGACCCGTCTCCATGGCTTTGACACATATAGAAATCACTTGACTAATAGGACATGAATCCTTACCTTCTCCCTTATCCTCCTATTTAAGTCCCTCAGATGAGCCGTTAAAGACTTGTAATCCCATGGTGATCTTTTCTCAACCACCATCTATTCAAATGTTGGAACCCTGACTTGGATCTAATATTCAAACTTTGACAAGTTGATTACATATAGAGGTATGTTGCATACCCTTGTTCATATTGAGCAACTAGTTTGAGTTTTCTCTCTCTTAATGTATGTTTCATCTCCTTAATCATATTGAGTAGGGTGTCTAACTTTTCTCTCTCTCTTAATGTATGTTTCATCCCCATGATCAAGTTGAGAAATTTATCCAATTTTCCTTTCTCTTGATGTATGTTGCATTCTTTTGCTTATATATTGAGCAAAGACATATGTTTCATACCTCTCTTAGTATATGTGGAACATGAAAACCCTAATGATTTCATTTCCATGGATTATTCTTACTTCAAGGATCCCTTTTTGTTATTAGTTTCTCTTTCATCATTGAAAATTGTTGGATTATTTTATGGGTCCTTTGACCCAATTTAATATTCAATGGATGTTCCCATTCCTCATATTTTGAGTTAGACTTACTTACTCTTATGTTGTGCATCATGTGATGACTGCTAGTATAATGTTACATATGTTATTTTATAATTCCTATAAGATAAATGATTAGAGCAGATGTGAATTCTGTCCTTCTCAGATAAAATGTGTATATGTTCCCGCTCACCCCATGTTTTGGTAGATTATTATTTTTTTATAAAATTGTTTATATTGTTCTAGTTTTACTATATGTAAAACACTTGGATGCCTTGCTCTTATTTATCATCTTATAGCAATTCATATTATTTCATGTACACTTGGATAGTACTTTTTCTTTTCTATGAGAAACCTTTTTTATATTTGATGTCCTATTTCCTAATGTTGCTCAAATCCCCTATTATTATTCTCATACCGTCTTTCATGCTAATAATTTCCATCTTTATCTTCTCTTGTGGGGTATGCTTCCAACCCCTAGGTAGAGACGAAGGAGGAGAAAACTAAGGTTGACCAGGATAACTAGAAGAGTAGTTGAACCTTGTTGGAAGATAGATTCGACGTGGTTAGACAACACTCTACTGATACTATGCTATATATTAGTTTTGTTATGTATCATCCAATGTGGTGAAGAATGGTGATATAATTAAAATTTGGTAATAGTTAGATATTTTTTATTTAGTTTCTATATTTGGTATCTTGAAAAATACTTTTGAATAAATTGGATTATCATCCCTTTGCAAAAAAAAGCTTTCTGTTTGACATATGAGACGTTTCCTTTTAGTTGATTTCATAGAGAACAAACCCCCTCTCAGGTGCCACTCCTAACAATTTGGTATCAAGGCCATTAGCGGTCGGTTAATCTAACTATTTCAATTTTGTCTTCCTAATTAGAACACTTGCCTTACATAGTTACCCTCTAAGTGAGATGCGTACCCTATAAATGACCTTGAATATGCATGACACGATGAAAGCTCAATTTAGGATCATATGATATACACATGATCATGATTTGGAAGTTATAATGTGATGAGGCTCTAGTAGCTCAAACCCTATGATGTAGGTTAGTTATGACATGTATCTTTGAATATAATGAAGTTTGACTTGATGATGGAGTTAGTTTATGAGGATGCCCAAGATAGTATGATAAGGAGGTCTTAAATGGAAATTGTAACTTGGGTTTGTATTGATTTTGGCACCAATTTTAGTTTTACATTGCAAAGTTTTTCCATACAATTATTTTTCTTTATAATATTATATGTATAAAAAAGTTTTTCTAGATTTTATTGAGGTTTTCTTAAACTAAGTCACACTAAAGAGATGTGTGAAGTCTTAATAGAGAAACCCTAGAATTATCTATAATAGAAACATCAACCCTAGTTTTGTCTATGAAGTGGTGACTAGAAATATGTGGCATTATCTAGAGGTTTAGTTAATCAAGTATTTTGTACACCATGATCTTTAGTTTCGAGAGTTTAATCTTAGGGTTGATAGGTTAGTAACACAAGGACATAAAACTCAACACTAGGTGAGTATGATCTATTGGTTGGATGAATGATCTATGAACAACATAAACCCATAAAATATTCACAACTAAAAGATACATAAGTAACCCTAGCACCTTGATGTTGCTTATCTTGGCTTATTAGGTTAAACCTTTTTGAGGGGTGGTGAGTTATTGGTTTGTATAGTAAGGATGACTATATTCTTGGGATGAAATCCTCTTTAAAGGTTGAACTATTATAACATACCCAAACCTAGCATCTTAAATCTAGAAATCCTATTCCCATGACTAGGAGTTTTGAATGTTTGGTACTTTATATTTGACTAAACAAGGATAAAGTTACACCTTAATGTACATTATTAATGCATATAACATGAATAACTCAATGGTAGCCCATGACATATATAACCATTAAAATAAATATTTTGTATTGTGGCATGTTAAGATAATAACATGTGTATCTGCTAACATGTGAGTAATTTCTTGAAATATGTCACTCATATTTCCTTTTTTAAATAATATGCATATATTGGATAAAATATCCTTACTAAGAAGTATCGTGTGCTTTAGAATAATAATTGGTGTTTCCATGTCCATAAATATGAATAATGTTCCATTATCTATATAAACATTGAATGAATGTACTTTGTACTCGTGTATTAAGTGTTTGATGTCATTTCTTTGATCTCTGGATACTCAATATTGGGTATGCACTTTGTACTCGTGAAGCAATGCTGCATAAGCATGCTTTTTTTAGTGAAGTCAGGGAGTTTATTATTCATCCCGCCTCCCTCAAGCAAGCTAAATCAAAGAAGTTCATACAATTTAAACTAGAATGCTCAGTAGTAAACCTGGTAGTACTACTACCATTACACAATTCTGAGCTAATGATATTCAATAGCTCCTTTGGGATGTTTCTATAGGTTAAGAGACCATCCTGGGTTTTTGGGTGGTGCATAAGCATGCTTTGATAACCCTTTTCTTCAAACAAGAACATAATGAACAGACCTAGTCTGGACAGCGTGTTCTTGGTTAAAGTAATGGGTTGTTTGGCCTGTTGGTCCTTTAGAAAGGTTTAAACTTTAAACCTATCTTGTATGAGCACTTTGTGATAGGGCTGGACATTTGTCTTGTCCCTTCAGAATAATGTGATAAATAATTTAAATAAGTAAAATATGGAAATTTGTGCACAATAATATTAGGAAACTCTTTTGGTAACAATGTGAGGATAGAAGGACTACAAATAATTTATAGTTATATAATTATGTAATGTCACAATAATATAATGGTAATGAGCCAAAAATTTGAATTGTTGTACAATTCCTAAAAGGAAACTTCAAAACTCAAATATAATGGTAAAATCATGTTCTCTAGGTCCCAATAGATTGGTTTTCAAGTTTCACATTATTTGAACACTAATAGCTATCCTAGTTTCATTTAAAAAAGAAGAATATGAGTTTTGATGGCTTCAAAAGTGGAAGTAGATCCCAAAATTCGAATTCTACATGCTAAAACTAGTCTATGTGTGAAGTTTCATATTAATTTAATAGTCTTATATATCCCAGTTTTACTTAGGTGAGAGAATGTAAGTCAAAAATATTAAGTTACTTATTAAAAAATCTAATATATTAAATAAATAGCATAAACCAACTTGTATGGATTACACATATATAATTTAGGTGAAGTTGTAACAATAAAATTGTTGTATAACATAAAGGGAAATAATGTTGTACATGCATGTTAAATCTATGGAAAACTTATCATAGTGGAAAATCTAAAAGTGTATTTACTTTCTATATACAATGTGACTGAGGTAATTGCAACAATATGAAATATGTGATACATTTTAATAAATTATAACAAACTTTAAAGAATGAATTCTCTCTACTCAATGCTTGAAATAAATTAATAAATGCAAACAATCACGTTAACATATCATAAAGGAACCGAATATTTTAACTTGATTATATATTTGTTTTGAAACAAATAAACATTCCCAAATTCAACTCAATTAAGAAATAATAATAATCCTGACTGAATGATTTCCTTTGTAAACCTCCATATTAACTCCTAAAATCATTAACAAAGAAAGAAAAGGGAAATGGTTTGACAGATAATGTGTACACCCTTTTGGTTTGAAATTCATATGTCTATAATAACTAATTTTAGATGTATAAATTTGTCTGCACCTATATCGTATGCATAAATTAATTTAAAATAGATTAGCAATATATAGGGTTGCCTCAAATTTGGAATTTCAGATCTGACATAATATTAATCAAATTTATGCCTTTAATAGAAACAAAATTTTATCATGTTTTCAATCACTATAAAGTGAGAAGAGAAACATTATGGGAATGATATTTTGTAACTAGATTAATTGTTATATATATGAAACTAATGAATGGAATTATACAAAAAGGAATTTAATAAGTATATGCTACACAATTGTATATTAAATTATTGTGTATATTTACATTGAGAAAATAATTGCACAATGCGATATTTAGAAATATCTTTATTGTAAATGTAGTAGTCAATATTTTGGTGGCCAAGTTATTGAAAAAAATGGAAATATATTGAAAAATGTAGACACAAAGAAAGGTAAGAGGAATGGATTTTTTTCTATATTTACTCTTTCCTATTATGTGTTATCAATTTCTTAACTTTTCACCTTTTACAATATACATTATGTATTCTCCCTAGTAATAAAAAATAGATAAGTTTCTCGCTACCCAATTCCATATTTATAAACCCCTCTTCATGTCCTTGACACATACAGTAATCACTTAACCAATAGGACATGACTCCTAGCATTCTCCCTAATCCTCCTATTCAAGTTCCTCAGACGAGCCATAAAAGATATGTAATCCCATGGTGATCTTTTGTCAACAACTTCCATTTCATACCCTAGAATTGTGACTTGGATCTAAGATCCATACTTTGACAAGTTGATCAAATATAGAGGTATATTGCATCCCCATGATCATATTGAGAAACCGCTCTGACTTTACTCTCTCTTAATGTATGTAACATCCCCTTGATCATATTGGGCAACTGGTCTAGTGTTTCTCTCTCTTAGTGTATGTTGTATCCCCTTAATCAAGTGGAGCAATTTATCTAATTTTCCTTTTACTTGATGTATGTTGTGTTGCCTTGCTTATATATTAAGCAAAGAGTTATGTTTCATCTCTCTCGTGGTATATGTGGAACATGAAAAACCTAATAAACTTAGTCCAATGGAGTATTCTTATTTGAAAGATCCCTTTTTGTTATTTTCTCATCATCATTGAAAATTGTTGGATCTTTTTTTTTGTGGGTCCTTTGACCCAACTTAATATTCAATGGATGTTCACATTCCTCATATTTTGAATTAGGCTTACTTAATGTTTTATTATGAATCATGTGGTGACTAATAAATAATATGACATGTGTTATTTCATGTGGATGTGCAAATTCCCACACTTAATAATGCAGAGGTGACAATTCATGTAAGAGAAATTATTAGAGTAGATGAGTATTCTGTCATGCTTAGAGAAGATGTGTATATGTCCCTGGTCACCCCATATTTTAGTAGATTTGTTATTTCCTACAAACATATTTATATTGTTCTAGTTTTGTCACATGTAAAACACATGGATTCCTTACTCTTATATATCATCTTATTGCAATTCTTATCCTTTTGTGTCCACTTGGATAATACTTTTCTCATCAAAGGGGTGCCTTTTTATATTTTATGTCCTTTTTCCTAGTGTTGCTTAAATCCATGATTATTATGCTCATACCGGCTTTCATTATGATAATTTCCATATATATCTTCTCTTTTTGGTATGCTTCCAACCCCTAGGTAGAGAGCAAGGAGGAGAAAACCAAGGTTGACCAAGACAACTTCAAAAGTCGGTGAACCTTATTGGGTGATAGATTCGAGGTGGTTAGACAACCCTATGCTGATCCTGTGCTATAGATTATTTTTCTTATGTATCATCTGGTGTGGTGAAGGATGATGACATAATCAAAATGTTGTAATAGTTAGATATTTTATATTATGCTACTACATTTAGTATCTTGAAACGTACTTTTGTATATATTGGGTTATCATCCCTTTGCCAAAAAAATTTGTTGTGTGTTTGGAATATGTGATGTTTTCTTTTATTTGACTTTGTAGGGAGTGGATCCCCTCTCGGATCCCACTCCTTACACATTGCAAGTGATCTTGGCAATCATCCCCTCTATTCCAAGAAAGGCATTGCTTTTTAGCATTAGAGATTCATCGTGTCTGGATCTTGAACTGTGGGGTGGTCATTGATGGAGGCACGACTAGATAATATGCATATATACCTTTAGGGACAAAAAAGTCCTTAACCTCCTTCTAATTTTCCTCAAGGGTTATATCCTCTCTAGATATGTTCTCTATGCCAATAGCTTCTCTTGTTTCCTATATAAGAGCTTCTCTCTGGGATACAAGATCCAGATTCATGTAGTGGTTGATCTCTAACTTGTCCATCTTGTTCCAATATGCTCAATTTCAGAGGTGATAAGTTCTGTCAATCTCTAGATCAAACATAGAAGTCATAGAATCAGTTCTTTAGGAGTGTCACATGCACCTCTAGAACCTAAAAGAGAATTGAGAATGTTATTTTTTTAGGAAGAAAAAGTCATGTAGATCTAAGTGGATATCAATTACAAAATAAAATCCTAATTGTTTCAAACAAAGGGGTTTGAAGGCTACTCCATTTACCCTTAAAATGACACCAAAATTTGGTGTGAGATTTATTGAACACACAAATTTTATCAAATAGGTTGTCCAATCTTATAAACCTTTTTTACAATTTTAACTAATTCACCTGCAAGTGGAGGAATCAATTTCAATAGAGAAAAAGGTTGAATCCAAAGGATAATGCCATTTTATAAATCACCAAGAGTTAGTAATTGAGATTAATATTTCGAAATCAATCATTTGAGGGTGATTATAAACTAATTGTTGAATTAAAGATTATAGTGCAAGTATAATTAAAAATGGGTTGAAATCAATATAAGAGAACACTAGAACATTCACATGTAACCACCATCACCTATGTACTCACCCTAATCAATAAAATTAAATAATCAAAATAATCTATACTTGTACCATGTGATTTTCCTTCGGCTAAGACACAAATTGTAGAAGGATTAAATTTCCCATGGTTTCAAGGTTTCATTACCCACAGATCATGACTTAGTTGTCCATAGACTTCCTTCTGTGATCACATCTAGAACCCAATGTACTCATTTGAATATCTGATTCTAAGTTATGTGGTGTCTATTATCAACCTTATATCAATCATGGTAGATCGAATGATCGATTAAATAAAGCAAGCAATAAATCAAATCAAGAACAATACATTAAATGGGAAAACAGAATTCGATAATAGTTAAGATAGAGTATGAGAAATTGGGCTACTTGCCATGCCCCAACAAGAATGTCTACTCGCTCATAGTCATGAAAAAAGCACTAATACAAAGTGGGAGAGAATAAAGTATGGAACTAAAGAAAAAGGAGAGAGCAGCCAAAGGTCTCTGACTACAACAATCCACTCCATCAGTAACAAGTTCAAAGATCTTTGAGAGGATTATTTTCTTCCTTTCTTTCTACTCTGGTTGCTTGCTCCAAAACTATATTGTCAACTATTGTGAATGAATACTTCAAAATTAGGCTACACTTTATTTTATTTGGCACATCTCTTTGTCACCCCAACGATTGGTTGCTTTATAAGTTTTCTTTTTCTATCATGTTGGCTGGGTGACTAGGTGGGATAATCGGTCAATCGGTCACTTAGTGAGACAACTAGTGAGCTACTGTTCGACCGATCCACTAGGAAGATTGACCGATCATTATTCGAAATAGTCCCCTAAAGATTAATTGGGTTGGTCGATCTAAGGGATCGATCGATCATTTGGTGCTCAAAATTTATGATGGTTCCTAACTTCAAAGGCATATATTCTGATTTGCTGATTAGTAAGGTGGATCAACCAATGGGGTGTGTGTTTGGGGTAGTCTTCTAAAGGTGGATCGACTCGCCAAGAAAGTTAATTGGCATGCCACATGGAGTCTGAAAATCATCAGAGTCTACTAATCTTGACAATGGTCTCCTGATCGACTGACCATGGAAGGATATCAGCTAATTGACTTCTTTCTTTGGAGATGTCCTAAATGGTCAGGTTGATTGTTTAATCAGGGAGTGTTGTTGCCCAATACACTTGATGAATTTGTGATAAATGGCTCCAGTTTGTCTTCTAATTTCTTCCAAACTTGGAATATGCATCCAGAGGAGGTCTTTCCTCGTGATCTTGAGTCAAGATATGCTTTTACTACACAAGAGAGAGAATCTTATACAAATTCCCAAAATTTTAAGAATAAAAGAAAAAATGAAACTAAGAAAAGAACAAGAAAAGCTAGTTGATTGATCAAAACTAATCTAGAAAATGTAATGAAATCGTGAAGAATATGTATTAATTAAATGACCTATAAATCCAAATCATAACTAAGAGTGAGTATTAAACTCTAGCATATACTAGTTGTCTATGCTTAAGATTAGATTCATAATAGATATATAAAAATAAGGAAAAAATATTTTATTTATAAAATAATGATTAATTTCACAAGAAACATATTCATCAAAATTAAATTTATAAACTATTAGTGAAAGGAATGTAAAATTCAACTCGAGTTCTACTTGATTGCCATGTTTTATTCATTTCTCCCAGAACTACTTGGCTTGTAGCTCACTAAGTAGAATTATCCACTCCTAATGCTCAGGTCAACAACTCACTTTCATTATCTTAGGATTTATCCGTGCACCCTCAGATAGATATGACATACCCTAGTCCACTATAGGGTTACCAAAATAGGGTCAAGTGTTCATCTCAGGTACACAAGAAGGAACAAATAGAAAAATAATATCCCAACTTTTAAATTTTCTCTCTTTCATAGTTTGCTTCACATTAGATCTCTATATTATATTGACATAGATTTACACAACATAGGATTCAAGACCAAAATCACCCAATGTGACTCACTCTCAAATTCTGGTTGTCTAACCTTCAAGGTCTTGACTCACATGTTATTAAATCCACTTACCCATGTTAAAGAAAATTCAATTCATCATTTATCGTGTGTGCATTCTCAAGCTACTTGGATGACACAAATCATATTAGGATTAACAAGAAAGACAATCAATATATCAAGAATCACAACAATCTATGACTTTAAAAATACATATTTTAATTACCATATTTACATAAATTCATATAATCTATCATTAATGGGATCTCAACAACAAATATAATCATATTTTCAAGTATTTACTATTGGGAAATATGGAATTAGATATGGTAGAAGAAACAAAAATTTAATTGTCATATTCCCCAATGAACAGTAGATCCCATCAATAACTATGAGATGGGAAAGAGGGTTGCAAGACATATACCTAGTCCTAGAGAAAGTCCAATGAAAATGCTTGTTGCAGCATGCTACTTCATCCAATTGTACCTTGATGTATTTTGTCATCGTCCTCCTGGTCAGGAGCCATAGATGGTGGTTAACAACGTCCTCCTACTGGCAGGCAAACCCTCCTCGCCTCTAGAGTAGTACACGTAGAGCACTGGGAACCCTGTAAGGACCCTGACCTTTGTTTTGGGATTACCCTATTTGTTTTGCCTAAACCTTGTGTTTTGTTTCTTGCTAATCATCTTTAGTGATGATTAGGGTTTGCTTGTGCTTAGTTGAGAGCTGGAGGTGCTACTTGCAAAATAACACGAGATAGGGTTGGAGAGCAAGTTTGTCACCTTGAGAGATGTCTTTCTCTCTCTTTGCTTCCTCTAGGGTTGACAGGAAGGTTTGGGCTCTTGCCTTGAGTTGTCTTGGGCTTGGTTGAGATCTTTTGGGCCTTGTTTTCCCTTGTTCGGGCCTTGCCTTTCTTGGTTGAGCCCTGTATCGGGCAAGGATGCTTGTTTCGGCCTTGCTTTGTGTCGCCCATGGGGTGTATCAGGCATGGAGGTGGGGTGTATCGGCCATGGACCATCTTTGACCCTTGACCTAGTTTGCGTCACCACTAGTGGACACTTGGTGCATAGTGCTTGCATGTGGCAATAGCCTTGGACATGTGTATAAGGTAAGTTAAGGAGGTGGCTTTTGCCCTTGGACAAGTGTCCTAGGTGGGCGACACATTACCTTGTTTTCTTCTCCATCCTCTTCTATATATGCCTTGGCTTTCTCTTCCTTAGGAACCCTTTAAGCTCTTTGTTGCTCCTCTCCTCCTTGGTGCACGATACACCTACCCTTTGGAGCAAGTTGGTTGCTGATCCTCCTCCCTTGGTGTTGATCCCTTCTTCTTCCTTTAGCTTGGTGGCCGAACCCTAGGTGGGTCTTGTTCTTTGGTAAGCATCTTCCCTCTCCCCCTAACATCTTCTTCTCCATCTTGCCTACCTTACGACCATGGTAGTTATGGTTCTTGTTCCTTTTCTTGAGGTGGCCAAAGTTTTGAAGCTTGGAGCTAGGATCTTGAAGCTTGGAGTTTTAGAGCTTGAGGAGTTTTCTTAAGGCGGGTTACATAACTTCTAACCCTAGCTATACTACCTTCTCTATGTTGCATGTTTCATATGTGGTGATGATCGGCCATGCATGTATGTTTCTTGATCTAGAACATGTTGTTGATCTTATGGATAAAATGAGCATGTTGTTGTTGTTGTTGATGGTTTATATGCCTTTACGCCTTGTTGGCCGAACCATGGTTTAGGGTTTCCTTGTTGAGCAACACTCTTTTCTCTCATTGGTCTAAAGAAGTGAGTTTGAGCTATAGTAGTGTGGGCAATACCCCTCTCTCGATTGGGTTGAGAGGTGAGCTTGTATTCTAGTTGCTTGAGCAACACCCTCCTCTCACCATGGATTTGAGAGGTGAGCTTTTGATGACCTATGTTGAGGTGGATCCTTGTGGTTGCCCGACTTGTGAAAGAGGTTATGCAAAACCCCTATCTCTTAGTTGTTGAGAGGTGAGCCGACCTTCTTGATCAATTAGGGTTTAGTGCCCTTGTGCTTGAGGTTGAAGATGACCTTGTTGGGTTTTGCCTTGCATGATATGTCTTTGGGGATAGTGCTACCCGATAACCTTCTTGTATGGGGTTGTACCCTTGGCCGGTGTTCCTAGTTGGAGCTTGGTTGGTGGCCGATACCCATATGTGCTTGGGCGTTATGCTTTGTTGAGTGCCCTACACAATACACCTAGTGAAGGGAGATGACTTGGTGCCCGATGTACCTTGGACGTTATAGAGCTCAGTGGGTTATCCTTGTGTTGAGCGACATGGTTTAATTGTGGTGATGCACGCTATGTCCTTGAGGTATAATCCATGATATGCTTTCTTGGGTGATCCTTGTATCCCTGGCCGATATGCCTAGTTTAGTTGATTCCCGTTATGGTCCCTTGGTCGATACCCTTGGTGGAGTTGATGGATGGGCGATACACCCTTGATGAGATGTCGCCTGATACCCTCCTTAGGGTTAAATCTTGGACGATACACCATGTATAGACGATGCCTGATGCACTCCCTTGTCTTAGGGTGGTCTTGGCCGATAGACTTTGATAGCTTGGTGCCGGCACAACCTTGGCTGTTATCCTTGATAAGCTTGGGCGATATGGTATGGTGCCCAGGATAGCTTTGGCCAATACCACCATGTCTTAAGTTGAAGCTTTGACCTATATGAAGTGTTCGACGATATGGCTTCATGCCCAACGTTCCAACCCTAGGATGTTGACTGTTAATATGCTCCATGGCCATGCATGAAACCATTCTTAAGCGTCATGGGCATAGTCACAAATTCGGTATTCGGGATACGTTCGGTCGAGCTGAAAAATACAGGATTCGGGAATTATGCGGGAAATTCGGGTAAAAAGCGATCAACGTACGGTAAAAATACGGTCAACGATTCGGGAAAAATTCGGCGAAAGATCGGAGGATTCATATATATATATATATGTACATATATATACATATATATATATATATATATATATATATATATATATATATCTGTGTGTATGTGTGTATTGCACATATATATATCACAATACATATGGTGCACAATATATAAGTACATATCTATACATCTATTGCAACATGTATAACACATACATACATATATATATGTGTGTGTGTATTTACATATACAAACACACACTCAAATCAAGTTAGTCTTAAATAGTATAAAATGAGAAAGTACATAAAAAAGTAGAAAATGGGAAGAAAGCGTCAAATTCGTGAATAATACAGGAATAAAACGTAATATATTGTGACTATGCTCAAATTGGGAATTATTCGTCTGTTTGTTACGTCTAGGGAAAAAATCGCGTTTTAAACGTGACTTTTTCAAAAAGTCGGAGTATATTGTGACTATGGTCATGGGTACCCTGGCCGATAGGGTTAACCCTCAGATGATGCTGAGATGGTTGCACGATAGGGGCGCCTTGGGCGACACCCCTTTGGCTGATATGGCTCATGTTGAAGGTTAGCCCGATAGTGAAACCTAAACCCTAACCCTAGCCAGTACACCCTTTGGTGAGGGTTGATGCTGTTTGCCATACTGTATGGTGAGGGCTATAGGAGTTTTGGTAAGGGTTCTGATAACCCGAAATGTATATAATTGATGGTGTCCTTTTAATAATGATAATACAAGTGAAATGATGTAATCACCTTGAATCCTGCAAATGTGTTGAAAAGTTAAATGATAGATTGTGAACCAGGAAGCTTATGATGTTGCTTCACATGTTGATATAACACATGCATATTGTCACAAGTGTAAGGCATAATATATGCCCATGATTAATAATAATACTATGAATGAGAAAGCCTAAGCGTGATGTACTCATGGATGCTTCTTTATACTTGATAGCATGATCATTCTGTTAATCCATGATGGCTTCATTAACCTCTACGAATGTGTATACTAACCATGCATGTATTTCATGTGGATTCATAGCCTAGTAAGAGCTATGAGATGGATGTGCTTTGACTAGCACAATGTGATGATAATCCTTGTTAATGGAGTAGCAAGTGATAGGTCTGAGGACCTGATATAAGGCTGAGTGCCTAGTTGAGGTGTTATCCTCTGATGATGAGATAAGGGATGCGTTCCCAGGATGCTGATGCACGACTATGATGCCTTGAGAGGTAGTGGTTGATATCATGAGGGATTGAGGTCCCAGGACAGTATGTTGATGGAAATAATGATGTAATTCTCTAAGGCTATGTTTATACCTTATTTGCCTCAACAATTGGATTAAAATATACTAATCAATTACAGATGAACATATCATGTAGTTTGCCCTGGCCATTGATCCATTACCGTCAGTATTTGGTGATGGTGAAATAGGTTTATCCTGCGGGATTACCTGGAGCGCATATTGTTGAATATGCGAGGTTTCCCCTAGCCTAAAATAGGAGGGTTGAGTGAAACTATGGTTGTAGACTCAGGATATATGGAGCATGGTAAGCATACCCATGGATCAGGATATGTGATGATGAGCATGATGCATTCATGGCTCAGATGTATGTACTAGAACCTATGATGAGGTGAGCTAGAGATATGGGTAGCTTGCAGAGCTGACCCAGAGGATGAGGCCCTATGAGCGTAAGACTGCGGTCTTACCTGATGATTCATGTACTGACCACGAGAAGGTGAGGTCATGGAGTTCGGATCTCCTTAGACCTTGTATGGAACCGGATTGGGCTTCTCAGCCAATGGTTGGATTTGAGCAGGGAAGGCTTACTTCTTTAGGGCATAACAAAACGTAATCCAATCGAATAAGTATATCTTGCTTAGAGTAAAACACGAAACATTGATTGAGGCCTTGCTTATATAGTTGATCTAGTTGTGCTATGCAGTTGTGCGTACGATCCTTATATCTTGTGATAAGTTCTTATAAAGCTTATCTTGTCAATCATGTTCCACAAAAAAATACTTGGTTATATGCCTCCCAGATATCTTGGTGAGCATGAAGGTAATTATAGCTTTGCTTAGTATGCTGCTCTGGTTATATGCTTTATCAGTTATTTGTTGTTATCTTCTTTCACCTCTGAGGTTTTATGGTTGCGGCGGGGAGTTATGTTTCTCACTGTGACTATGTGTCTCACCCCACTGGTTTACACCCTTTTTAGGTGATCTCCCTAGATGCGGTGGTGGTCGTGAGGTTGTGCCGAGCAGCAAGAAGAGTAGTAGAAGGCAAGAGATGGACATGCTGTTGTTTTTGTGGTTTTGTTGTAGAGTCCTAGAGTTATCCCTGTACTCTCAGGTCCTGGGAGGTGTTTGACTATGTTTCACGATGTTTAGCTGCTGTAATTTTGTATACTCTGCTGCTGGCCGTATGTGGCTGTTATATATGTATAAAAAGGTGATGGACTAATATGCGTTGTTGCGACAATGGGTGGCTGTAAGTGGTGAACAGATCTGGCAGGTGACCTTGAATATATCGATGTATGATCTGATCTTCTTACAGGGCCTTGTTGCAAATGTTCTGTACGTATGTTTCTACAATCAATTTTAATTAACTCATGTTTTCGGTAATATATAGTTCCACACATTTTCACGTGTCATCTCGTTGTCTATGTGATGGTGGGGTGTCACAAACCCCTCTCATTCTAGATGAACAAAAAAGAAGGAGTTGTCCCTTGTAGTTGACATGCTAGCATCTACTTCCTCTCCCATAACTGTCTCTCCCTTTCTGTTCCTCCATTTGAGGGGTAGAACGTGCTCGGGTTCTCTTGGTTACCACAGAGAAGACAACAACTGTCAGAGATTATTGTTGTGCCTCAAAAGTCCCCAATACCCCTCTATACATATAGGTGGGTCAGGATCAGGGTTCCCAGTCTGAGCGGGAATCAAAGGGGATAAAATTTCATGAATTTTCACAACCAGCAAATGTTAAACTGGTCAATTCACCAATGAATCAGTTGGTTCACACATGAGATGATCGGTTCAACACTTGAACCAATTGTTTCAGTATGTTTCCTATTTGCAATTGTTTTGGAAATTAATATTTTATTAATGCACAACATGACATCAACATCAATCCTTGACCCAATCTTATTAATCAAAGGTTGATTCACAACCCGAGACGATCAGTTCATGCACCTGAGCCAATTGATGGACTTGCTTAACTAGTTGTCTTAGGTTGTAGATTGCCAATATTGTTTAAATTGAATACCTAACAATTTAGTAATCAATGTTAAACATCAATCATGAATAAAATCCTATTCCAATAGGATTCCTATGTGTTTTACCCTAAATGTCCCAAATTACGTAGGTAATGAATGTCCATAACTAATTTATGACATCACAAGAAAAGATTGGTATCTAACAAGACATCATTTCTACCCCAGTAATTCAAAAAGTTGGAGAACAACTTCAAACTACAATCGGTGATTGATGTTATAATGATTGTATACTGCCTTTCCCTCTGATATCCAGATAGTCATCGAGGCATGGAAACTTTAATATTCAATCCATGCTTCTTTAACTTGAGCAGACTGTCTGAGATATAAGTGAAATCAACATCATATATTGATTTAGATGTGCATGGCCATGCTTTTCTCAGTATCACTCATCAACTGGATCAGATATCAAACTCCTGTAGGAGGGACAAATCCCATCTACATCACTCATAATCATTATGTGTCATAGTGCATTTGCCATCACCTTTATGGCAACCCTTATTCAAGGTCATGTTTGATGATGACAAAATACATTAAAAAACTTGTGATGAGTGTAGTGATTTTAGATCCAAGAACCACAATCACCACCATCACTATGAGATATGTTTCTAACTACCATTTTATGGTTTCCATGTATCACTTTCAAGGGGGTCTATCTGATGCAATGTTCTCTAACAAGTATCTACATATTTGGTTTGATATAACATATCATGATTAATGAGGTTCTGTCATCAACCAACACATACTCTAGTCTTAAGTGTTATTGTTATCTATTAGCCTTCTACAATTATAATAAACTAGGGAAATAATAAGAATGTATATATACTCTTGACATCTGAATGTTCTCACTATTCAGGTCCTCAATGCAAAGACATACATCATTGAGTAATATCATTCTTTAGACATTTATTGTGTAAAATATCTAAATAAATTAGAATATTTCTTTTATTATTAATCAAATCATTTACAAGTTATGCTATATCAATCATAATGTGATTGTCTCTCTGGGCATACAAACCAATAGACTCCCACTTGTACTTAGAGCCAATCACCCATGACCTTAATCCAAAGTGATCTAACATGAACATTATGCTTCTTCTGTGATATGCTTTTTTCAAGGGGTCAATAATATTGCTTTCTATTGGCACTCTACAAATCATCACATCTCCACACTATACAATCTCTCTTATGAGATGAAACCACCTTTGTATGTTCTTGGAATGCGGATGCAACCTGGGTTCCTTAGATTGTACAATAGCTCCGTGGTTGTCACAATACATCTCAATTGCATCGTTGATGTTTGCAACCACCCAAAGTTCAGAAATGGACTTCTTGATTCATACATCTTCCTTAGTTGTACTGGATGCAACTATATACTCGACCTCTATTGTAGAATCCACAACTGTCTCTTGCTTGGAACTCTTCCAACTTACATCACCATTTTTAGGCAAAACACAAATCTTGATTGTGATTGATAATCATATTTTTCATTTTCGAAGCTTGCATCGGTGTAGCCTTTTACCACAAACTCCTCCTCACTACCTCAGACAAGGAACTGATCCTTAGTTCTTCTCAAGTACATCAAGATGTTTTTCATGCCAGTCTAGTGGGAATCACTGACATCTGACTGATGTCTGCTTGTCATGCTCAAAGCATAAGAGATATATAGATGAGTACATATCATTGCATACATGATAGATCCAATTGTAGATGCATATGGAATCTCATTCATGTGTTCCCTTTCTTCACAACATTTGGGACATTGATCTCTAGAGATAGTAACACCATGACACATGGGTAGGTTGCCTCTCCTTGAGTTTTGCATGTTGAACATCTTCAACACTTTGCTAATGTATGAGCTTTGACTTAGTCCAATAAGCTTTCTAGATATATCTCTATAGATCTTGATTTCTAAAATATAGGATGCTTCTCCTAAGTCTTTCATAGAGAATGTATTTCCAAGATAAGTCTTTACCATATGTAAAGTAGGGATGTCATTCCCCATCAATAGTATGTCATCCACATACAATACAAGGAATACAAACATGCTCCCATGAACCTTCTTGTAAACACATGGTTCATCTTCATTTTGACTAAAGCCAAACTCTTTAACTATGTTGTCATATCAAAGATTCCAGCTCTGAGATGCTTGATTCAATCCATAGATTAACCTTTGTAGCTTACAAATTGTATTTACTTCCTTTGGATTTATAAAACCCTCAGGCTGGGTTATATACACATCCTCTAGAAGATTCATGTTAAGGAATGTAGTTTTTCACATCAATCTGCCAAATCTCATAGTCATGATAAGCTACCATGACAAGCATGATCCTGATGGAGTTAACCATGGAAATCAAAGAAATAGTTTCATCATAATCAACACCTTAAACTTGTTTGAAATCCTTTGCAACCAATCAACCATTTTAAGTTTGTTCATTACCATCCATGTTAGCCTTCTTCTTGAAGACCCACTTGCACCCTATGGTTTTACCCCTTCAGGTGGATCCACCAAGGTCCATACCTTGTTGATGTACATATATTCCATCTTATATCTCATGGCTTCTAGACATTTCTCAAGTTATGGTCCCTTATTAACTTCTAGGTATGTAGTTAACTCATCATCAATGACCAATTCATTGCCTTCTAGTGTCACAAGATACCCAAATCTTTCTGGCTCAAGGCATCACCTACAAGATCTACAAGGTTCCTATGTTATTTAAGGAATATGAGATTCCACAATAGTTTGTGACTCTCTATATTCTTCTTGTACCTCTACAGGTTTAATGCTTTGTTGATGGTCTCAAATTTATTTGAGTTATTCTTTTCTCCCAGTGAGTCCTTTGGAAACAAATTTGTTTTCTAGGAATACAACATCCCTAACAACAAACACTTTATTATCAGTTGGGTTATACAAGTAGGATCTCTGGGTTTATTTGGGATATCCAACAAAATATCATTATCTGATCTAGGGCCAAGCTTTTTAAGAAACATTTTCTTGAAATAATCTTACACTCCCAAATCCTCATAAAATACATTTTGGGACGCTTCCTAGTCCATATTTCATATGGTGTCTTTTGAACTAATTTAGATGGTTCACAGTTAAGTGTAAAAGCTACAATTTCTAGAGCATAACCCCAGTAGGAAGGCAGAAGATTGGCAAAACTCATAATTTATCGCACCATATCTAGCGATGTGTGATTCCTTCTTTCTAATACACCATTATGTTGTGGTGTTATAGGTGGAGTCCATTGTGATACGATTCCATAGTGTAACAGAAGATCCTCAAACTCTAGGCCTAAGTATTCTCCACCTCAATCAGAATGAAGTGCCTTAATACTTTTACCAAGTTGGTTCTGTACTTCATTCATGAAATCCTTGAAGTTTTGAATAGTTTTTAACTTATGTTTCATCAAGTAAACATAGTGATACCTACTAAAATCATCATTGAAGGTATTGGAATACTAATACCCACATATAACATTTGTTCTAAAAGGGCTGCATACATCAATAGTATGAGTCCTAATAGATCACTAGCTCTCTTAGTGTTGCCAATGAATGGAGTTTTAGCCATCTTTCCCAAAGAAAAAAGATTCATATGTCTCTAATGTTTTGAAATAAAAAGAGTCTAGATAACCATGTGTATGGAGTTTATATATGCAATTTTTATTGATGTGCCCTAGAAGAAAATGCAAAGATTGTTTTACTTAAGTTATCGAGTTTTATCCTTTTGGTATTTACATTACAAACATTTGTTTTAAGATCTAATATATGAAGACCATAGGACATTGGGGGCACTGCCATAAAAGATGTCATCTTTTAAAAATAGAGCATTGACCATTCTTTATATGAATTTCATATCTATCCTTGTCCATACAAGACACACAAATAATATTTATATTTATGGTAGGTAAAAAATAGCAGTTTTTTTTAACTCTATTACAAGCCCCATTGGTAGAATTAAACTATACATTCCAACTACAATGGAAACAACTCTTGCTCCATTTGTAACGTGTAGTTCGACCTCACCCTTTTGTAAAGGCCTACTTCTTTTCAGATCATGCATATTTGAACATATGGGAGATCCTAATCCAACATCTAGTACCTAAGATGAAGAAGTACTTAGATTTATCTCAATAACATATATACCTAAAGTGGAGTTCTCAATTCCCTCCTTCCTCAGTTCCTCCAGATAGAGAGGGCAATGTCTCTTCCAATGTCCAAGCTGGTGACAATGGTGACTCCTCCCTTTGCTTTGAGTGCAGAATACTTGGGATTTTGGCTAGCTTTAGAAATCAGTGGTTTGAATTATAAGGTCCAATTTGGACACTGTTTGAGCAAGTTATGCATTTTTATGTAGATTTTGGACTTTTCTACAATTTACCCAATTGAGGGGTTTTCTTTGCAATTTGTCACATACATTGTGTTCCTTAGATGTTATATTATCATTTTTGAGTATTTTGAGCCATGGTGCTCCTATTTGAGCCATGGTGTGAAGGTGTTTTCCTCAAGGAAATTTTAGGGTTTACTCCTTCATGGATGAGCTACCTTTAGTAGCTATCAACTAATGAATTATTTGATTGGCTTGGGAATTCGAAAAAGGAGAGATAAGTAGGTCTATATGGACGGTGGGGGAGCTTCTTGTGTGTGTGCTTGTATATTATTAATAGTTTAAGGCCATGGACACTTGGAAAGATATAGAACTTCAACTTTTTCTTTTTCTTTATCTTAAGGCACTGCAAAAAAATAATGATTTAGCTACGATTGCTTCAGTTACAATTAATTTATATGTAGCGCGAACCATTTTTACTAATAAAATATTTTTGTATAACTAAAATGATTGTAGCCACCTTAGTAAATAAGGTATAGCTACAATTTTTCACTTCATTTTAATTGTATGCAAAATGACTGTAAGGAGGCAAAACCCCAACTCTCTCCCCCATTACGTACGTAGCATAACAGACAGTTACCCCAGCAACTTCTCCGTCCCCGATCCCAGTCCACAATGGCGCCCTTCGCGCTCTGCCCGTCCGCAGTCTGTCGTCCTTGCGTCGTCTGGTGGTAGGCTCCTGAAGCCCGACGCCTGAAGTCGCCTTTCCTCCTCTGACTCCGAAGCCGTCCGCCTAATCCCTGCACCCCCATCCCGCTTCTCCATCCCTGATCCGCACAACGACGCCCTCTGCACTCCGTCCACAGTCCGCCGTCCGCGCGTCATCCAGTGGTGGGCTCCTGAAGCCCAATGCCTGAAGCCTCCTTGCCTCCTCCGACTCCGAAGCTGTCCGCCCAATCCCTACGCCCCCATCTCTCTGCTCCCCCTGCCATCCGATTGGTGAGGTTTCCCCCCAGCAACAGAACTTTTCCGACGGCACCCCTCTCCGACGGTGTACCTTCCAGTCTTTTCTCTGGAGGCGTTCCTTTCTGGATTCTCTCCGGCGGTGCTCCTATTGATTTTCTCTTAAGCAGCGGTCCCCTACTTTGTGCGCTCTTTGGCAGCGTCTTCCAACTGGTCTTCTCTCCGAAGTTACTCCCTACGTTCTCCGACGTACGACGGTGCCTACTCTCTGTGCTACTCTCTGTATATATCATATGTATTTTATATCTAGTTCTCGTTCTTTCTCTCTCTATTAATCCTACAACTATAACAAGAAGAACATTCGATATTTCTGTCAGCCCCTTCCTCTATGAAATAGGAGAAAGACTATTGCTTGATGCTTGTTGTGGATACACAATACCTGTAAAAGTAGGCATTACGAATACCATTAAATACTCATAGGTTTATCCCATATTAGAAGTGGCACACATACCTTAGGCTCCGTTTAATACCATCCCTCTGTAAGGGCCCTCCATTTTTGCCTACACTTGTGAGAGAAACTATTCTCTTTATTCCCCTATATATCATTCGTACGTATGCAACAAGAGGAACGTTTTACATTTCTGTCGGCACATTCTTCTATTAAATAGGAGAAAGTTTTTTGCTTGATTATCGTAATGGATACACCATACCTCTTAAATAGGCATTGGGAAGAAGAACAATTGCCTAATTATACAATGTATGACTAATATATATATTAAGTAATGATAATCATGTTACGCCTAATAGGCCCACTAATACTATGTAACCTCCTTTTTACTTTAAGGTTCCCCCTCATGCTGGACAATATACATTAATCATGACCGTCTTGCCCATGAATATGACTACTATTTGCCTATTTGGATCAGACTGAAGATTAATATAGATAGTTTGCTTTGAGTCATATGGCTTGTTGAGGCTTTCATAAACTATTGTACATAGTTTTTTTGTGTGTTTCTTTATAGTATTTATTTTCATGGCTCAAGCCAATGCATTGTAAGAACTCACTTTTTGATATATAAAAAAAGGAACATGGGATAAAAAAAGGAGTGTACTCATTATGGAAGAAAAGGGCACTCCACAAGGAAACTATGCTATAAGCTGCATGGTTCTCCTTCCACAACATACATGCAACTCTCATTTTTTTAGCATTGAGACTAAGTTATGGATTGTATTTTAATTATACTATATTCTCCCTACAATGATAAACAAGTGGGATAGCCTTGGAAAGTGAGTAGCTGATGCTTTCTTCATTGGTAGAGGCTGAACTGGTCTCCGTGCCACTGTCTCTCATCAGGCTTCGAAAAGTCCAATTTCTTATTGGTCTGGGCAAACTCTGCCCACGATCTGAGAAATAGCTCTTAAATCTTATTGAAACTAAGTTATGTAATGATTTTTAATACTTTGTATTCTTATTTTTTTTCTTAATTGTTATAGGTAGCCATGGTAGATAAAAGTTGGATCCATGAGGAACATAGAACAAGAACGACATATTTACTTGGGGTGGTTAAATTTATAGAGCATGCATTTTTAAAATCTAGTAGAGATGGGACTATCTTATGTCCTTGTAAGCAGTGCTTAAATGTGCCTAGGCAGAATCGGCAAGTCACAACTGAATACTTGTTATGGAATGGATTCTTGACCACCTACACAAATTGGATTTTTCACGGTGAGGGTTCATTTGATATCTCTGAGGATTCACAAATACAAAATGACACATTCAAAGATGATATGAGAGACATGTTGCATGATGCGTATGGAGTATCACAAGATGGAGAGAATATGGAAGGTGACGACCATCGATTTGTATTTGTTGATGATGCAGAAGCTGAGCCATTTTACAAACTGTTAGAGATTGTTGCACATGAATTGTACCCTGGAAGTAAGAAGTATTCTAAATTGTACACTGTTGTGAGGCTGTTTCACATAAAATGTGTCAATAATTGGAGTAATAAGTCATTTTTTGAGCTGCTTGAGATTTTGAAGGAATTTCTTCCAGAGGGTGAGACGTTGCCCGACTCTTATTATGAATTCATAAAAATAATAAGGGACCTTGGACTTGACTATGATAAAATCGATGCTTGCAAAAATAACTGCATTTTGTATCGAAAGAATTTTGCAGATAAGACTTCATGCCCGAAATATGGTGCTTCTAGATATAAAGAAATCAAAATTGACGAAGTTGGTGCAGAAAACATTCATACAAACAAGAAAGGAGTTCCTTGTAAAGTCCTTCGCTACTTTCCCTTGACTCCTAGGTTGAAGAGAATGTTCATGTCTTCGAAACTATCACCCCTAATGCGGTGGCACGATGAAATTCATACCAAAGACGGGATTCTTTGACATCCAGCAGATTCTCCAGCATGGAAGACGTTTGATAATATGCATGCTGAGTTTGCTTCTGATTCTCGCAATGTTCTCCTTGGTTTAACTTCTGATGGATTTAATCCCTTTGGCCTCATGAGTCTATCATATAGCATTTGGCCCATTGTCTTGATTCCGTACAACTTGCCACCATGGTTGTGCATGAAGTCTCCCAATTTTATCATGTCGATGATTATTCCTGGTCCAACTCAACCAGGAATGGACATAGATGTCTACCTACAATCGTTGATTGAGGAGTTAAAAGAACTGTGGGAAGTTGGTGCTGATAATTATGATGCTGATCGTAAAGAGATATTCAAGTTGCATGCTTCCTTACTATGAACGATAAGCGACTTTCCTGCATATGGTTATCTATCTGGTTGGCAAACTAGTGGGTATCTTGCATGTCCTTTCTACAACAAAGATGCATGCTCATGGAGACTACCATATAGTAAGAAAGCATGTTTCATGGGGCACATGAGGTTCCTCCCAATGGATCATAAATTTCGTAAAGATGCTTCATCATTTGACGGAAAAGAAGAATTTAGAAGTGCTCCTAAGATGCTGTCTGGAAGTCAAGTTCTAGATCAAACTAGAGATGTAGATAATTTACCGTACAACTGGAGAAAGTGAAGTATATTATTTGAGCTGCCATACTGGAAGTATAACCTTATACGTCATAATCTTGACGCGATGCACATAGAAAAGAATGTATGTGAGAGTTTGATTCACACACTGCTAGGAATGGAGAAGTCAAAGGACACTGAAAATTCTCGATATGACCTCAAAGTGATGGGAATAAGGCAGAGACCTCACATTATCAAGGATGGAAATAAAAATATCATCCCACCTTCATGTTTTACTTTGAAGAAGGAGGAAAAAGAATTATTTTGTAAGTTGTTGAAGTCTGCTCGAGTTCCTGATGGGTATTCTTCTATTATAGCTAGAAATGCACACGTCAAAGAAAAAAAGCTGATGGCATTGAAGAGTCATGATTATCATGTATTGAGGCAACAGTTCCTCCCATTAGCTTTACAAGTAGTGTTGCCCAACAAAATGTTAGATCTATTGTAATTGAGTTGTCCAATTTTTTTAAAGACTTATGCTCTAAAGTCATAAATCCAAATACTTTTGAGAAGTTGGAATCCATAATAGTAGTGACTCTTTGTAACCTAGAGAAGATTCTCCCACCATCATTCTTTGATGTGATGGAGCATGTGGTCATTCATCTTCCACGATAAGCGAAGATAGCCAGACCGATATTCTATCGTTGGATGTACCCCGTAGAGAGGTAATCTTTCTAACAATTAAATTTGTTCAGACTTTGCATCTGATCATATGTGATGTTCTTACAGAGTTTTATCTTCTTATTAATGTAGGCACTTGCAAACTTTAAAAAGATATGTGTGAAATAAAGCTACTGCAGAAGCTTCTATAGCAGAATGTTACTTGGCAGATGAATGCTTAACATTCTGTTCGAGATATCTCTCAGGAGTTGAGACAAAGTTCACTAAATTGTCTAGAAATGATGTGGAAGATGAAGATATAGATAATGATGAAGAGTGGTCTATATTCTTTCATAAAGGGCGTCGTCTAGGAAAGAAGACTCCTATTATGCTTGATAGCATAATGCTCAAAGCTGCGCATCAATATATTTTGGCAAACTGTAATGCATTTGATCCATACGTGAAGCAAGATCATTGTTTACTTTTCACTATGTACTTTCATATTTACGTCTAGGTGTGTCACACATGTTTGTTAATAGGGAGCACATACGATACTTGAAGAAAATCAATCCACGTGCATGAAAATGGGAAATCAGTAATCTTCATATGAAGATTTCAATGAATAGTTTAAGAACCATGTAAGTTTAAATAAGTTATTTCCATTAGCAAAATAACAAATATATATATATAATAAAATTCATAATATTTTCAGATTGTGGAGAAGGCAAAGTCGACAACTGTGTCACCAAACCTTTTAGTGTTGGCTCGAGGACCGCAACAAATGACGATGCAATATGTGGGATATGTAACAAATGGTTATATATTTCGCACCAAGGATCGAGAATGCGGCAGGAAAACACAAAATAGTGGAATTATGGTGAACGCTCAGACCGAAAGTTTTGCCAGCTCCAAGGACAAAAATCCTCTAACGGGTGAGGTTACGTACTACGGGGTGTTAAGGGACATTTTTGAGATCAGTTATTATGAGCAACTCAAAGTTGTATTGTTCAAATGTGACTGGGTCAATGCAAACAGAGGCATCAAAAAATCTGAAAATGACTTCACAATGGTCAATTTAAAACATATTGATGTAACTGATCATCCATTTGCATTGGCCTCCCAAGCACAACAAGTGTTTTATGTGAAAGACATAAGTCAAAAAAACTGGAGCTTTGTTGTGCACACTACACCTCGTGATACTTATGACATGGAGGAGAAGCTTCATGATAATTTCATGGATGGAACCTTGTTGTCAGAAGATAAATCTCTAAGTGATTTGGAAGATATCTTAAGTGACGTTTGTGATGACATTAATTTAGTCAGAGAAGACATAGAGGGTGTGACCTTTTATGAAGAGGGTCATGATCCCCATCATTGATCTTCTGTAAATCTTTTTACTTTATTAGTTGGGTCAATTACTAGAAACACTCATGTTATCCTTTTATTTATAAAATGATCATTTATTCTTTAACATAATTATATATTTGGGTTAATCTGCTTAATGAGTTTGCTTGTTGGATGTTGGCTTCATCAGCAAAATTAAAATATTATTGAAATTGTTAATTTTCCTCCTACGACATAAGTTGGACTTGTAGAAGTAACGTGTCCTCGTGCTACAATTGAATTCCCATCCTCAAAACTTAACAAGGAAAAAACCTTTAAATTTATAAAGATTGTGTCAAACATTGTTTATACCTAAAAATCAGATTGAAAAAATTAATCAATAAATGTTTGGATATAATAACATGTCCTTCGGTAATGGGTGTTTCACTACTTGATTGATTTGGTCTAGGTAGTATTTCATTGGTGGTCATTGTGATATTCTACAAAATAAATAGTTTACTATAAGAAAATCAATTTTATTATGTAATCACATTATAAGAATTTGAAGATTTACCTCGTTCAGCTGAAATGAAGCACTCAGGTTAGAATTTCTCAACATCATAGCTTCAAGATTTTCAAATTTTTTCTTCATTTCAAACAACTCCTTTTGTTGAGCCTTGTATATCTGGGTATGAGCATCAACAACTAGTTCTAAGTCTGTTGTTTATTTTCATATACATTATGAGACCCATGAATTGCATGTTTCACAAGAATCTTCTTTGTGCCCAAAATATGATCAAATATCTCATCTTCATTGAGATTTTCATCATTACTTGCAAGTGCCGCATTCATCTTGTCCTACATACAATATTAATGAGAATATTTTCATTAAATAAAAAATAAATTTCTTAAATAATTGCTTACAATCAATTATGTAGATTTTACATCCACAACAGTACCATCCTTCTTCAAATGGGTGGCCTTAAACAAGTCTAATCTGCTAACATTGCCACCATTTTTCGTTTCTTGTAATTGTTTGTAACAGTAGCAGCATATGTGAGCATAGTAGTAAGAAAGTGTAATGCACATTTCAACCAGAAGATAACTCACATTAGCCTTCATACAAGCATACGGCGTTGATCACGATGTATGTCTTGTCGCTACGAACGTTCTGCTCACAACGTTTTTAGCACTCCTTAACTACATACAATGCATTATAATATGATTATATGCAATATACACTATTAAATTCTACAAAATTAAGGAATAAATTGTTTTACCTTTCCATCGTCAGAATCCCAAAAATTCACAAGAAATTTCCATTGATCAGGATCAACACGGGAGGGGCAATCATTAAGTCGGTCAGATTTTTCTTTGTGCCACATGTAGTGGTTTTTTTTAATATCCGCTTTGAAGTTTCTCCAACAATCCCTCACTGTTCGCAAAATTGAATTCTTCCCCTTTATGTCGATAACAAACTTGGTCTGTAACAAAAGAATAATTTTTAAATAAAAAATTCACAACATTGTATTATATCTCTAAGACTAGAATTACCTCCACATAATTCCATATAGCGGTTTTGTTTTCCACAGGTACTTGTCGCCAATCAAGATAGTTTAATGGTGCAAGATCAGAATTTCTAGCAACAATTCCCAAAAAGGAAGACAGGTCATTCTGATGTGGTCCTATTGGATCTCCATTCTCATCCAAAGTAATTGGCAGCTTTTTATCCCCTGTCTTACCCCATAATCGGATACACTTAGAATAGCCCCTTGTTTTTGTATTTGTAGCTACCCCTACACAATCATGAATATGATGCAAGCATTTACAATGATATACATATTATACACATATAATTAAGTATTAGTTTGTGAAAAATATAATGCATCTTCGTATCTAAATTTTCTTACCTTCACACTGCCCAGGATCAAAAGTAGGAGACTCAGCAACAGAATGTTGATCATTATCTAATTTATCAATTTCAACCTCTTGATTGTTACTGACATCATTTACCAAACATTGCATACTTGCTTTTACAAGCACTCCTTGATGACTTTTTTTCTAAGTGTCTTTAAGAATGACTTTCTTCTCTAACATTATTTGAGTTTGCCACCACATGACTTTTACCAACGACACCAACTCCATCATTTGACACAGAAGATTTTTTTTGCAAGGTTCAAAGAATAACTTTTGTTGTTATTTGCAGCTGATCCCACCATGGTTTTACTATTTCTAAGTCCTTTTGCATTTGAACACTCTCAATCAGCATTTATCGAACCAAGATACCCTCCTTTTGGTCTTTTGGAAGTACCTGCAACTAAAATGATGATATGAGCAGTTCTAAGAAAGATATTCAATGATGTAATTTTTTATTTTACCTGTCATACTCCCATGAGTTAATCCTTCATTGCAGACATCATCAGTAAGTGGAGACAATAGCTGACAGTGTCTTTTCATTCTCCTAAATAGACAATTGATATAAAAAATATTCAATTACAAACTGAAATCATGACATACATTCTCTAATTGTGTTCCTTGGTTCAATTGATCTAATGGTTAGAGCTATACTTCAATTGATAACCTTGAACACTGAACCTGATCCAATGAATAATATTGGATGCTTCAACATCCAATGGATTAGAATGAATCCCATGGTATTATATATGGGTCCTGGTGATGATAATTTGATGGTTCAATACCATTAATTTGTAGTCTTACCTTTGCCATCATATAGTTATATTTGATAAATCACTATAATAAGTGGATGCGCAACTCCCTTGTGATCTAGCTTGTTATACCTAACCTTAATGTAATTATATGATGTTGATTGGTTATAATCAGACCTCTTGAATGATTAATGTGACAATGTATTACACTCTTCTTGTATTGAAATGACAATGCAATACTATTTGAATATCATAGTGCCTTGCCATGATAATATATATGGACACATACGTGATAATGATTTTTTGAGCCTTGTTTAGGGCATGGAATTTGGATGATAACCTTACTATGAATAATGTGATGGTCTTAGCGACCTTTGGGCATGTTTGAAGCCATGATTGAGGTGAAATGCTCTTCATGTTCTAATACGGGTTAAAACCATGGAACTTGTGATAAGATATTGATATCTTGTAATGGTATGATGATAAGTGTGGTCCATTAATTTGTAGTGAATTATAGCATGTGGTAATGTGATTAAGATTTATATCTCAAATGTGTAATATCTTTTGAAGTTGTTATACATATACTCTTGTTAGAAAAGAATTAGGGTTTGAATGTCCACTTGTATGATAAATCCTTAATGCATTCAATTGGCAGTAATTAATCAAGCATAACTTTCATCATGTAGATCCCTATGCCATAGAGCCATCTTCAGTGTCAAAACTTACTGGATGGTGAAATGAGTATTCCCAAGGGAAACTCAGAGCACATGTAGTTTGTGGGGGTGGAAAGTTGAGGATATATCCTTGTCATCCACAAATGTAGGTTATGGAGGATGGCTATGGTCATGCCTCAGACATTTGATGTGATTGAGGACAGTTGTGGTTGTACCTCAAATTAGAGGGTTTTGTATACCTTGGTTGCTAGTGTGGTAACTTGTACCAAGTACAGACCAGTTGTTATCGGTTGACTATATGTCAATGTTGGCAGTTTGACTGGTATGCCATTGTAGTTTACTCATACTGACTAAGGGGAAGAGATCTTAGGATACTGACACTCCTACATCTTATACAGAATTGAATAGCACTTTACTGTGGTCAGCTGGAATTTGAGTGGTACGACTCAAACTCCGTATGGCATAATAATAAAAGATATAATACCATCTGTGTAGTTTAATTTCTAGGGTTTAATACAAATCACATTGGTTGATTAACCCGTGTCTTGTCATTACACTACATAGTTCTTACATGATGCAGACTTATGAAAATTGAGTAATTCTACTTGATGCTACAACTTATTTGATTAACTGCTTAGTATGCTTAAACTGTTTAATATGTTCATATTACTTTTTCAATACCCTAACTGCTCAATGTATTTACTGTTAATTAATATGTTATAATCAATATATGTAGGAGAGAGTTATATCTCTCACTGGGACTGGGTCTCACCCATGGGTCACCACATTTTTTTAGGTGGTCGCGGTCAATGAGGTCGAGGTCGCGTTGTGATAGAGAATCAACCTGGTGATCAATAGATTCAGAAGGTTGGTTAGTTGTAGATTTTAGTAGTAGAGTCCTATTGTCATCCTTGTACTCTTAGGTCTGGGTATGGGATGTGTTTTCTAGATGATACACTCATATCGACATGAGATTTTGGTAGTATGTCAATGTTTGTAAATATATGACATGTACATGTGAAATATCTTTTGTATGCAGGATGTGACTGAGGTCTTTGGACCCATATGTGAATGCTTATTACAATATATGAGAATGGAATGATGGACCTTTATGTAAATTGTTATGACCCCACCTCCTGATAACCCCCAATTAAGGGAGACTGAGAAGTAGAAACCACACCCATAATTTATGGATCAAAGGTTCGACAATTAACCAAGAACAATTATTAAATTTTAACAGACTAAACTGAAAAGCTATTAGAAAATAAACTTTTGCATACCTTTTTGAAAACTTGGATCTCTAAACCTTTATCCACTTATGGATTCTATTCTAACTAATCCTCCTTGTATTTTACTTCATGTATTTCACAATATGATGATTTATTGTTTGTCCTTTTGGCTTGTACCTAAAACGCCGACGAACAAAATGTCGGTCATCCGAAGCTGGTATGTGGGGGAAACAATAAATGTGAAACTATGATAACAACGTAATCATTCAATTAATCATTTAACAACCAAGATTATGTTTTAAATATAACTTCACGATCCATGAGTACCCTATCCTTTGTGCTATCCCTGCAGTGGACCTGGATACTACCTTCCTTATGGTAGATCCCCATTAAACCCCTCATGGTCCCACCTATAGGTGAACCAGTTTCCAGGGTTGATTCACATGGCACTACTCGTAAGTAGCCCACTCCATAACTCATGGCAGGCTAATGGGTCTCATGGCGCTACACTTGGTAGCCCAATTTCTAACCCATGATAACCTAGACCTTACTCTAGGTTACCCCTTTTTAGCCTTTACAAGTCATAAAGGTGGACCCGGATCTAGCCAGTTATACATGTATATTCATAGTGATAGTCATAGTCACTAAAAGCATCCAACAATTATTTTCAAGAAACCGATAAAACATTCGGAAATTGCCATGAAACTAAAGCGATTATTCATAAGCGTAACCACATACCTGATTTGATGATTTCACAAGCATTAAGCAATTCCAAACAAGAAAGCAATCCAAGCAAGCAATTCATCAATCACATAATTCCTGAAAAGAATATGTACTCTATTTACTACACACTTTATCAAGAATCTACTTTATTGACTTGGATTCACTTTCTAGGGTTTCTAATCCGAATTAGGGTTTCATTAATATTCATTAGGGTTTCTTAGATCAATTTGTCAAACTTTATCCCTTTTAGGTCAACAATATATAAACCCTAATTGCTCAAATTATCCATTTTAATAGTCTTTTATACCCAAAATGACTTAGGATCATCATATCTCTATTTATTCATGGATTTGAACCATTAAAACAATTAAAAGACATATTCACTTAAATTAGGGTTTTCAAGCTCATTAATGCATATTCATGCACGAAACCCTAAATTAAGCCAATTATATAAAAAGATCATATTTTAGATCTTATTTTCACTTTTATTAACAACAAGTTAATATTGGCTTGAATTATCAAAAGAACATCATTAAAGATAATAACTTTATGTACTTTTCAAATTTCAAGCATATTTATGCATATAATCTCTAAATTAAACTAATTATGTGAAAAGCTCATCCTTTTCGATCTTAATGTACCTTTTTATCATTAACAGGTTAATACCAACTATAATCATCCATTAAACCCTATTAAACACTTTAATCATATCAAAATAGGGTTTCTTAACCTTTAATCCATTAAAGTTGATAACTTACACTACTTTTTGATTAGAATGCAAAATTAGGCTTCAAACATAATTTCTTTGTGTTCCTCTCGTTTTTCTGATCAAAATACATATATTATGCGTGCTAATCCGAGCTACGAATAATTAACTATGAATTTTATAAAGTTCACTTACTTTGGACCAATCATCAAGCGCCATGTCACCATATGCATGCAACACGGCTTGCCTATTGGAAACATTTTGAATAGATGATTTTACCCCCGGTTAAGTGAGTTCTTCTTTAGCCCGCTGGGGGGCATACCCGTCCAACAGCCTCGTGTTCCTCTTCTTCCTTGGGCTGAAGCAGCAGGCCGCCCTAGCGGCCATGGCAGAGCGTCACAGGCCGTTCCCCATCACCTCAGCATTCAAGCTCCAGCCGGGACTCGTCCCTTACCTCCATCCTACCCCCCCACACTCAAGCAGGCCACAAACCCTGGCCGAGACAGCTTGTTCCATGGACTTCAAGCCATCGTTTCTTTGCAGGCTTACAGTCATATTGTAGGTGTTGTGTGAGGACGAGAGAGAGGAGGTGGTGGGGATCCCTTCTGGGTAGTCATGGGAGCGTCCTGCCTCCAACCAGACTACAAACAAACTCGTCGTTGCTCTATGGATAGGACTAAGCCTCTGTTAGGGTTTTACGTGCAAGAACAAGAAGAAGGGAGAGAGAGGTGCGTGGAACTCTCCTTTTCCATTAGCCATGGGCTCTTTCCTTTATATAGGAGGGTAGCCATGCCCTAGCATGCTTGCCCACGAAGATACAAAGCCTCTTGCCAATTGGAATATGATTCCTTCAATGAGAAGAAACCTTCTCTCTCTCTTTTTTAACTTTTGATATTCCTTTTTCTTTACATATTAGGATTTCGAAAATTACTACATTTATATTCTTTGTACTTGCTTTTTAATTGATTGACATGAAATTATATTCTCCTTAAGTAGGAAATAAAACCACATAATTCCATTAATTATGTATTCCCATTATCCTTTTATTTTGCAATTTTGGTATTTTCTTTTTCTTTCCTGTTTATTGGGACTCCTTGGATCCCAAGAAACTCTGTTATTTCGAAATCCTTTTTATTGGATACTCATTATCCTTCTAGATGCATCTAAATGTATTATTCTTCATTATCATGTATATTTCTTATTGAAATATTTCTTTTTGAGGATTTCTCTTTATTTCTCTTTTATTTTCCTCATTGGTATTCCATTTAATCATTAGGAATCCTTGGGATACAAAATCCCACTAAGGAAAACTCAATTCCACCTTTTTCCACTTATTTTCCCACTTTCTATCATTGTTTTCAATTTCTTTCTTAATAAAGAAATATTTAATTGATCTTTTCTTTTCTTATTGCACTCTTTATGCAACTTTGGATTCCTTTGAACCCAAGGAACCCAAGAGGCACGAAATCCCTCTTTGGATTTGCCTTCTAGAGGTTTCCACATTTTTCTTTTCTCAAAAATTCAATTATTCATTTACTAATAAAATTTTCTTGTTATTTGGGACCAACATCCAATAAAGCCCACAACACAAATATCAAGACTATTGTAAAAAAATCCATTTATTCAAACAAATTATATCATTTGTTGTTAAAATATTTTTAATATGATAAATTACATTTCTCATCAAAAGAACCCAAAATTTGGGGTTGTAACATCCTTCCCCTCTAATAGGAACTTTGTCCTCAAAATTCTATCAAGCAAACAAACAATTCAGGATAAGACTTTTCCATGTCCATCATTGGCCCCTATGTGGCTTTTCCTTATCTATGGCGCTTCCAAAGAACCTTTATCATCACATATTCTTTTCTCTGAGTTCTCTCATCCTGGCGTCTATAAATTGCACAAGTGACTCAAGCAATTTCAGCCTCCCTTGGGGCTAACTAGGTTCATTGTTCAGTACATGGTCAGGGTACCTCACATAGTGCTCTACATTGGACACATAGAACTCATCACACATTTCTTTATCCTGAGGGGTAAGGTCAAACTTAATCTTCTCCACCAAACCATGTCAAAAGAAGCCATGTATCGGGGACTCAGCTCTCTTAGCTATAACTTAGAGGGGTCGGATTTTCATGTCACATATCCTCCCACAGTGAACTGCATGTCAGTCTACTTTGCATCTTCTCACGACTCTTGTTGTCTCTAGGCTCCTTTCAACCATTGCACGATCAAAGCGACTTCATCTACTCACACTGTGGTCCCTTTTCTAACCATCATGTGGTCCTTTCACCAATATCACCTTACTGAAGCGGTGACCGACGCAACCTCTCTTACAGAGCTTCTTTAAATCTCAATACTGGCTATGGTAGTTAATTTCACATCTTGCATAGGACAAGAACTGTCTCTAGATATCACCCTAAATGAGCACATATGCTCTCATCAGACCCTTTAGTCTGGATCATACTAACCATTAGTTAGGGGTGATAAACTATAATAACATCGAGTTCTTTACGTACCTACTTCCACCTTTTAGAAAGGAACCTTTAGGTCAAAATCAAGAACCTTTGAACTCGCATCATGGTGTAGTTGAACCATCTCTCTCATGGGTAGTTCAACCAGATCTATCCCTTGACAGAACTTTTTCTTTCTCATGTCATCTAGGAAAGGTGATCTACCATAATCCATATTCCATCTCGACCTTCCTTGGTCCTGGGGATACTTACAACATCCATAGAGATGATATCCCTTTCCCCTTCAGGGACTCTTTATCCTTTATATCAATGCACTGGGTCACCGGTGCTCATCCTTCACCTCCTGCCATGCATGGAAACATACCACATGCAACCTTATCTTTGGTATCTAAAGTACCACTATCACTTATTATCTTGGTAGTACCACGATATATGGTGATCTTAAGTCATGATCTCCTATATTGTCATGATTCCTTAAGATAGATTCCTCAGAAACCCTAATTAAACCACTCTAGTCGAGGTTTCATCACCTCCCTTTGGAAAGAAGTGCATTTGAGGCTCTACAACCATTCTTTCATTGCATCAAGGCCTAGACTGGCTAACCACACAACCATTAACTAACCTCGTTACATTAGTGTTAGCCAAACATATCTTCTTTTCCAAACTTAGGGTTAGTCTAACAACTTCTTCTATCCAAACTAGGCATATATATATATATATATATATATATATATATATATATCTCAACCAGAGCATCCATTACCTCACCTTCTTATGTACTAGGTAATGTTGATGACATACACCTTCTTGTATGCCACTTATTATCTCATCTTAGCCCTAAGTCCATCTTCATCGAGAACATTCTGAGCTTGTTCCTTCGATTTTCAAACTCAACCTGGTATAACTCATAGCTCATGCTAAAACATCCTTATAAGATGACTACCTTATTTCTCTTTAGCGTTTGCAAACCATCCATGTATCATTCATTTTACCAGGGTGTGTTATCTTCTCTATCCCCATTTCTCATGGCAACGTTTCAATCTACATCATCTCTTATCCTTGGTGTATGGCATGCATAATGTACTATCTCTCACCCCCATAACAAGAGGAAATAAGCATTTGGCTGCAGTCCAAATACAGAGTTCTTCCTGTTCCAAGAGTAGAGATGGTACATCCCACCTTGCTAATACACTTTTACATCTAAGTTAAAATGTGCCACATATGTCTCTACATCACAGACATCATGATATCAAAGTTACTCCCATGGAAAACTGGTCTCGAACCTATTGGGGTTTACACATATTCCTTGGTCATCTCCTCTAGGTCTATAGGGTGCTGACATTTTAGGGGTCATCCCTCTTCCCTTATGCATCCAGAGAGTGCCCTACTCATCTGCCCTTTGGGTCCCATGAGTTCATGAAGGTTATCAATCTCCTAACCCATGGCCCTCACACAATGATAGTTGTTACCTCCCGACCCTACGGTCATGTGCAACTAGGGAGTTAGGCAACTCCTACTTCCATCGGTCTTATCCCTACCTGACCCTAGGATAGACTTTAGGATTCCATTATAGTACATGCCCAACTTAGAACCTTACCCAAGCCTTCATCATCTCTCTCTCTGCATTCATGGGCTGACTTTCATCCTTTCATAGGGATCATGGCAACCTGCCTACCTTGGTCAAGCCTCATATCAGTTACCTCCATGGTAACACATCCATATGCACATAGAGATGGCTATGTATGGGTCTAGAGGTTCGTTCTCATACCATGTACTTTTCACTTAGCTTCTCAAGATCCTATGAGACCTCTTTAGGTTACCTTAAACCAACAAAATAGGCATACACCCTTCAAAAGGGTCCCTCTCCCAGGATGGGAGGAAACTACAACTCTTGACCACATGGTCACAAACATCCTTAGGTCTAGGGTTTACATCCATATGCTTAACCCTAGTAATCTATTAAGGCACAAGCAGACCACTAAAGCAGGCTAGGTCATCTAGGTTCTCATTCTTGAACATTAGATCAAGGTCATACCTTCCCATGTCATCAACTTAGCTGGGAGGGGTTTTCCAACCATACCTTAAACGTAAGGGGTTTTCCATTCCTCTGAACATAAGGAGTGAAAAACCTCTAGAGGGGGCGGGGTGAATAGGGTTTTATGATTATTTTATGAATAATTTAACTCAAACAATCAACCACAAAAATATTAGTCAAGGGGACAAAGGATTTAGAGTGGTTCCAACCTTAGCAAATACTAAGGCAGTCAATCCACTACCCGATTGCTTACCCAATCGAGATTTCGAAAGAATTACATTTTATTACCTCACAAGGATATTACATAAAATTACAATTCTTTCACCAAACCCTTCGAACAACCTTCACCTAGAAGTAGTTGCACCAACCTTGAAGCAGCCTTCTTGAAGTAACTTCAAGCCCCCCCCCTTGAAGTAGCCTTCCTCTTGAAGTATCTTCCCATTGCAACAACATTCTTGAAGTAGTCTGAAGTCTAACTTCTCCACTGAGAAGAACCTTCTCCAATCCGCAGGCTCCAACCCTAGGAGTAGCAAGGAGAATACAAAAGATAAAAGGAACAAGAAGGAAAAATAGAAATTACAATACCACTTGTAGCTCAAGGCTTGATTTCCTATATCAAGCGTTTTGATCTCCTAACCAATGTATATAGAAGTGGAAGTGTTGTGGATAGGAAATGCTAGCCTATAGGACACGAATTTAGAGCAAGGGAATGAGTGGCCAATGCTTGTGTTTCTCAATTGCTCAAAACAGATTGCCAATTGCAAGTGTAAGCTCAAGTATTGCACAAGTGTATATGAGTGAGTTAAGGTGTCCTAAGGCATGTCCTATTTATAGGAATGACCTACAAGTGCTTAAGGGAGTTCTAGATACTTTCTAGGGGGTTCCAAGTGCTTAACTAGTCGTTAGGTACACTTTAGTTGCTTTAGCTACGACTAGTTAACTAATTCTAAAAGTTGCAGACAGAACACATCTCAGTCGAGGAATTGTCGACCGAGAGTCCTTCTCGGTCGAGGACTTGTCGAACGAGGGACAGCCTGGGGCAAGTGTATGCAACGTTCATCTCCAACTGCCAACCACCTTGTCTGCTGTGTCTAACGGCTACTTGGGTCTTTCTCAGTCGAAGAATTTGTCGACCGAGAGTGTCTCAGTCGAGGAGTTTGTCGACTGAGATTGACCATGTTTCAACATTTTAAACCAATTGCTAAGTGTGTGTATGAGTGTGTAGATGTGACACTATTTTAGGGGATGACCTATATAAGTGTTGTGATTGGCTAGGAAAGATCTAACGCTTGATTTACATGATGTCTAAATACTTGTACATTATATATTTGTACAAGTTTTACAATTGATTACATTCATGAAATTAAAGCAATTTAGCATATAGATCTTCCAAATATTTGTCATCCACTTTATTCCTGCAACACTCAAGTAGCACGTTAGATCGACAAGAATAAAATGTTTGTCATCATCGAAACAAAGGGATTATACTAATGTCAATTTAGCCAAAAAGGAGTACCATGCTCGCATCTATAGAAACTCAACTCTCATCATGTGCATTTGGTACACCACTTCCCCTCTTAGGCCTAGGAACCCTAGGTTCTCCTTTTTGGGTGTCCAACTTAATGCTCAACCTCCTAACCACAAACCAAACATGTATCAGGTCATCCTTTTTCCTCAATCGACACTTTGAGTCTTCCTTGAGGACAAACAACAAGGTACAAGGCCTCACAACTTGCTACTTAAGCCTCCTCAGGGTCTAAGGCACACTTTGTCTCATATCAGAAGGTAAGCCCTTATACCTTAGGCACATAGGTTCCAGAAGCCCCATCCTCTCTTTAGGGTTTGGATCCTCCAAAGGCAACCCAGATATCATCAGCCTCTAGGGATTATGCATAAGGCAACTACAAACATCCACTTAGGTCGCATCATCCTCAACTCCCTACTTTTCCTCATATCTCAGAGTCTAGGATTCCAACCTTCTTGCTTAGTTTCCTGCTCTCTCTCTCTAGAGCTAACCCTACCACCAACCTCACCATTAGAGGTCCTCTCTTCATGAAGGATCAACCTGAAAAGCATCCTCTACATGGGTGAAGCCTAGGCTCGCACTTATGTTTGATCAAGATTATCCATAACCCTTTACGCTTATCCCATAAGCCATCCATCATGTCCTTCTGGCCACGGTCTTAAATTACTGCCCGTACTGCTAATGTACTCTAGGTGCAAGCTATATCCTATTTGCAACAACCCATAAGGTTTTTATAGGTTCTTCTTTAACCTCATCAATGAAGGAGCTATCATTCGCTCAAACATGCACGACCCTTCCCAGGGTTGGGTCGCCAGAGGCACTAGGTCATCCAACCTCTCATGGCTCATACGTCATCCAAGGAATGTCCATCCAAATACCTAGTCAACCATGACATCTAACTCATCATGTCCTCTCTCTCTCTAGCCTTCACTTAGGGTTAGGGTTAACATCATCCTCAGAGGATGTGCCAGGTCTCTAATTTTAATGGAGGTCTCTATCTCCAAGACTAACTCTCTTTACTTCTCCTCCAGACAAGAAGGTCTAGACTCAGGTCTCTCCTGAGGGCATGGCAACTTATGTCATACATCCTAAGCATGTATCTATTCTTTATTTTGCGCTTAATCTATTAAGCTTATGTCCATGACATCTTATTTACATGCTATTCATTAATTTTGGTGGAGGATTCCTTAAACCTTATTAACCTTACCCATACCTCAAGAGGGTGAGGAGAAGAGAGAAAACCCTAATCCTTAAGGTTCTTAATAGAATTTGTGATGAGAAGGGATAAATAAGATGAGGAAGTCCTAAAGGTATCTTATTTCGATTCATACCCTAAGACTTTGTCCACCCTGTCACACAGATTCGGGAGTCCTCGTATTCTGACTAGTGGTGCCGAGGAAAATATTGCCAGCCCCCGATCGTGATCCTTTTTTAGACACCTCCGTCTTTCGGATAATCCTCTAATAACTCCCTTGGGTTCTATGGAGTTTGTAAAATTTAATAATTATTAATGGTTAAGTGAGGAACCTACGCTCTAATACCAAATCTTATGACCCCACCTCTCGATAACCCCCCATTAAGGGAGACTGAGAAGTAGAAGCCACACCCATAATTTCTGGATCAAAGGTTCGACAATTAACCAAGAACAATTATTAAATTTTAACAGACTAAACTGAAAAGTTGTAAGAAAATAAACTTTTGCATACCTTTTTGAAAACTTGGATCTCTAAACCTCTATCCACTTATGGATCTAACTAATCCTCCTTGTATTTTACTTCATGTATTTCACAATATGACGATTTACTGTTTGTCCTTTTGGCTTGTACCTGAAACACCGACAAACAAAATGTCGGTCAGCCGAAGCTGGTATGTGGGGGAACAATAAACATGCAACTATGATAACAACGTAATCATTCAATTAATCATTTAACAACCAAGATTACGTTTTAAATATAACTCCACGATCCATGAGTACCCTATCCTCTGTGCTATCCCTGCAGTGGACCTGGATACTACCTTCCTTATGGTAGATCCCCATTAAACCCTCATGGTCCCACCTATAGGTGAACCAGTTTCTAGGGTTGAGTCACATGTCACTACTCGTAAGTATCCCACTCCTTAACTCATGGCAGGCTAATGGGTCTCATGGCGCTACACTTGGTAGCCCAATTTCTAACCCACGATAACCTAGACCTTACTCTAGGTTACCCCTTTTTAGCCTTTACAAGTCACAGAGGTGGACCCGAATCTATACAGTTAAACATGCATATTCATAGTGATAGTCATAGTCACTCTATACTTGCATGAAATAAAAGCATTCAACAGTTATTTTCAAGCAACCGATAAAACATTCGAATGAAACTAAAGTGATTATTCATAAGCGTAACCACATACCTGATTTGATGATTTCACAAGCATTAAGCAATTCCAACCAAGAAAGCAATCCAAGAAAGCAATTCATCAATCACATAATTTTTGAAAAGAATATGTACTCTATTTACTACACACTTTTTCAAGAATCTACTTTATTGACTTGGATTCACTTTCTAGGGTTTCTAATCCGAATTAGGGTTTCATTAATATTCATTAGGGTTTCTTAGATCAATTTGTCAAACTTTATCCCTTTTAGGTCAACAAACCCTAAAATACTCTATTCTGTTTATATAAACCCTAATTGCTCAAATTATCCATTTTAATAGTCTTTTATACCCAAAATGACTTAGGATCATCATATCTCTATTTATTCATGGATTTGAACCATTAAAACAATTAAAAGACATATTCACTTCAATTAGGGTTTTCAAGCTCATTAATGCATATTCATGCACGAAACCCTAAATTAAGCCAATTATATAAAAAGATCATATTTTTAGATCCTATTTTCAATTTTATTAACAATAGGTTAACATTGGCTTAAATTATCCAAAGAACATCATTAAAGATAATAACTTTATGTACTTTTCAAATTTCAAGCATATTTATGCATATGATCTCTAAATTAAACTAATTATGTGCAAAGTTCATCCTTTTCAATCTTAATGTACCTTTTTTATCATTAACAGGTTATTACCAACTTTAATCATCAATTAAAGCCTATTAAACACTTTAATCATATCAAAATAGGGTTTCTTAACCTTTAATCCATTAAAGTTGATAACTTACACTACTTTTTGAGTAGCATGCAAAATTAGGCTTCAAATATAATTTCTTTGTGTTCCTCGCATTTTTCTAATCAAAATACATATATTATGCGTGCTAATCCGAGCTACGAATAATTAACTATGAATTTTGTAAAGTTCACTTAATTTGGACCAATCATCAAGCGCCACGTCACCATATGCATGCAAAATGACTTGCCTATTGGAAACATTTTGAATAGATGATTTTACCCCTGGCTAAGTGAGTTCTTCTTCAGCCCACTGGGGGGCATACCCATCCAACGGCCTCGGGTTCCTCTTCTTCCTTGGGCTGAAGCAGCAGGACGCCCTAGCGGCCATGTCAGAGCGTCGCAGGCCGTTCTCCATCACCTCAGCGTTCAAGCTCCAGCCGGGACTCATCCCTTACCTCTGTCCTACCCCCCCCGCACTCAAGCATGCCACAAACCCTGGCCGAGAGAGCTTGTTCCATGGACTTCAATCCAACGTTTGTTTGCAGGCTTACAATCATATTGTAGGTGTTGTGTGAGGACGAGAGAGAGGAGGTGGTGGCGGATCCCTTCTGGGTAGTCATGGGAGCGTCCTTCCTCCAACCAGACTACAAACAAACCCGTCGTTTCTCTATGGATAGGACTAAGCCTCTGTTAGTGTTTTACGTGCAAGAACAAGAAGAAGGGAGAGAGAGGTGCGTGGAACTCTCCTTTTGACTTAGCCATGGGCTCTTTCCTTTATATAGGAGGGTAGCCATGCCCTAGCATGCTTGCCCATGATGATACAAAGCCTCTTTCCCATTGGAATATGATTCCTTCAATGAGAAGAAACCTTCTCTCTCTCTTCTTTAACTTTTGATATTCCTTTTTCTTTATATATTAGGATTTCAAAAATTACTACATTTATGTTCTTTGTACTTGCTTTTTAATTGATTGACACAAAATTATATTCTCCTCAAGTAGGAAATAAGACCACATAATTCCATTAATTATGTATTCCCATTATCCTTTTATTTTGCAATTTTGGTATTTTATTTTTCTTTCCTATTTATTGGGACTCCTTGGATCCCAAGAAACTCTATTATTTCGAAATCCTTTTTATTGGATACTCATTATCCTTCTAGATGCATCTAAATGCATTATTCTTCATTATCATGTATATTTCTTATTGAAATATTTCTTTTTGAGGATTTCTCTTTATTTCTCTTTTATTTTCCTCATTGGTATTCCATTTAATCATTAGGAATCCTTGGGATACAAAATCCCACTAAGGAAAACTCAATTCCACCTTTTTCCACTTATTTTCCCACTTTCTATCATTGTTTTCAATTTCTTTCTTAATAAAGAAATATTTAATTGATCTTTTCTTTTCTTATTGCACTCTTTATGCAACTTTGGATTCCTTTGAACCCAAGGAACCCAAGAGGCACGAAATCCCTCTTTGGATTTGCCTTCTAGAGGTTTCCACATTTTTCTTTTCTCAAAAATTAAATTATTCATTTACTAATTGAATTTTCTAGTTATTTGGGCCCAATAGCCAATAAAGCCCACAACACAAACATCAAGGCTATTGTAAACAAAATCCATTTATTCAAACAAATTATATCATTTGTTGTTCAAATATTTTTAATATGAGAATTTACATTTCTCATCAAAAGAACCCAAAAATTGGGGATGTAACATCCTTCCCCTCTTATAAGAATTTTGTCCTCAAAATTCTATCAAGCAAACAAACAATTCAGGATAAGACTTTTCCATGTCCATCATTGGCCCCTATGTGGCTTTTCCTTATCCATGGCGCTTCCAAAGAACCTTTATCATCACATATTCGTTTCTCTGAGTTCTCTCATCCGGGCGTCTATAAACTAAACATGTGACTCAGGCTATTTCAGCCTCCCTTGGGGCTAACTAGGTTCATTGTTCAGTACATGGTCGGGGTACCTCACATAGTGCTCTACATTGGACACATGGAACTCATCACACATTTCTTAATCCTGAGGGGTAAGGTCAAACTTAATCTTCTCCACCAAACCATGTCAAAAGAACCCATGTATCGGGGACTCAGCTCTCTTAGCTATAACTTAGAGGGGTCGGATTTTCATGTCACATATCCTCCCACAGTGAACTGCATGTCAATCTACTTTGCATCTGCTCACAATTCTTGTCATCTCTAGGATCCTTTCAACCATTTCACGATCAAAGAGACTTCATCTACACACACTATGGTCCCTTTTCTAACCATCATGTGGTCCTTTCACCAACATCACCTTACTGAAGTGGTGACCGAGGCAACCTCTCTTACAGAGCTTCTTTAAATCTCGATACTAGCTATGGTAGTTAATTTCACATCTTGCATTGGACAAGAACTGTCTCTAGCTATCACCCTGAATGAGCACATATTCTCTCATCAGACCCTTTAGTCTGGATCATACTAACCATTAGTTAGGGGTGATAAACTATACTAACATCGAGTTCTTTATGTACCTACTTCCACCTTTTGGAAAGGAACCTTTAGGTCAAACTCAAGAACCTTTGAACTCGCATCATGGTGTAGTTGAACCATCTCTCTCATGGGTAGTTCAACCAGATCTATCCCTTGAAAAAACTCTTTCTTTCTCATGTCATCTAGGAAATGTTATCTACCATGCATAACCCATATTTCTTCTCGAACTTCCTTAGTCCTAGGGATACTTGCAACATCCATAGAGATGAACTCCCTTTCCCCTTCAGGGACTCTTTATCCTTTATATCAATGCACTGGGTTACCGATGTTCATCCTTCACCTCCTGTCATGCATGACAACATACCACATGCAGCCTTATCTTTGGTATCTAAAGTACCACTATCACTTATTATCTTGGTAGTACCACAATATATGGTGATCTTAAGTCATGATCTCCTGTATTGTCATGATTCCTTAAGATAGATTCCTCAGAAACCCTAATTAAACCACTCTAGTCGGGGTTTCATCACCTCCCTTTCCAAAGAAGTGCATTTGAGGCTCTACAACCATTCTTTCATTGCATCAAGGCCTAGACTGTCTAACCACACAACCATTAACTGACCTCATTACATTAGTGTTATCCAAACATATCTTCTTTTCCAAACTTAGGGTTAGTCTAACAACTTCTTCTAGCCAAACTAGGCATATATATATCTCAACCAGAGCATCCATTACCTCTTCACCTTCTTATGTACTAGGTAATGTTGATGACATACACCTTCCTGTATGCCACTTATTATCTCATATTAGCCCTAAGTCCATCTTCATCGAGAACATTCTGAGCTTGTTCCTTCAGTTTTCAAACTCAACCTGGTATAACTCATAGTTCATGCTAAAAACATCCTTATAAGATGACTACCTTATTTCTCTTTAGCGTTTGCAAACCATCCATGTATCATTCATTTTAACAGGGTATGTTATCTTCTCTGTCCCCATTTCTCATGGAAACGTTCCAACCTACATCATCTCTTATCCTTGGTGTATGGCATGCATAATGTCCTATCTCTCACACCCATAACAAGAGGAAATAAGCATTTGGCTGCAGTCCAAATACAGAGTTCTTCCTATTCCAAGAGTAGAGATGGTACATCCCACCTTACTAATACACTTTTACATCTAAGTTGCAACGTGCCACATATGTCTCTACATCACAGACATCATGATATCAAAGTTACTCCCATGGAAAACTGGTCTCAAACCTACTGTGGTTTACACACATTCCTTGGTCATCTCCTCTAGGTCTATAGGGTGCTGACATTTTAGGGGTCATCCCTCTTCCCTTATGCATCCAGAGAGTGCCCTACTCATCTGCCCTTTGGGTCCTATGAGTTCATGAAGGTGATCAATCTCCTAACCCATGGCCCTCACACAATGATAGTTGTTACCTCCCGACCCTACGGTCATGTGCAACTAGGGAGTTAGGCAACTCTTATTTCCATCAGTCTTATCCCTACCTGACCCTAGGATAGACATTAGGATTCCATTATAGTACATTCTGAACTTAGAACATTACCCAAGCCTTCATCATCTCTCTCTCTGCATTCATGGGCTGACTTTCATCCTTTCATAGGGATCATGGAAACCTACCTACCTTGGTCAAGCCCCATATCAGTTACCTCCATGGTAACACATCCATATGCACATAGAGATGGCTATATATGGGTCTAGAGGTTCGTTCTCATACCATGCACTTTTCACTTAGCTTCTCAAGATCCTATGAGACCTCTTTAGGTTACCTTAAACAAACAAAACTGGCATACACCCTTCAAAAGGGTCCCTCTCCCAGGATGGGAGGAAGCTACAACTCTTGACCACAAGGTCACAAACATCCTTAGGTCTAGGGTTTACATCCATATGCTTAACCCTAGTAAGCTATTAAGGTACAAGTAGACACTTAAACCAGGCTAGGTCATCTGGGTTCTCATTCTTGAACATTAGATCAAGGTCATACCTTCCCGTGTCATCAACTTAGCTGGGAGGGGTTTTCCAACCATACCTTAAATGTAAGGGGTTTTCCATTCCTCTGAACATAAGGAGTACCATGCTCGCATCTATAGAAACTCAACTCTCATCATATGCATTTGGTACACCACTTCCCCTCTTAGGCCTAGGAACCCTAGGTTCTCCTTTTTGGGTGTCCAACTACATGCTCAACCTCCTAACCACAAACCAAACATGTATCACATCATACTTTTTCCTCAATCGACACTTTGAGTCTTCCTCGAGGACAAACAACAAGGTACAAGGCCTCACAACTTGCTACTTAAGCCTCCTCAACGTCTAAGGCACACTTTGTCTCATATCAGTAGGTAAGCCCTTATACCTTAGGCACATAGGTTCCAGAAGCCCCATCCTCTCTTTAGGGTTTGGTTCCTCCAAAGGCAACCCATATATCATCAGCCTCCAGGGATTATGCATAAGGCAACTACAAACATCCACTTAGATCACATCATCCTCAACTCCCTACTTTTCCTCATATCTTAGAGTCTAGGATTCCAACCTACTTGCTTGTTTTCCTGCTCTCTCTCTAGAGCTAACCCTACAACCAACCTCACCATTAGAGGCCCTCTCTTCATGAAGGATCGACCTCAAAAGCATCCTCTACATGGGTGAAGCCTAGGCTCACACTTATGTTTGCTCAAGATCATCCATAGCCCTTTACGCTTATCCCATAAGCCATCCATCATGTCCTTCTGGCCACGGTCTTAACTTACTGCCCATACTGCTGATGTACTCTGGGTGCAAGCTATATCCTACTTGCAACAGCCCATAAGGTTTTTATAGGTTCTTCTTTAACCTCATCAATGAAGGAGCTATCATTCGCTCAAACATGAATGACCCTTCCCAGGGTTGGGTCGCCAAAGGTACTAGGTCATCTAACCTCTCATGGCTCATACATCATCCAAGGCATGTCCATCCAAATACCCGGTCAACCATGACATATAACTCACCATGTCCTTCCTCTCTCTAATCTTCACTTAGGGTTAGGGTTAACATCATCCTCAGAGGATGTGCTGGATCTCTACTTTTAATGGAGGTCTCTATCTCCAAGACTAACTCTCTTTACTTCTCCTCCAGATAAGAAGGTCTAGACTCAAGTCTCTCCATAGGGCATGGCAACTTATGTCATACATCCTAAGTATGTATCTATTCTTTGGTTTGCACTTAATCTATTAAGCTTATGTCCATGACATCTTATTTACATGCTTTTCATTAATTTTGGTGGAGGATTCCTTAAACCTTATTAACTATACCCATACCTCAAGAGGGTGAGGAGAAGAGAGAAAACCCTAATCCTTAAGGTTCTTAATAGAATTTGTGATGAGAAGGGATAAATAAGATGAGGAAGTCCTAAAGGTATCTTATTTCGATTCATACCCTAAGACTTTATCCAGCCAGTAACACAGATTCGGGAGTCCTCGTATTCTGACTAGTGGTGTTGAGGAAAATATTGCCAGCCCCCGATCGTGATCCTTTTCTAGACACCTCCGTCTTTCGGATAATCCTCTAATAACTCCCTTGGGTTCTATGGAGTTTGTAAAATTTAATAATTATTAATGGTTAAGTGAGGAACCTACGCTCTGATACCAAATGTTATGACCCCACCTCCCGATAACCCCCAATTAAGGGAGACCGAGAAGTAGAAGCCACACCCATAATTTCTGGATCAAAGGTTTGACAATTAACCAAGAACAATGATTAAATTTTAACAGACTAAACTGAAAAGTTGTAAGAAAATAAACTTTTGCATACCTTTTTGAAAACTTGGATCTCTAAACCTCTATCCACTTATGGATTTTATTCTAACTAATCCTCCTTGTATTTTACTTCATGTATTTCACAATATGACGATTTACTGTTTGTCCTTTTGGCTTGTACCTAAAACACCGACAAACAAAATGTTGGTCAACCGAAGCTGGTATGTAGGGGAAACAATAAACATGCAACTATGATAACAATGTAATCATTCAATTAATCATTTAACAACCAAGATTACATTTTAAGTATAACTCCGCGATCCATGGGTACCCTATCCTCTGTGCTATCCCTACAGTGGACCTGGATACTACCTTCCTTATGGTAGATCCCCATTAAACCCCTCATGGTCCCACCTATAGGTGAACCAGTTTCTAGGGTTGAGTCACATGGCACTACTCATAAGTAGCCCACTCCTTAACTCATGGCAGGATAATGGGTCTCATGGTACTACACTTGGTAGCCCAATTTCTAACCCATGATAACCTAGACCTTACTCTAGGTTACCCGTTTTTAGCCTTTACAAGTCACAGAGGTGGACCCGAATCTAGCCAGTTATACATGTATATTTATAGTGATAGTCATAGTCACTCTATAGTCGCATGAAATAAAAGCATCTAACAGTTATTTTCAATCAACCGATAAAACATTCAGAAATCATCGTGTTACTAAAGCAATTATTCATAAGCGTAACCACATACCTGATTTGATGATTTCACAAGCATTAAGCAATTCCAACCAAGAAAGCAATCCAAGCAAGCAATTCATCAATCAAATAATTCCTGAAAAGAATATGTACTCTATTTACTACACACTTTATCAAGAATCTACTTTATTGACTTGGATTCACTTTTTAGGGTTTCTAATCCGAATTAGGGTTTCATTAATATTCATTAGGGTTTCTTAGATCAATTTGTCAAACTTTATCCCTTTTAGGTCAACAAACCCTAAAATACTCTTTTCTGTTTATATAAACCCTAATTGCTCAAATTATCCATTTTAATAGTCTTTTATACCCAAAATGACTTAGGATCATCATATCTCTATTTATTCATGGATTTGAACCATTAAAACAATTAAAAGACATATTCACTTAAATTAGGGTTTTCAAGCTCATTAATGCATATTCATGCACAAAACCCTAAATTAAGCCAATTATATAAAAAGATCATATTTTTAGATCCTATTTTCACTTTTATTAACAACAGGTTAATATTGGCTTGAATTATCCAAAGAACATCATTAAAGATAATAACTTTATGTACTTTTCAAATTTCAAGCATATTTATGCATATAATCTCTAAATTAAACTAATTACGTGTAAAGTTCGTCCTTTTCGATATTAATGTACCTTTTAAATCATTAACAGGTTAATACCAACTTTAATCATCCATTAAACCCTATTAAACACTTTAATCATATCAAAATAGGGTTTCTTAACCTTTAATCCATTAAAGTTGATAACTTACACTACTTTTTGAGTAGCATGCAAAATTGGGCTTCAAAAATAATTTCTTTGTGTTGCTCGCATTTTTCTGATCAAAATACATATATTATGCGTGCTAATCCGAGCTACGAATAATTAACTATGAATTTTGTAAAGTTCACTTACTTTGGACCAATCATCAAGCACCACGTCAACATATGCATGCAACACGGCTTGCCTATTGGAAACATTTTGAATAGATGATTTTACCCCTGGCTAAGTGAGTTCTTCTTCAGCCCGCTGGGGGGCATACCCATCCAACGGCCTCGGGTTCCTCTTCTTCCTTGGGCTGAAGCAGAAGGCCGTCCTAGCCGCCATGACAGAGCATCACAGGTCGTGCCCCATCACCTCAGCGTTCAAGCTCCAGTCGGGACTTGTCCCTTACCTCCGTTCTACCCCCCCCCCCCCCCCCCCCCCCGCACTCAAGCAGGCCGCAAACCCTGGCCGAGACAGCTTGTTCCATGGACTTCAAGACAACATTTTTTGCGGGCTTACAGTCATATTGTAGATGATGTGTGAGGACGAGAGAGAGGAGGTGGTGGCAGATCCCTTCTGGGTAGTCATGGGAGCGTCCTGCCTCCAACCAGACTACAAACAAACTCGTCATTGCTCTATGGACATGACTAAGCCTTTTTTAGGGTTTTACGTGAAAGAACAAGAAGAAGGGAGAGAGAGGTGCGTGGAACTCTCCTTTTGGCTTAGCCATGGGCTCTTTCCTTTATATAGGAGGGTAGCCATGCCCTAGCATGCTTTCCTACGAAGATACAAAGCCTCTTGCCAATTGGAATATGATTCCTTCAATGAGAAGAAACCTTCTCTCTCTCTTCTTTAACTTTTCATATTCCTTTTTCTTTACATATTAGGATTTCGAAAATTACTACATTTATATTCTTTGTACTTGCTTTTTAATTGATTGACATGAAATTATATTCTCCTCAAGTAGGAAATAAAACCACATAATTCCATTAATTATGTATTCCCATTATCCTTTTATTTTGCAATTTTGGTATTTTCTTTTTCTTTCCTATTTATTGGGACTCCTTGGATCCCAAGAAACTCTATTATTTCGAAATCCTTTTTATTAGATACTCATTATCCTTCTAGATGTATCTAAATGCATTATTCTTCATTATCATGTATTTTTCTTATTAAAATATTTCTTTTTGAGGATTTCTCTTTATTTCTCTTTTATTTTCCTCATTGGTATTCCTTTTAATCATTAGGAATCCTTGGGATACGAAATCCCACTAAGGACAACTCAATTCCACCTTTTCCACTTATTTTCCCTTTTTCTATCATTGTTTTCAATTTCTTTCTTAATAAAGAAATATTTAATGATCTTTTCTTTTCTTATTGCACTCTTTATGCAACTTTGGATTCCTTTGAACCCAAGGAACCCAAGAGGCACGAAATCCCTCTTTAGATTTGCCTTCTAGAGGTTTCCATAATTTTCTTTTCTAAAATATTCAATTATTCATTTACTAATTGAATTTTCTTTTTATTTGGGCCCAATAGCCAATAAAGCCCACAACACAAACATCAAGGCTATTGTAAACAAAATCCATTTATTCAAACAAATTATATCATTTGTTGTTCAAATATTTTTAATATGAGAAATTACATTTCTCATCAAAAGACCCCAAAAATTGGGGTTGTAACATAAATTCTCTAGAGTTTATTTACATTGTTGGAATTGGTTTTAATTATTTCACATTTTTGACTATGTGATTAATTAGTAGTTGATCGTGTTTTGTGTTTCAAGTAATCTCATTTAGCATGACGAGGTGTCACATTATTCATGTTGTAGTTCATTACAATTAGATATATGACTCTAGTGGTGACACAAAATCACGTCAGTGACCAACCCTTGTCCAAAGGGACATCCCAGTTTTGCAAGGTTTTCTACATACCCAATAATCTTCAGCACATGGGGACCTACTAGTTCTCCTTCTACCATGTTGCATTTTAACAACACCTTGGAAAAATCATATCTCTCTTGACTTGCCTGATCTTGGTACATGTCATAATATTTGTTACCATATCAATTATATCCAGATTCTCTTGCATCTTTACAACTCATAGTTCATGGAGCACAACATCAGACATTCGACATATAGGACATCCAAAGAGTGCTTCTTGTAAGCATCTTTGTCAGCCTTAGGTGCATTGGGAGCATGTTCATCTGGCTCTAGTGTTTCCATGACATAGAGCTTGTGCTCTTGTGTGAGAAAAATTCCCAATGTCCTAAACCAATCATGGAAATTATTCCCATTCAACTTGTCCTTCTGAAGGACCAATCATAAAGAAAACATGTTGTTTGTCGTCATTTGATTCTGGAAGAGAAATTTACAGTTTGTCACAACATTTTTGATTTGATTTGATTAAAATAAAATTTAAATATTTTTAATTATGCCTTTAATTAACTATTTCTCCCACTTTTATCTTAAATTCATAACCCTCCTTTATAAATTTAGAATATTGCATCGTACAGTCTTCTAGTAAGTCAATATCCATATTTCATCAAATCATTAGTTATCTTTGGTTGATTGCCCACAACTTATCTATTTAGGTAGGAAACCTTTTCCAATTGCATCTATATGCAACTCTTAGATAGATGATGTACACAACTATTTGTCACAATCCTTCTTTATGTTGGCTTTTTGATATGCCATACTCAAATTTCAATGATGCAATTATTCTCCAAATTACATTACTAACATGTGATTTAAGTATTATAGGTGATCAAGGAACTAAGTCAAGATCCAACAAGAAAGACCTTTCAATTATATGTTTGGATACTTGCAAATCAAGTTTTTCTATGTATTTGTATTTGTTTGTACACATGTGTTTTTGTGCAACTTGATATACATGATGTAAGGACAAGTGATGATTCTCCAAAGCCTACCAAAACCCTATCCTACACTCACATGAAGACTTTAGGGTTGATAGGTTTCAAATGAGTCATTAATAAGCCTCAAATACATTATTAATCTTGTCATTGAGTCCTTCTCGATCAACAATATTGTAGATCGGGACATACTCAGTTGAAGAATACAAAATTTGAAAAATAGACTTGCATATCTAGAGTTCTGAGTCAATCTCGATCGATAATAATTTTGACCAAGAAATTTGGTCGAAGGAATGTTTGATCGAAATAGAGCCGTTAGACCGAATAGATGGACTGATACATAGCTGTTAGAGAAATTGGACCCCGTGAACTTATCTGGTCGACAATATTATGGAATGAGACTCTTTCAGATGATAACATTGTGGACCGAGAAAGGTTCAGAAATCTCTTTTGATTAACAATCAAATTAGCCATTGCATCCAAATTAATTTCAACCAAACAAATAGACCACTCAGAACATTCTAAAAACTACCTAAAGGTACCCTAACCACTTGTAAACATTTCCTTTAAATAGGAGTGGTCTTAGGGCACCTAGATATCTACTTTGCACACAACTTTCCACATTACATTGTAACAACATATGATACATACAAAAACATACTTGCCATCATTCTCAAAGAGTTTAGGTCCAGTACTTCAAGTTGCTAACATTCTAATCCTACGCCCTTATCTCAACTATAGTATCCTCTCCACCTATTACTAAATTACACAACCCATTGTGGTGTGGATAATCATCACTTGTCTATTAGAGACTAATTGTATATCTTGTGAGCTTATTTTGTTTCTATATTTCTCCATTCTATTTCTTATTTGTTGTATTATTCATGGGATACTTCTTGGAGTGCATGTTGTTTAGGAACCTATGAGAAAAAGGAGTCTTCTCAACTTGGTGCTCTTTCGCTGCCCGTTAAAGAAGAGATGAAGCAATGATGCCTTTCGACATCCATCAAAGAAAAGGTTAAGCAAAGATGCTCTTCCACGTCTGTCAAAGAAAAGGTGAAGAGGGTGACATTCCATGACCCATAAAAGAAGGCGTCATTTCTCCTTGAGCTAAACATAAGTGTTAGTCTTGCAACACAAAAGAAACCAGTAAATTTTGTGTATTGTGTATCGATATATAAAAGGAATAAAATACATGATTTAGAAATCTTGGTTGGAAACAACAAGGTAGTGGACTAACATATTTTGACGAAACCACTCTAAATATTTTTGTCCTCTTATGGTTGCATGTTTCTCTCAAATTCCTATGCGCTTAGTATTTTAATTTGTTTAAAATTAACCAAAAACTCTATTCTCCCCCTCTAGATCTTTTCATTTTGTATCAGAGAAGGTCTTTAAGGAGCCCTACAGTTCTTAAAGCATGGGGGAGAATGTGACTAGCCACCTTAACTTGGAAGTAGCTTATGTGAGTATGCCACCAATGTTCAATGGATGAATTACACTTACAAGAAAAGAAGTATGAAGTTCTACTTTCAAGGAATCAAATTTGAATTGTGGAAGATGATACCTCATTCATATGCACTTCCAACAATGGAGTTAGAAACATGGAATCCTGATACAGTAAAATAAGCCACACTCAATGCAAAAATAGTAAGCACTCTTTATTCATCTTTATCAATTAGTGAATTCAATCACATATCCTCGTGTGAAACAAGTTATGAAATTTGTCACAAATTATATATAACACCTGAAGGAACTACGCAAGATAAAAATACTAAAATTAATATGCTAAAACATAAATTTGAATTATTTTGTATGCAACCTAATGAGAGCATTGTAGAAATGTATGCTACATTTTCTAACATTGTTAATAGCCTAAGTGCGTTGGGGAAGAACATAAGTGAGGAAGATCAAGTATGCGAGTTAGTTAGATCACTACCTCCTAGATACAAGTTCAAAGTCAACACTATCGAGGAGTCCAATGATCTTACAATAGTGAAGATGGAGCAGCTCATCTGAAATCTGGAGACGCACAAAGTCACCCTTGAGGAGGAAGAAAAGGTGAGCAGGAAGGATCTTACTTTCAAATCCTCCACCAAATAGTCATAGGAAAACATCATCCACAAAAGTAGTGACACAAGTGATGAAGACAATGAAGGCGTCTTGATTGTAGATGGTAAGAAATATAAGAGATCTCGATCTAGAAAAACTTGTAGTGTACCTTCTTCTTCTTCTTCTAGTTTCTTTAAATGCAGAAAGAAAGGCCACTTGGTTTTTGAATGCAAAAAACTAAATAAAGGCACAAAGTCCTCATTCAAGAAGAAATAGAAAGCCTACATTGATGGATGGGATCAACAAAGTGACGATGGCGAAAGCAACAAAGAAGAAGATGTAGAATGTATCATGGCTATAACAGATGAAAAAGAAACAAATAAGGTAAGTATTTTTGATTTATCTAAAGAAGAATTAGTTGATAGTCTTTAAGAACATCATGAAAAATATATTGATTGCTAAAGACAAAAGAAGAAGCTTTCTAACATTATTGATGAACTTCACATTAATCTAGATATATTAGTTCTAAAAATGATACTATAAAATATTCAAATAATGCTTTAGAATAATCTATTGAGAGATATAAGGAACAATTACTTATTCTTGAAAATAGCAATAATCTTATTTCTCAAGAAAAGGTCGATATGCTCGCTAAATTAAATGATTATCAAACTCAACCTATCTTATGCACACACTCATATTATGATGTTTTGACAATCAGATTTGGATTTAACTGAAAAGCTTACTAAAAATGTTGAATTACAAAAACAAGTTTCTAGATTAATGCCAGGAAATAAATGTCTTAATATCATCTTAGACAATTCCTATAAACAATTAGGAAGGAGAGGTTTAGGATATGTACCAAAAAACAAATCCTCACATATGCCTAAAACTAAAAGGACATATGCTTCCAAGACTAGAACTACATATGTTCCTAAAAGCAATGTTGTAGATTTTCAAAATGTTGAAAAGAGAAATGAAATATCCTTTATCTCATGTCATTATTGTCAATGTGTTAGACATTATTCTTTTTCATGTGAATATCAAAAGAAAGGATCTGTTGACATGGTTTGGGTTACAAAATCCCCAACTATGAATTAAAAGGGAACTTGTTGAGATTTAACATATGTTTAATTTGATCACTATATTTATGTATTATCTCAACATAATTTGAGATTAAATTTTCATATAATTTTCTTATAAACTTATTTGGGTGACCTTTAGTTATTTAAATAAAATTTCATTTGCATATCTTACTAAATAGAAATTTTGGTTTCTTCAGAATAAAAACTTGTTATCAATCGACAAATTTTTTGACCATGATGTCTCTCAGTTGAAAAACCTTCTCAATCAAGAAGAAGTCTGTCTATATTTTAAAAATATAGACAAGTCTTTGAAGAAAATGCATTAAAAATAATATACGTAAAAGTCTTTCTAGATTGATAATATCAATTCCTTTTTTGATCTCCATGCTAACCATCATGAACTCTACTTGAGTACCAAAATCCTCTCAACCTTACATATTGAGCATTTGATGGTGGATGTCCAATCATATGGCTTGAGATTAAAATTCCTCCAATACACTTGAAAAATGGAGGATTCTTCATATCGGAAACAGTGGTAAAGGGACCATCGTGGGAGTAAGTGATGATCAACAAAAAGGAGTACATGTTAGTGCACATGATGAAGATGAAGTTCAAAGGTAATGATAATGATGAGGTATCTCTTTCTACTTTATGAACCTATACATATATAACTTGCTATAATAAAGTACAAAAACAAAATGTCTAGTATACTTGACTTAAAGAAATTGAATGATTTTATGTTTCTTTACAAAGTTAAATCCTTACATTAAAAGAAAGTGTGTCTTAAAGAAAATTTTAATGATGAATCTTCTATTCTTAAAGATGATATTACTAGACAATGTTTGATTTTTACTACTCTTACTAAAGAAAGCTAAAAAAACTTAACTTATCGTTGTATAAAATTTCTAATAGTAGAAATGTATTGCATTCTCATAATCATGATGGTACTCATTGACTTATTTCTAAACATGATAAGAAGTAAAACGATCATGAGCCTATATTTCCAAATCATTTTTGGTCTTAATATGTGCCAACGCATTTCTCTACTTTCATGTAGGCATCATAGTTAGAGGGAGTATCCCACTAAGGTTGAGTCTTTATACTTCATAACTTTTGAGATGAAAAAGTAGGATAAATTATTTAAAGAAAAAAAAATATTTCATTTGTATTTAACATAGTTTATTTGGAGATTTTAAAACTTGGACTTAATATTGAAATTTTTACTTGATTCATTGGTTTCTACATCTTCCATGAATGATTTATCATAAAGTTTGGAATCTTAAATGGATATCTTTTTTTGGTGAATCTTTTTTTGTTTGTTTTAGCTCTATTTACTTGGTATAAGATTAAGTAGGAGATTAATATGTCTTTGTATATAATTATTAAAGGGGAGATCAAAGTTTCAATGTATGTAATTTGCATATCGTTTTGCTCTTAATTGATTGTCTATATCAATGTAGGCTTAATGACTTTTGACATTTGGTTTAGAGATTCTTTTAGAGATTATTTTAGAGATGTTATTATGGTACTTAATGAGTTCTCTAAACCAATATGGTCTTAAAATCCCTTATATTTGGTCTATAGATACTTTGTTGACCTCATTGTATGCTTAATTGGTTCTTTATAGCAGTATGGGCTTAACATCCATTATATTTGGTCCAGAAATACCTTTGTTGACCTCATTTTTGTGCTTTATGGGATGTTTTATCATGAAGGACTTAACATTCCTTTCATTGGTGAATAGACAATATTTTTTATTTTCCTTAATCAAATATGGCTTTTTGACTATGCTCTAATGTGGTTAATGTTATCCTTTTTTTAGCTTTTATTTTATAATTAGTACATTGGGTATTAGTTTTTTTCTCTCCTAAATGACTATATTATTGAGTGGGAGTATCTCCTTGAGGGGGTGCAATGGTAAGTATCGACAATTTTGGACTTCGACATAAGGGGGAGAATAACCATGAGATACATTGGATATCAATAGAACTACTCAATGATATGATGTTCTAAATTGGATATTTTCAATTTATCTTATGGAAATATTTGTCATCATCAAAAAGGGGGAGATTTCTAGCTTTTTGGTATGCCATATTCATATTTTGATAATGCAAGCATTCTCCAAATTATATTACTAACATGTGCTTTAAGTATTTCTGGTGATCATGGAACTACAAACACCTTGCAAATATATGTTTGGATACTTGGAAATCAAGTTTTAATATGTATTAATATATTTGTTTGTGCAAATGTGTATTTTTCAAACTTGATATACATGATGTAAGTACAAGTGATGATCCTTCAAATCCTACCAAAACCCTATCCTATACTCACATCAAGACTTTACTGTTGATAGCTTTCATATGAGTCATTATAGGAACTCACATACATATCAAATCTTGGCATGATGTCCTTCTTGGTTGACAATTTTTTGGACCGAGACACACTTGGTTGAAGACTCAAAAAACTAAGAAATGCCCTTTCATATCTAGAGTTCTAAGTCAATGTCGGTCGACAATATTGTTGACTAAGAATTTTAGTCGAAGGAAAGTTTGATCCAAATAGAGGCCTTGGACTGAGCAGATGGACTGACACATATCCAATAGAGCAGTTTGACCCCAGGACCTTATCCAATCGACAATATTGTGGACTGAGACTCTTCTTGTCGATAATATTGTGGACCGAGAAAGTTTTTGGAATCTCTTTTGATTAACAATCAAATTAGCCATTTCAACCCAATTAATTTTGAACAAATGGCTAATTGAACACTAAGAACACTTTAGATACTACCCACAGATATTGTAACAACTTGTAAACATTTCCTATAAATATGAGTGGTCTTAGGGCACCTAGATATCAACTTTGTATACAACTTTGCATGTTACATTGCAACAACATTTGATACATATACTTTCCATCTTTCTCAAAGAGCTTAGGTCCAGTACTAGAAGTTGCTATCATTCTAAGCCTAATCACTTATCTCAACTATGGTATCCTCTACACCTAATACTACATTTCATAAACCTTTTTCAAGTGGATCATCATCACTTGTCCATCATAGATTACTTATATATTTTGTGATCTTATTTTGTTTCTTTATTTTTGCATTATATTTCTTCTTTGTTGTATCATTCTTGGGCTATTTCTTAGAGTAAAGATTGTCTAGGAACCTACAAGAAAAATGACTCTTCTGAACTTAGTGCTCTTCCGCTGGATGCTATAGAATAGGTGAAGCAATGGTGCACTTCCACGTTCATCAAAGAAGAGATGAAGCAAAGATTCTCTTTCACGTCCGTCGAAGTGGTGAAGAGGGTCACCTTTGATGATCCTTCAAAAATGGTGTAGTTTCTCCTTGAGTTGAAAAGGAGGGTTAGTCTTTGACACCGATAAATATTATGTATTGTGTATTGATATAAAAAAAGGAATAAAATACATGATTTAGAGATCTCGGTTGAAAACAAATAGGTAGTGGAGTGACGTCTTTTGACAGAACCACTCTAAATCTTTGTGTCCTCTTGTGGTTGCTTGCTTCTCTCAAATTTCTATGAGCTAAGTATTTTAATTTTCATAAAATTTAATAAAAGATATATTCACCCCCTTTAGGTCTTATCACTTTATGCTTCTAGGTACTTAATCTCATTAATATCCCCCAGTTAAGCCTGACCATATGCCAACACGATAGGATATCCACCATGCTTTGACAGATCTACATATCTACCATCAGAATTCCATAAGATGGACATTGCACCATGCTTTTCACTTGACCTACACTTAGTCGATCAAATCTTTCATGTTTGTTTGTTAAGGTTAGCATCTAAGACTAAATATTATATTGATAGATTTTATATAAAATACATATACATATCAAATAACCACATACTTATTGTACATATCATATAAATTCTATAACCACAACAAAAACATGCAACAATAAATATAAGCAATGGTCGTGGCCATCCTATAGTAATTAATTGGAGCCACAAGGAATTACTACCACCTAAGGTCTAGATCACATGTAGAATTATATTTTTGATGATGGTCTATGTGGGATCTAGTCCTGGCCAATTGGTTTAACCCTTGAACCGGTCGTCTGACATCCTGGTCAGTCAGTTGGTCTCACAGATCGATCATATTACCTCCAATCCTTGCAACGTTTAGACTCCTCCAGCCGGTCGATTGGGTCGCTAGTCGATCAATTGGATCCTCCTATCATCAGCCTCCATGGTCCTCTGGATGATCAGTTCATCTCCTGAACCAGTCGATTCTCCTGGTGTTGAACATCCTCTTTGCCATAGTATGAAATAAAGATATCCTAATCCTATTTATCATATTACATTATAATTGGGAAACCTAGAGTTACATCCAAGGGGAGCACAAGAAGGAAATAATTAATACTTAGATATGGAAAGATGAGAGAGGCTCATTATGAAAACCAAGATATAAATAGGAACAAGCAACCATCCAACCAAGCACAAAAGGTCTAGGGGTATAAGCCATAACAGTGCTTCCAATCACCATCAAAACAATTTTAAGGCGACATTATATATATATATATATATATAGAGAGAGAGAGAGAGAGAGTCAGGCTAGAATACACTCGAGTGTACAGATCACACGAATACACTCAAGTGTGTTTGTATATCAAGACTATTTTTTGCAAAATATAAACCATTGATCTTCACCGTCATACTATAACTAGGTTACATAGAAATTTTGAGCCCATTTGGATGAGTGTAAGTCACTCATCCAAGGGCAATCAAATCAACGCGTGAAACTAATTTGAAATGCATAATTTTTGCGGTCTTCATAACATGAGCTATACATATCCAAATGTGCTCAAATTTTGTGTATGAGTTGTTCACGAGATGTTTAAGAAGATCAATGGATTAGATTTTCAAAAAAAAATATTACATCATGAAAAACTACTTGAGTGTATTTTTCTCTGGATACACTCGAGTGTATTCTAACCTGACTCTCTCTCTCTCTCTCTCTCTCTCTCTCTATATATATATATATATATATATATATATATATATATATATATATATATATATATGGATTGTATGTGGCAATTAATTGAATATACACATTAACCATTTAAATATCCACATCGCATGTAATAAATAAATGACTAAAACTAAAATATGATCACATTGATAAATACCAAAACATAGTAAATTGGCATGACTATGATACCACTGTTGGGAAATATGGCATCAAATATGACAGCAGAAACAAAAATTTACTTGCCATATTCCCTATTGAATAGTAGATCATGTCAAAAAAAACAAAATGTGAAAGAAGGTTGTAAGACATATACATGGTACTAGAGCAAGTCCAGTGACAATGCTTGCTACAACATGCTACTTCATCGAGTTGTATCTTAATCGTTGTTGTCATTCTCATCCTAGTCAGGCACCATAGATAGTAGTTGACGGTATCCACCTAGTGGCAGGCAAGGCCTCCTCACCTCTAGAGTAGTCCACACAAACCATTAGGAACTGCTATCGTTCTAGATGAACGGACAAGAAGGAGTTGTCCCTTCTAGTTGACATGATATCATCAAATTGCTCGCCCATAACTGTCTCAACCTTGCTGCTCCTCCATTTTATGGTTAAATCTTACTTGGTCTCTCTTGGTTACCACAACCAGAGAAGACTATAATTATCAGATCTTATTGTTGTGTCAGGGAAGGCCCCAATACCCCTATATATATATGAGGGTTAGGGTCAGGGTTCCTAGTCTGAACGGGGAGACGAAGGGAACAGAATGTCACAATTTTTGCTATGTGCAAATGTGAAACTAGTCAGTTCACTAGTGAACTGGTCAATTCACACATGAGATAATCAGTTTAACACTTGAACCTGTTATTTCACAATGTTTGGTATTCACAATTGTTTTGGCAATTAATATTTGATTAATGAACAACATGGCGTCAACATCATTCCTTGATCTAATCTTATTGATCAATCAAATGGTCGGTTCACAACCTGAGTCGATCCATTTAGTCAATCCATTCACCTTTTGTACCGGTCTGTTAGGTTGTAGATTGCTAATATTGTTTAAATTGAATACCTAACACTTTAGTAATCAATGTTAAACACCAGTTATTAATACACTCCTTTTCCAAGTGTATTTCTATGTGCGTGACCCTATAGCTCCCAAATTTGGTTGGTAGTGAATATCCATAACTAATTTATGACAACACAAGCAATGTTTTGATATCTAGAAAGACATCATTGCTAACTAAGTAATTTGGAAAGTTGGAGAACAACTTCAACCCATAATTTGTGATTGGTGTTACAATGATTGTATGGTTCCTTTATCTCTGATATTCAGATTAAACTCAAGGCATGGAATCATCATCCTCTTCAATGGTCAATAAATGTTTCATGAATTTGAGCAGCGTGCCTAAGATATATGTGAACTCAACATTATATATTGATTTACATGCGCTTGACCATGCATTTCACAGTCTCACTTATCAATTAACCCGGATATAAAACTCGTGAAGGAGGGACAAATCCCATCTACATCATTCACGATCATTACCCATATGTCATAATGCATTTGAACATCACCTTTATGGAAACCCTTATTCAAGGTCATGTTTGATGATGATGAAATACATCAAACAACATGTGATGTGTGTAGTGATTTCAAGTCCAAGAACCACAATCACAACCATCACTTTGACTACCATTCTATGGTTTCCATGTACCACTCTCAAGGTGGGTATGTATGATACACTATTCTCTTACAAGTATCTATGTGTTTGGTTTGATACCAATATCATGATTAATGAGATTTTATCATCAAAGAACACACTGTAACATCCCAGGATTTGAGGCCTCAGATAAGTTGATCTTAAAAGGAATGATTGGACTACCCATATCACCAAGGTGCACCTCCTTTTCCGGTATCCCATCACTAAAGAACTCCATAGTTAAGTGTGCTCTACTTGAAGTAGTACTAGGATGGGTGACCAGTAGGGAAGTTGACCCCGGCTTGCGCATGATTGTGGAAAAAGTGCACAGTTAAGGCTAGTGGTGATCTGTGGGGCCAGTCGTCATTCCTGAAACTCTACTAGAGCCTAGGGAAGTGCGCCTGGGTGTTACAAATGGTATCAGAGCCAATTCCCCTCCGGTAGGTGGGGCCCACATGGGCGGCATGCCAGTCTTTGAGTCGTGCGGTCTAGGCATGTAGGAAAGGGCTATCCATGGTTGATGTAGCCACCCTTGTGCTTGTATTCTGTGATCGGGAGTTGGGTGTCCATGGGCCATTGTGGGTCTACACTGAAATGGGGTCAGATTATGAGGCCATATAGTTGAAACTTGACGAGGACGTCAAGAGTCTAAGTGGGGGAGATTGTAACATCTCAGGATTTGAGGCCTCAAATAAGTTGATCTTAAAAGGAATGATTGGACTACCCGTATCACCAAGGTGCGCCTCCTTTTCCAGGAGCCCATCAGTAAAGAACTCCATAGTTAAGCATGCTCAGCTTGGAGTAGTACTAGGATGGGTGACTAGTCAGGAAGTTGACCCCGACTTGTGCATGAGTGTGGAAAAAGTGCACAGTTAAGGCTAGTGGTGATCTGTGGGGCCAGTCGTCATTCCTGAAACTCTACTAGAGCCTAGGGTAGTGCGCCTGGGTGTTACACACACTCTCTAGTCTTAAGTGTTGTTGTGGTCTATTAGCCTTCAAAGATAAAAACCAACTAGGGACATAAAAAGAATGTATTTATACTCTTAACATTTGTATGATCTCATTGTTTGTGTCCTCAACCCAAAGACACGTGATTAAGTAATATCATTCTTTATACATTTATTATGTAACATCATTATCTCATAACTGAACAAAGTAGAATAAATTGGAAGATTGCCTTTATTATTAATCAAATTATTTACAATTTATACCATTACAATCATCGTATGATTGGATCTCTGGGAATGCATATCAACAGTTACCATAATAAGGATTTATCAATTGCAAATAGGTACATTTAGATTCAATATAGGCACAATTTTTTTTCATTCACTTCATCTCATACATTTCAATAAATATTCAAAGAGTTCTTATGTTTGGCAACATTATAAACATATAAACATCTTGTATCATCTTCTATGCTCATAACATGTTTATTATGCAAGATATACTTACAATACTATATTTATAAATATGAATAAATCTCAATGCATAAACTGGAATATTAAATTTATTGGTCCTCTTTTACTATCTACCATTCTTCAATTAGGTTTACTATTCAACAAATATATTACCACATTTGCAATTGATCATAATAGACCATTATCATAATACAAGTATTCTAGTAGACAACTACAATCCAAGAATGCATTCTTATGAATGAATTCACATCCTTGAACTTCATCTTGTAATTGAACTAAACTATAATTATCTAAAGTACTTAATCTCTCATTTGATAGCATTATTTATTATTATCAAATAGTTCGTCAAAATTAGGGTTAGGTTCCTTGATCCACCAAGATAACTAATTGATTTTATCCCCATTTTATGCTGGTTACTCTTAACTTCTTTTATTCATGTTCATAACAATACTAGAATCAATTGGTCTTAATTCATTTAATGTACAATGCTTCGCTCTCAATGAAATCAATTAAACTCTAATTTTTGTGTATGTATTTCAATTTAGGTCAAGCAAAATGTAAATAAAATAAAAATAGTATAGATTTCGTCATACTCATTTCATTTATTGTGTCCATAACTTATCATCACAATTCAGTTCACTATTTTCTATTTCATTTCTTCCATTTAGATGAGTGTACCATGCCATTTGACTGACAATAACATTTCAGTAATAAAAATTCCTTCAATTCCATATAAGACTACTCACTTTAGAAAAAATCAGATGAGGTTTACTTCTGATTATATTGTAATTTGTAATCATCTACTTGATTCATTTTTATGTCACTTTTTCCAAAAACATAAATTCATGTGGGGTTTACTCATTTTTCCATAAATAAACTAGAATACATTCTTAAGGCTTGAATTATCTTAATTAGACTCATCTCCTTGAATTGTAGTAATAACCCCAAAAATTGAGCATTTTCTACATATTTACAACATCACATACAAGTTCAGGCCTTATCTCTCATACTCGTCTTAATATTGAATTTTGATGGTTTTCAAGAAGTCGGCTTAGATTAATACATAATAAGAACCTTATTATTCAATAATCTTATTAGGGTGTACAAAGGGTCAATATGGATATTCACCACACATGGAAACCCTAGTTTTCATATCAACACAATTCATCCATCAATGATAAGTATGCACCAATTCATCAACTCATTTGAGTCAATCCCTCAACACTAAACGCTATAAATGGATAGCTAGATTTGATATCCTCATTTTGATTGCCATGCAAATGCCATATACAATTTAAATAAGATTCAACAAAACATTTTAGCAGTTCATGCTTATTAATTCAAACATGATTATATTCAAGTTTACTCTTTTTTTGAGCATATCATTCATTAGAGGATGATTTTAAGAAACATTTGTATAAAACAACTTTGTTCTATCCATAGGATTTTTCATATAGCTTCAATAAATATACCAGGAATTAGAAAAATGCAAATCAATGATAAAGAACAATAGTTTATTTCCCAAATTCTTTCCAATTGATTACTCAAATACATACAAGTACAAGCAACAATCTTGTTTATTTTAGTCAAATAGAACTAGTCTTTCATCGTGATTACAGAGCTCAAGAAGGATATAAATACTTGCCTCAGATACCAAGTACCTAAAAATGTTCAATTCATTTCTTTCACTTTTCATCTCAAGAACCCTAGAAATCTAACCAACTCCTAAGGGCTCAGTTCGTTTCTTGCTTTTTTCAACTTAGGAACCTTAGAAAAAGAGAATTAGATAGAAAGAAATAAAATAAAGGGTCATCTAATATCTTTTTGAGTCAGGTAAATGGGGGGACAAAATGTAAACATAAGATAGAAGATTCACATTGAAAACCAATCAAGAGTTGACAAATTTACATTTATTGCAAGCTTTAGGAATATGAATTCCCAATCAGAATTTCTACTTCTTCTTTTCTCCAAAAATTGCAATTCTTCCTCTCTCTCAAATAGGAATGACAAATTATGGGATCTAATAGGACATCAAGTTAATAAATAATGATCAACTGAGGTGCTTGGGACAATTTTAAGTAACTCTAAAATCCATTTTTAGTCTTTTATTCATTTTTTCAGAATGGTTGGTTGAGTTATTACTGATAAGGAACTTGGCCGACGTAGCACTTTTCGATCAGTCATATATCATCTTAAAATATGAAATTTTGTTTTTGTCTGAAACCTAGTTGCAAATATACTGTTAAAGATTTATCTCAGTTGTATGTACCAATAAATAAATTAATATCAAATACTATAGTACTATACTTCAACCTATACAACATTGTCAATTGAGCTTTACCTGGTGAAACTCACCCACCAACAGATCTAGAAAACGTCCAAAATTTTGATATTTTGCAAGAAGTTTTATAATAAAGTTATCTGAACTATATCAAAATTTCAAAATAATATGAATTAAATATTAAATTATGAAAATCAATTACTATAATATTATACTTATCATATTTTTTTTCTTATGCAAGTAAGAACCTCAATTATGCCAAATAAGGTTTTTATTTCTCAATCCCTAATTATCCAAAAAGAAACATGTACTTCATAAATTTCAAAATATAAAAACAAGCTATAATAATTAATCAAGATTAAACTAGGATCAACATAGTAAAACACGTAATCATCCAAGTAAACTCCAGTTATCTAGCTATGATTAAAACAAGTCATTACAATCATATAGACTTACTATATCATCAATATATGTCTAAAAATATATTATATCGATTAGTTCTCTTTATTGGTAAGCAATGTGTTGTTTGACTCAATATATCTAAAAAACCCATGTGTAGTCACTTCCAATAGGTGTGTGAGGAAGACTTAGAAAAAAAAAACATAATCATATCATCCCAATCCCATTATAGTATAGGTATAATAGTTCATCTAACTTTTGATGTTGAGCTATAACCTATTGGTATATCCTACATCTCTCTACATATTCTTCTAAATACTTCAACACACACAATCAAAAATATAATTCTTTTGAGATTTGATACATACCGCTACTCCCATGGCACATAGAAGAAATATATGTATGTTCTTCCTCTGTAAATATATGAATCAAATAATCTTTATTTTTTACATGTAGCTTTTGTTTGCAACATAGCCTACCATTTTTTGAAAAGTAAAGTCCTTCCACTTTCCATTCTTGTTTCTCTTTCTTAATTCTATAAATCTCTAATTATATGTCTTGTTGATGTTGTATGACATTGTTCCATCATTTGTTGACATCTATCTATTCCAAAAGTCCCCTTTCTTATTATAAACAAAGTTGGATGTTCATCTCATCAAGATCTATTAACATATCTCATATAGCACCAATCTAGTATATTAAGTTCAATTGTCATTATAGACGATGATTGTGTGTGTGTGTCTTGTACTACATTAGCTTTTCTTGTATGGTAGTCTATTCTGAATCATACTCTTCTATTATCTATAACAAACATGATTATCTTAAATCCATCTATAAATATGTTGTTTATGATCTTTTTTATAAATAAACACTTCACATAATTCTTCATACATATATTGTCACCATATCTTTAGAATGAATACAGTTTGTGTAACTCTAATCATGTGTGGGATAGTTTTAGACATGTTTAATAATACTCATTACATATAATATATGACTCTTCTATGTTGACACAACCTAGACATTTTCTTGACGCATCAAAACATATCACATAACCTCTTATATTCTCTAGAAAAAGAAGAGCTAGTACTTTTGTTAGTTTCTTATTTAATGTTTCAATACTTTGTTCACATTTTGTTGCCCATGTAGATGGTGTTTCTTATCTAGTCAACCATGTCAGAGGAACATAATTGATACCAAAAATCTGAGTAAATTACTCGTAATAAAAATGAAGTGTTAGTAAAAAATGATATGCATGTTTCTCTACATCTACAGAGCATATCAATACGTCCACAATGAACACTACCACAATTGATCTAGGAATGGTAGATTACTATGTTATTAAAAACCCATAGATGTTGATTGCGGACTTGTTAGCCCTAAAGGCTTAACCAAGTATTCATTGAGACCATAATTATTTGTGTTGTTGTTTTTTATACATATTCTTCCTTTATTCTTATTTATGATGTCCTAATCATAGATCAATACACAAAAATATGAAGGTTCCTCTTAGTTAATTAAATAGATCATATAATATGGGAAATGACTACTTATTCTTGATTGTAACTTTATTTAGTTTTATATAGTCGATCACAATCATATTTTCTCATCCATATTCTTGACAAACAAAGCAAGTTATCACTGTGTGGTGTACTTTGGTGTATAGATCCCTTGTCTAACAACTCACATAGTTGTTGTTCAAATCTCTGAGTTCTTTTGGTTCCATATGATATGCTACCAAAGCTATAGGAAACATACAATATGCATAATTGATTCTGTGGTGGGGTTAAAGATGGTAGTTCACCATATAATACATCTACAGACTCTTGGATTGTTGTACATATATGAATTTCAAGTTGGATATCCTATTTTCTATCACATGAGCTAAGTATTCATGGAATGAACTTTCTTATATTCCTTCCAATTGTCTTCAATGATACCATACATGTGGGATACAATCAACTATATCCAAATAATATACCTATCTTCTCATTGTGATTAAACTCAACTTGTTTAACAAAATAATATTGTCTGAAATCATATTGTTCTAAACAAAAAATACACTGGATTACATTGAAGATAGACATTACAAGTGCTAATAGATTTACATTACCCATATAATAATATACATATAGGGATTAAATCTCATAAAATTACATGTTCCATAGTTGTATATTCAAAACAAACTCATAAGGTGTAGACATAATATGTTAACAACTCCTTGCTATCACAACCTCAAAAGATTACGTAGAAACCATATTAATTAGAATGGAAACAAGAGTAGGGACATCTATAGTTAATTGCACCTCAACTATAACTAATTAGGGTAACACAAGTCCTAGAGGTTGATACATTGCATAAAATAGTCATATTACTTACACTTTACCTCTAACTCATCCTTCTCTAGCTTGTACAACAACATCTTGATAACTAAATTGTAAATGGTGATGTCATCCCTGTGTTGCTTCTCTAGTGAGGTTATTGTTACTTTTTATGTTTTCCTCTCAATATCTACCCTAATTACTATGAATTTTTTCCTTTGACACATTAATTTTCATAATTACCCACTTGTCCACACTTATAACATGTTATAGTATAGGATCCACAACATTTCCCTAAATGCTATATGCAACTTCCTTTACATGTACATAAAACCTTGTGTGTTGCACTGATGTTTCACAAGTTGTAGGTTCAATGCTAGCATGGATGAATAAATAGGAAGTGAGAAAGTGTAAACTATGTAACTATTGTGCAGGATCCTAGTTATCTTACACATATGGACTAGTAGAATTTTCTATTTAATATGTAATTATAAGTTTGTAATAATTTAGGTTGTAATAGTGTTACATATTGAGTGTTGAGATTGCTTATAGTTTGTGCTCATACAATGCTTGTTCATTCATACATATTTTGATTCCGCATCACACTATCATATAGTTGTCTAACATTTTCAAAGTGCATCCTCTCGGACCCATGGGGGTTAAGGGGAGGCAACATATGGAAATGTTATAGTTAATATCAGAGCGTAATGAAATAGCTACACCTAAAAAATACTCACCATGAGGCACAAAACTGAATTTAACCTTTCACTCAAATCCCTTGAAACATAGTAAGTTGTTCTATAGGAACTAGGTTTGAAGTAGCCTTTAGGTTGAGGCCTAGATGTTCGAGAACTATATTTAGAAAATTGTGTGAAACTCTATCCGTATCGAACTTGCATTTATAAGGATTGTGCATTAGTCCACACCATGTTCTCACTATTTTCACTAGGTGACATGCAACTTGACTCTCTACAATGTGGGAAACTTAGTTTTATTGATTTGTTTTGTCTTCTATCAGCTTGAGATTCAGAAATTTTCTCTGATGCTTGTTTTATCAAAGAAAACCCATATAATATTTTATTATATATGTAAGTACATATGAAAATTTATCCCTACACAAATTAGGTAGGGGATAGTCATGCAACCTAAGTGAAAGGGAGTGACATCAATCTAGAAGAGAGAGTAGTTCTAGAGTGGAAGTTAGAGCTTTATCAAGATATGTGGTACATAGATAAACTAGAATGATAAATGATACTAGAGTGGGTAATCTTGTCTAAGTTTGATATCTAATAATATGAGTTTCTTAATAAATAACTAAGTTGTGTATGTGGTATTAATCCAATTTTGCAAAATATTAGCTAAGTCTAGATGATGGAAGTATGTAGGGTTTTCTTACATAAGGTAATCTAAGTTAAGACATGATTGAGTATGCTTGAGCCTCATGCTTTTCTACGAAGGAGGGCCCATAGTGTTAGGACATGATATGGGCTAAACTCCAAAGAGTGTGAGACCCATAGGGAGAAGGTCAAAGGAAATAATATCCAAAATATAAGAAATATGTGAAATATTGTGTCCTAAGTTGGTTTACTCCTGAGTAGATGAGTTGAGTCCTTATGCATATTCATGTGTATGATCTAAACCCTAGGTCCAAATTTGGGTGAAATAATGTTATGTGTAGAAAAATATTGATGAGAAAGTCAATCCTTTGACAGATTTTGGTCCTAGATGAGTGACATAAATGGGTGATGGGCATAAATACCTTTAAGTGTGATGATATATGAAACTCTTGTTCGGAGACAAAAATGCCTTTTGCATAAGATACTTGTAAATGTTGTTCGACTTCTATTTTCTTAATATATGAAACTAAAAGCTTCACTTGAGCTATATAGATTATTTATATATGGAGTTACTTGTATAAGCATGACCTATTCTATATTCCCTTCCTATATCATACATGTAATATCCAAGTTTGCATTCCTTCATATTTTACATGAAATATATAATTTGAAAGATTCAAATAAATATATATTTGGATCACATATTACATGATCACAAAATGTAGTGCTTAACATCAATCCTTATAAATCTAAGATTATTGTTTGAGGATAAATAACATGATTGGGTGAAAACTTAATATTTAAGCATGTTAGGTAAGTCTTTCTCAGGTATTGAAATTATTGTATGATGTTGGTCGTAAAACACAATAATGATTCAAAGTGTGAAAATTTATGTTAATTAATGACATGAAATCTTGATGTCATCTTGTATGAGAAAAATTGCGAAAAAAATTCTCGTGAAGCACTTAGTTACCCTCAGACGTAGAAGAATTCATAAATTGTCATGAATCACTTAGTTAAAATGTTTATAACATATTTCTGATGTAATTCTTTTATGAACTAAATGCTTCATTTTGGTATTAATGTGATATATTCAATGACATGTGATTGAGATAAATCCTTAAGATGTTCTCATAGAACCATACTTTTATTTAGAAACCATACATGGGATATAACATGAGTTATATTTCTCAATATTAGTTCATTTGTCAATATAATGTAATCCATTATTTTAACCTCATTTTAATTTTAGAAAATATAATTGAATGTAGGAAACATGAAAATTGTACCAGAGACTAAATTCTTGCATAGATCAGTGGAAAAACACTAGGGACCATATGAATACATATACAACATAGGTTGATCTATAGCCTAATTTGGACCTAAATACCATTAATAATTGTGAACCATATTTTAATAATAAATAACTATTATTAATCAGGAGATGAACATGGATCTAGATGATTGTAGTTATATTAGGAATCTATAAACTCAGGTACATGACTTTATTTAATTATATGAATATCATTTTCTTAGTTAATAATGATATGTATGTATGCTCTCCTATTCACAAATATTGGATTTAGTATTACCATAAGGACACAATGTTTTATCACTTGAAAGAATAAATGATGAGTAGATGTTTTATAGTTATTGTGGTGTTCGTTGTCCCCCTTCTGAGGGATAAATTGGACTTGTCTAGTTCACCTCTGTAGTGCAGAAGGTGAATGATGAGTTCCCCAGAATACTTGATACCGAGGGTTGTGTCCAATATTTATGGTTTGGCACTAGTCCAACTTAGTAATACATGTTATCTAGAAAAATGAATAAAAATGGGTGTTTTTCACTTATTAAAGAACTATTTTCTACAATCTTCTTTATTTCTTTTTGTAAACATTTTTAAGTTAAGAAAACCATAAATATATGTATCTTTATTCTCAAGTACACAACACCTTGTGAGCTGATTCATTGTTTCACATATGTTTTAGGTTCAAAGCTAGAATGGGAGAAAATATGGGAGCGAGCAAGTGTATAGTTAGTACATATGTGTAAGATTCTAGTTGCCTTACATGTTTAGACTTGTAAAATTTTCTATTCAACAAACTATTATAAGTTGTAATAATTCATGGTGTAATTATGTTACATGTTGAAAGTTGGGAATGTCATGGTCTATACATTATGGTTTTTTGTTCATGTTTATGGCTATGCTTGCGTGCCATTCTCCAAGTAACACTTTTGCAGTATGTCCTTTCATATCAATGTGGTTTTAGAAAGGAAAAATCCAGAGACGTTACAATAGGGTTATGTAAATTCTTAAGAAATTGAATTTTTATCTATATGCTATAGGAGGAAAGCACATATTGGAGTTCAATGGATTGGATCAGATTGGATGAAATATGTATGAGAATGTGAGGTTGTACAAAGAATGTATAAATAAGATCCATGATGGACACACTCTTCATAGGACATATCAACTGAGGCAACACATGTTCTTCAATTCGAGGATGAAGTTTCACTTCGGGAAATTGAGATCTAGATGGAGTGATCCATACACTATGGTCCAGAAATATCTACATGGAGAAGCAAACATGAGCAATGGGTCACAAGTTTTTAAGACCAACAACCACATGTTGAATATTTGCTATGGAGGAGAGATTGCACATGAGCATGAATATCTTAAGAAGTTGAACCTTCCTTGATTATATTCTTCTTCATTGAGCCTATGACTTTAAAAGGGGTGATTGGTGGGAGGCAACCCACATGTTTTGTTTTCTTTTCCTTAGATTTATTTTGTATTGTCATTTTTGTAATTATTATATAGTTTTTATGCATATAGAATATTCTTGATGAGTGTGTTACATGCGTTGGCAAAGGTAAAAGTTGGTACCACTGACTTTCAAGTTGGTGGCATGGAAAACACATCAAGACCTTGCTATGATTTTGAATGATGCAAGTTGGTACCACCAACTCACGAGTAGGTGAGACAAATTTTTTGATGATTTTATAGGTGATTTTTAGTGGCATCTATATACCCATCGATACCATTGAGAATCTTATTTGTTAAAATTGTCATATTGTATAGTTTTGTAGAGCACTCAATACCATTGCTTCACGTTGGTGACACTGACCAGACACAACAAATTTGACAAATTTTCTTTAGGAAGCTTTCAGGGGAACCGTCATGCCAGTCAGAACCACCAACTTGAATTAATTTGTACACTAATCGTTCATGCACATACATGAGATTTTCAATGACACCAAATTCATGGTCAGTGCTATAGATCAAAATCAGTGGCAATGTGCATGTTTTTGGTGGCACCAACATTATTTCTTGGTCTAATGATGGATCAATGAAAGATATCAAATGAAAAGCTTTGTGGCTCCAACATGCCAGTTGGTACCAAGGTGATGAGCAATCTGTGGCCCTCCATCTAACGACCATGACCTCACCAATCAAATAATGTTCAATATTGGTCCATGCCCTAGATTTGGTACCACCGACATGTGAGTATTTGTGTGTCAATACATCATTCAATCAGAGTCCTCAGTGCCAACGTTGGATACTGAGAGCATGTAGATGGGTAGCCATTTTTGTACTAACTTTCCATCAACTTCCAAGTAAGTGGCATCAACTTTTAACTAATGAGGTGGTGCCTTACGCATATGAGTAGGGGGATTCATTTGATTACTACACACCTGAAGCACTTCTTCATCAAGCACTCCTCCATGATTATCTTCAAGAACTTCCTCAACAATTAACTTCTTCACTAAGATCCCATTCTTCATCTCTATTATCTTCATGGAGAGAAAATGACCCCACCAATATGAGCTTCATCCAAGGAAGCTGCATCTCAACTCATTTCCAGGACCTGACTTTCTTTAAAGAGCAATGAGAAGATTTATTGTAACACCAAGTTGTCGAATCATCAGTTTGAGCCACATGTTCTGATGAAGTGGCTTTCATATATGAACTTGACTTCACTGAGGACATACATAAGGTGTGTGCATGTCAGGGGATGACAACTACACACCCATTCTTGAGTGTCTCGTCGACTTATGCACATACCATCCTGTAGTTCTTTGTTTCTCTCAAGGTGTGCTTCCTCGCCCATCTTGCTAGGACAACAAATGGGAAGATGGTTGGGTCATGTTCTATCTCTACAACAACACCAACAAGATTTCCTTGGAGGTTTTCAACACCATCTTTGAGTCGGCCAATTGTGGCGTGCACCGCAACACCAATGATTTTAGTCACTATACAACATGGAATAATATAAATTGCCAGTAAAAGAATTCCATGATTAGTGAGACCACAATAACTAACATTAAGCACACCATCCCACCTTCTGCATGGACTAATGATAAATGCACTATTTTCTAGATATCCATAGGGTGAAGGTACAATCTACTAACATTATGTGCTCTTGGTGTTTATCTCACAAGAATGTGTGAAGGTCAACCTAGACACAGAGTATATGACTAAGAGAGAGAAGAGGAAGCTACCAATACATTTGTATGGTCTCATCACAAAGATCGCCACACATTCCAACCTTGAACTCTCCTATCTCCATCCAGTCAAGTCAAAGAGGAATCTTGACTTCATCCATTTTTCCACTGAAAAGCTATCAAGCAAGCATGGATTGACCCTCTACGCTATTTCCAAGATAGGCAATTTCTCCCAATTCCCATCTTTGACCTCCCAAATCTTGACAAAGTTTTCTATCTAGATGACATTGGAGGACTAAGAATGAGAATGCCAACAATGATAATGAGGTGGAGGTCATGGAACTAGAATCTACACTAGTAAGGTTGAGAAGGTGCCCTCATCACACTCCAAACTTTCATTGCACATTATCCTCTATTTCTACTCATCCATTGGAGATATTGTATTCTTCAAAGACAATGTAAATCATGCTCAACAGTAATCAAACAAGATACCCATAGTTGCATGTCAGAATGACACATATACCATTGCATCCAGAGGATTTTTGGAATCAGGAGTAGATCTTTACACACCAGTAGACAAAGTTCTCCAAGGAGTGCCTCCTGTTGAGAAACTAGGAGAGCAACGACAAACATTACAACATGTGGAGTACAACTAGTAGCATCTCTATTTCATTACTGGAGTGTTGGAAACTTTTCCACCTACCCACCATCATTGTCAATGCCCCCTCATTCACCGTAGTTCACTGACACCTTCTATCCATTAGATCCAAAGTTGTTGTCAGGAACTTTCCTTCCACTTGACGCTTGAGTTTGTGGTATACCTATTCTACCTCTTGGTTTATGTTTTGATAATTAGGAAATTTTCAAATTCAAGATTAGTAGTTTTTGCTTTACCATTATCCTTAGTTTTGATATTATTTTCAATTAAGTTTTCCTTGTTTCATGCAAACCACATCTATATACTGTAATGATGGATGTGTAATTAACTACTCACATGTGTCACTTGAGATCATGGTTAATGTGTACCTCTTAATAGTTGAATTATCTTCTCTAAGAGTACATTACACTAGGAATTTAGTGGAATAATTAGTTTAGAGGAAAATGTGGGAAAACTAATACATAATTAAACCCTTTTGGTGTTTGAGTCCAATTTGAACAAGCCAATGAAGTGGCATTCGAGTGGTAAAGGTTATGTTGTATGATCAAGAAGTCAAGAGTTCAAACCTTAGGGATGGGATGGATGAGTCCAATTTGAACAAGAAATAATGTGATCTTTTCTGTTAGTTCAAGATTAAATTTTGGATCACCCTAGAAAATGAGTTAATAAAAGAGAGAGATATCATTGTTAGCAAGATTATGTCTCCTAGTCAAATGATGTCATCTAACCCATTTCATTCAATCACCACAATAGTATGAATATATGGTTCAAATCATTTTCCTCAATTGAATGCATTGCATGGCATGATAGGAAGCATATATTATTCCTTTGAATCTGAAAATAAAAATATAATTGCATGAGCAATTCATTCATATAAGTTATTTTTTAACAAAACTCCATATAGTTTGCATATGGCATAGCACTATCATAAGGTGTAAATTGATGGTTTCCACATCTTTTCTAAATTAAGAGAGAAGAAGATTTTACCCGTACTCCTTCTCCAAAATGTGTGAAAGCTCAAGCACAATTCATCTATATTTATAGAATAAAGGTGAAAAGAAAAAGAAAAGAAAAAGAGAATGGTTGATGAACTATTTATTTTTTGTTTTCATAGGCTATTTTGTATTGATTTTTGTGCACATTTTGGTCAAAACTCATAGTAATTGTGCATGATTTATTAATATCATCCTATGTTACTCAATTGCATCAAATAAATGTAATTTTAATATTTTTGAATGATTTATTATATTTCTAGATCTTATATTTGAATTTTATGCATTTCACGAGGATACATGAATCTACACAACTTGGTGCTACCGACTTTGGATTCGGTGGTTCCGACACTTGCTCAATATTAGAGAGGAAATGAATTGAAAAGATTCAATAGTACCGATGAGACTGTCGATACTACCAATGATGTTATAAAATTTTGTCAGAAAGTTATCAATGTTCAGTACCTATAGATGAACTTTCATAGTACTGACAACTTGCTAGGTGGTCGTGCAATTAGAGGAGTTAGTAGTACTGACACTCTATCGGTAGTACTGACAGATCAGGATCAGCCAGATCTGATGGCTTGGTTTAATCTGACGACTGAGGTTTTAGCTCGCCCAAAGTCATGCCTATGATTAAGGAGAGTTGTGGCCAGACCTAATTATCACATTCTATTCTATCACACAAAGGACAAGGCACGAGAGAGGAGAAAGAGAAGGATAACTGCATGTTTGGGAGGTTCTAGGCACATTCGGTGGGTAGAATTTGTGGTTGGTAGATTTGTTCATCGACGTGGAGCATCCTAGTCACGTTTCTCCAGGGGGTTCAACATTTTTCTATTTTCTCCACATTTTCCTTCTTCCTAGCATGTTTCCGTCCATGGAAACGATGAGGGGCCAATTCCCTTGTTCTCTAGGACCCATGAGTAGCCCGATTGTACAGTGTATGGATCTTTTGCATTAGTATATTGTTTTCTCTTTATTTTTGGGCATGTTGCTATGAAATCAAATTGAATTATATATGTTGCACACCATAGGTGATTAACTAGATACTTAATAGATTCGAGAGGAGGATTAAAGATTGGAAATCCATAGTAACACACATTTTATATTGTATTTTGAGAGAAAGCCTACGAATGTGAAGAGAATAATCTAGAGTAGTTTGTTAAGGAACATATCTAATAACACAGTCAATACACGAGTGGGATTGGTATAGGATCAGTAGTGGATTACTATGTGAAAGTGGGTAATTCTAGTTACAGGTCTCTATGTCCAGAATTAGGAGGAACATACATTAATCTTAGGGAAAAAATTGTAGTGTCAATCGTGATGAAACCACATTCCTGAGAAATTTCTTCTCATCATGATCACAAACCAGTAAATTAGTTTCTTTTCTTGCAATTAGTTTAATAACTCTAAAATCATAGTCTTCTTCAGCCTAGCTGATTGAAAGCAGTTAGTAGTAGTTTCTTGAATTATATTTCCCCATTTTCGATATCTGGGCCTCATTGACCTATATTTCTTCAATGCCTACGTTTGCGTTTTACACGTACAATTTAGTTGTGTCAAGTTTTTGGGACTGTTGCATAGCATTATCATAAGGTGTAATCTTTTATAAATTAATAGAGAAGAATATTTTACCCTTACTCCTTCTACACAATGTGTGAAAGCTAGAGCATAATTCATCTATATTGCTAGAAGTAAGGTAATAAGAAAAAAGAAAAGAAAAAAGAGAATGGTCAAAAGGATGAGAAAAATAAAGAATAATTATTTTCTAAACTACAAAAGATAGAGATTGTGGAATTCTCCCCATAAACACCTTCCATCTATACTCATCATTAGGATGAGGCATACATTACGTGCATCATTCTACCAAAAATAGTAGGCATTAAGAGAAATCAATTTGCATTACATTCACCATTTAGGCACATCATTTTTGTTTTGTTGCACAAATGACTTGGATTATGTGTGAATTTGATTTTCATGCCATCTATTTCATTTATCCAGTGCTTCAAGTAAAAGGAGAAAATATCATAGAGACATCTTGGTAGCATCGAGGTAGGACTTGATACTATTGATATGTAGAGTTGGTACAACAATTGGACAACTCATTAATCCCAATAAAAAGGATAAGAATGCCCCAATATCATCTCGATTCCACAAACACTCATCTCGATGGAACCACATCAATTCAGATTGGGTAAAGTAAACAACCAAGTTGATAGAACCAACTTCCAAGTTGGTACCATTAAGATTTTCTTTTTGGTCATGATTTAATGAAGGTGCATCCAAGGTGTGTTGAAAACTGGCATTTTTGGGTCTGTAGTTAACATCTAGGAGAGAAGCCAAAAATAGAGCTTGACATTTTTATGAGAACATAGAGACATAGGAAATTTATATGTGAAGACACGAAACAAGGATCATCATGGCAGCTTCAAGGACTAGTTCTATGAACACAACACACTCTCTTATTGCAACAATCTTCATAGAGGGTCATCATGTCTGTCTTCAAGGGTTTTTCTAGTTGTTATGTTACACTTCTTATATGACATTATCGTTATCTCATATTGAGCATGTGGAGGTAATCCCAAATTTTTCTAGGACCTGATTGTAACCCAATGTTGATTTTGTGTGCATGAATATCTTCATTACAATTTCGATTTCAATGCTTTACAGTTTGATCATGTACGATCATTCAATTTCTTTGCTTTACAATTTGATCAAGGATGATTATTCAATTTGCAATGTTTCCACTAGATCACTATGAACATTAATTTGATTCTTGATCGCTATGAGGGAATAATTCATAATTCAAAAATCCATTATAAACATAGATAATAAAACATTGTGAAAAAAGGCTATCTTATATTGATACTGCATAAGCGTGTAGTAACTCAGATAATTAGTGTACTACATTGTAAGATTGGGTACTTCAAGATATAGATGCCAAATACAAAGAAATGGAGATAATTTATGATAAATGAAGAGCGATCATGTATGATTCACTCCGTGTCGAAAGTGGAATCCTATAGATTTCATTTTTCTAATCTTTAAATCCAATTTAATTATCTGTCTTTGTTTATTGTTCCTAGTTTATATAAGCCAATTAACTTTTCCTTGGGTCTAGTTGATCAGTTTTAATTAGTAGTAGTCCCTAGCAGTCCCAGTTCCTTGATGTCAATGACTTAGTCCTCTTTATGTCCCTTACTACCATTACACATGCACTTATTTATTCACACACAAAGTTTAATCATGTACATTTGGATACCCTGAGGAAACTAAGGGTTATTACTTCAATATTTTATATGACAACAAAGTTCTTTTTGCTAGAATTGTTGTATTCCTTGAAAAGGAATTCATTTCCAAAGGAACCAGTGGGAGGAAAATAGATATCAAAGAACTATGAGACCAACTAGATAACATAAAGCCTATGGAGAAAGATGAGGAACAAAGAGAATCACAAACCATTGTGGAATTTTGAATTCATCATGCAACACAAGAACCTCAATGGTATGGTAAGACATTTATGGAGCTTGAGAAATTTGGATTTTATGTGACTCAATCAATCAATTTGATGATAATGGGTGATGAGCCAATAACCTACAATGAGTCCATTTAGCAAACAAAAATGGTAAACAACTTGATTTCATGAGATCTATAATGAACTCCATGTACACCAATAAACTAAGACTTTGTTGGATGCACCTACAAGGGTAAATCCATAGGGTGCAAATGGGTCTTCAAGAAGAAGATTGACATGGTGGTAATGTAAAAACCTATAAAAGATGATTGGTTGCAACTATTTTCACATAATCTGAATGTGTTGATTATGATAAAACTTTTACATTACTTGTGATAATTAAATCCATCAGGATCATGTTTTTCATTACAACTTATCAAGACTATGTGATTTGATAAAAGGATGTTAACTACTTTCCTTGATAGGAATCTTCTAAAGGATGCCCACATGCACACATCATGATAGTTTTACCACTTTAATTGAAACCAATAAAGTCTATAAGATACAAAGTCAATCTATGGGTTCAAGCAAACATCTAGAAGGAAGAATCTTCATTTTGATGAAACAATCAAAGATTTTGGCTTTGTGAAAAATGAAGATGAACCTTGTGTGTATAGGAAGTTTAGTGGGAGAATAGTTTTATTTCCCATATTATCTGTGAATTCTAATTATCAATAAGGAATGACATATCTACTCTACCATTGGTTAAGACTTGCAATAATAATACTTTCTCCATGAAGAACTTAGGAAAATCATAGTATATTCTAAGAATTAAGATATATGGAGATGAATCTAGAACACTTTTAGGCCAAAGTCGGAGTACATCCATTGGAAAGGTGATGAAGATATTCGACATGCATGATTCCAAAAGCAGTAACTTACCCATATGCCATCGAATATTTATCTCTAAATCCCAATACACCATCTCTTTGGAAAAGTGGGAACACATGAGTAAGGTTTCATATGCATATGCAATTGGATCTAGCATGTATAGAATGATATATACACGCCCAAATGTATTATGTGCCTTGATCATGATGAGTAGGTAACAACTAAATCCTATGATTGTGTCTGGATTTCATGAAGAATATCTTGAAGTACTTGAGAAAAACAATGGATCAACTCGTGGTAATCTAGTTGTAAAGGGTTATACCGATGTAAGCTTATAAACAAACAAGGATGATTACTGATCACAATCAAGACTTGTGTTTCACCTAATGGTAGGCATGTAAGCTAGAAGAGTTCCAATCATGATACAATGCCTGATTTTACAAACGAAGTTGAGTATACTACTAAATCTAATTCATAAAATGAATTAGCATGCATCAAGTATTTCATTACTAAACTTGAGATTTTCCATGGATTGAGAATGCACTATGTATTTATTGTGACAACAATGGAGCCACTGCACAAGCTAAGGAAGCCAGAATGCATCAACATTCCAAGCACATACTATGGAAATATCATCTTATCTAAGAGATTGTACATAGAGGAGATGTACAAATTTGCATAGTACTAAATGAAAGCAACATTGTAGATCCCTTAATAGAAGCACTTTCGCAACAAAAGCATGATGTAATTGTTAGATCAATTGGAATTTGATTCATGAGTGATTGTTTGTAATGCAAGTGGGAGACTATTGGTTGTATGCCGTGAGGAACATCATGTGATGATTGAATAAGGATTCATTATATATGATTTGATTACTGATAAAGAAAACATGACTTATTATGTTTGTTTTAGTATTAACATAATGGAAAAAAATGTCCTATAAAGGTTTTGATTCAGTAATATATGATATTTGGTTGAGGGCATGAACATGAGGTCATATGTATACTTAAGAGTATTCATTATTATTATGCCCCTAGTAAGTTATTATTGTGGATATTATAGGACAACAATAATACATTATATGTGTGTATGATAAGTGATGACTATGTCTCTTTAGTCATGATATTGGATATCAACTTAGATGCATGGATTCTTATTAGAGAACAAGATCTACTAGACATAGACACTTTGAAAGTGACACAAGGAAGGTATGTGATTGTATTCAAAGTCATATCTCAATGTGATAGTGGTGAATGTAATACTTAGACCTGAAGTCATCACATAATGACATGTTGTTCTGTTTATTTTAACACCAGCCCAATGTGACATTGAATAAGTGTTTTCGTATAGGTGGTGATTGGGTGCATTGGGACACTTGTGGATTACTATGAGTTATGTAGATGGTATTTATCCCTTCATAAGAGTAATATCCTGGATACTTCATTAGTGAGACAATGAAATGCATGGCCATGCTCAAGTGAGTCAATATATGATACTAAAATCACACAATGTCAATAGTTTGCTCTAGTTAAAGGTACACAAATAGAATGTTGATAGGATGACAACTTCAAGCCTCAGTTTCAATGTTGATATACATGACAAAGGGGTTATATAGTCATGGTAACATTAGTCACTTTATAGGTTTAAGTTGTTCTAAACTTGTCCCAATTACTTGGACAACAATGATGTCTTTCTAGAGATCAATGTTTACTTATGAGGTTATAAAAATCATTACTAATGTAATCTGGAACCTACAATGTCACACACATACAGAACATAAGGAAATCAAAGTTTATAATCAACCATATGATTATAATGGTGTTGGATCATGTACATGTTGATTTCCTACCCATTTGGGTGAGTGGAAGGTCCAGTCAGGTGACTGTTTTGGTTCAATAGATCAATTGACTGTCATTTGAACAACGTATTGTCACTTTGGAAAAAATTGACTGAGGCGACTCACTTCATGAGTCGCTCAATTGGACCAAGTTAGGGGAAGTTTCTTTATCTGAATTGGAATCAATTTGGGAAACTGGTTAGGACCTTGACTAATAACTCGCGTGACTCATGGCCAAAATTGGTCACATTCGAGAGACTAAATAGTTGAGTCAGGGGATAAAGATTCCAGTTCACGTCTTCCAAGTTCTAGCCTATTTTGAGTTGAGATTAAGATCATTATTGGATTTTGGAAATTCCAAACCCATGAAATTGCTATATGGACGTCTATTATTGTGAGATGTGCCAAAACAACATTATTGTACAAGTTGTCTAAGATTCCTTCCTCTTGGACAAATAAATAGCACCCAAGGATAGTAGCCTTCAAATGGAGGAGAAGGAGTTTGAGAGATGACTAGAAAGTTGAAAACTCCCAATTTTGCTTCCTCTTGGCAACCAAGGTGGTTCATTAAGAGTTCCTCATCTGTGTGGATGATGTAGAGACCAAGGCCTTTGGGAGGGGGCTTGAGCATACACAACCTCTTCAAGAAGAAGACGTGATGTTCCTTTGATTAAAAGGAGGAAACAACAACCTCTTCAGATCCGAATCCAAAATTACAAATGTTCACTAGCATTAGACATGTGTAGCTGTTGGAAAACTAGTGTATGACAATATATATTTGATATCCCACTCTGTGAAACCCTACAAAGTATTCAACTCGTAGGTCAATACTCATCTCCTTTTCTCTCCACATATAACAATTTCTATTTTCTCTTAATCCCTATGAATGTAAATTGAGGTTTTCATACATCATGTAATATTAGATAGAAATATAATAAGATTTGAAGGGCTTGACCTTTCTTCCCTAGGTGCATTTAGATTTGATTCTTCTAGTATCAGTGTATCTAAGACATAGATAAAGTTCTCATGTATGAGAACAATTCTCATAGTCGTGAACTAATCCTGGAAGTTATTTCCATTAAGGTTTTCCTTCTCAAGGACCTAATGTAGTAGAATTTTTTATTGTTATTTCCCATCTGATTTATGAGAATGTTTGCAAGAGTTTGTATTTCAATTTTTAAAAAAGTATCTATCAATGTAAATTTGGTATTTAATAAATACTGATCACAATATTTTATTTCAAACTAATAGCCCTTACTATTATTTTGGAAGATTGGATCGAATAATCTTCTAGTGGGTCGAGGTTAGTATTTCGTCAAGTTATGATTCAGGTTAAGCTAATCACCCACAATTTGATTAATTAGGTAGGAAAAACAACCAATTGTATCCAATAAAACTATTGATAGATTGATGCATAATCTTTTGTTTTATGATATTCACTTTTAGATCTTATACAAAAATATATAACATATATACTAAGAATCTTAAACTCGATGAATTAACCAAAACTTATATCTTGCATAATTGTCTACACCACATAAAGAGAAGAGAATTATTGAACTCTACAAAGAAAGATATATAGACTCATTTGATTTTAAATATATTGAGACATGTAAATCTTGTTTATTAGTCAAGATGACAAAACACCTTTTATTGGTAACAATGAAAGGGAAATTGACTTATTAGGAATCATAAATACAGATGTTTGTGGACCTTTTAGCACAAATGCCAGAGAAGGGTATTGATACTTCATCACATATATTTATGACCTTAGTAATATATGACTATGTGTATCTACTAAAATAGAAGTCATAATCTATTTAAAAGTTCAAGGAAATTAGTCATGAAGTTCAAAAAAAACTTGGAAAGAGTATAAAATAATTTCAATTAGATGAAGGTGGTGAATACTTAAGAGTTTGAGGCACCTATGAGAGATTGTGGTGTTATATCACAATGTACTCAATGTGAACACAAAAATATAATTGTGTATTAAAAAGAAGGAATCACACCCTAATGAGAATGGTAAAATGAATGATGAGTATTATTGTTCTTCAAACTTCCATCTAGATATATGCTCTATAAACCAGAATATTTAATCTTAACCACTTACCGTCTAAGTTAGTTCAAAAGACACCAAATTATATATGGACTGAAAACATACCAATATTTTTTATAAAAGATTAATAGAATAGGAGATATGGATTTTTCTAGAATACCTAAAGTGAGAGGATTAATTTGGATTTGCATTAAATGTCATGGATTTACATTCCAATTAGAATTCATATCTTTGACCTTTATTCTTACTCAGGGCCTAAGAACAGCTGGATCTTATATCCAATAGTGCTAGCATCGTCACCTACCCAAGTTCAATAAGGAAACATGGACATAGGCCTGCTAGCTTTCCAAGCCAATTTCCCAATGATTTAATGAATGAGCAAGTAAGGAAACTTGCTCTTCATCTTCGTGAGAACATGATGAATTCACCTACCCTGAATTTCACCTAGTTTTAAGCCTTCTAGGAGTTTGCCCAATCTCCCATCCCAGAGTTAACCCTGCCGACATAGGAGAGTATAAATAGGGGATCATAGACCCTATGCGAAGACACAAATTGTCTCCAACTATTCGGTTGTGTCAATCTACTACACTGAATTTCTCTATTGGTCTCAACCTTCACCCTAGTTCATCCTTGGTCTTCACCAGAGATAACCCTTTGTTGTCTTATCGACTCTAGCCGCCTTCAGGACAATCGAAGGTCTATTTTAGTTCATTAAAGTGTGGTGAAGGAGAAGGGGGTCTCTATTCATGTGTTGGTGATCTCCTTGCTGAAGTCAACCTTGGTGTTCATAGAAGTACTATGCTCACAAACAAATAGAGGTCGAAGACGATGAGTTCACAATTTACTCTCCTGCCCTCGACCCAGCATTGAAGAGGTATGGGAAACACTGTCATTTTCCCTCTTCTATTTGTTTAAGCTTGTGAGTCACCACACAGACCATCTACTTAGTTTGCAAGAGTTGTTTGGTCGGCCCAAACGAGCTGGCAGGGAGGGACCCAAGGTTCCTTGCCTAGGTGGCAGACCCCTTTTGATCAAAATGACTTAATTTTGTAGAAATCATAGGAATTAGTGGGATGATCCAATGCAGACAAGTAATATATGAATTTTACTCAGAAATATATGAGGGATTCAGTGAAAATGTAAGAAATTCCTAAATCTTCATCTAATTCAAAAAGTACATAAAGTTACCAACTTTAATGTGGTTAATGCATACAAAACCTAATTTCTAGGTTTTGATGATCTTAATGTGCTCAACTGATATTAATGATCAAAGATTTATCTTTTTGGATAAAAGGGAAACTTAGATCTAATTTGAGTTTAATAACCCTTGATTTGGTGAATTAGGATATAATTGACACTAAAAGTGAAAATAATGATAAGATTAGGGTTTGTCAATCTAAAAGATATGAAAAGTGATAATTAGGGTTTAGGAAGCCAAATACCTAATGAAACCATAACCTGAGATACAAGTTAGTTTTAATCATAAAATTTGAATCAAATAATGATACATGGGTGTTGTGCTTTAACTTTTAGGATAGTTTCTTGGTTGATTGCATTGATTCCCCTTTTTGTCTGAACATCCAATACTTCTGATCAAGGTATGTGGTTACGCCTATGTCTACCCTCATTAGTTTTTCGAAATTTTTGAGGTTTTCCAAATTTCTTGCAAAGAAATGCTTTCTTATTTATTTATTTTTTGTAATCTATAAAGTCACTATGGATATCACATTATATGCTAGTAACTTGCTCGAACCCCTCATACCAACTCTGTAAGTTTAAGAAGAGAAGGAATAAAAGAGTCATTGTGACGATTATGATAAGGCCCTAGATTGGGAAGGTTAGACCAAGCCCCAGATTGGGATGGTCATATGAGGCCATGTCCTATATTGGGATGGTCATATGAGGCCTTGCCCCAGATTGAGAAGGTGGCCTTTACGTCCACTACAGGGACAAGAACATGAAAGGGTATCCCAAAGGTTGAGTAAAGATGGGTTGAGAAGTTATGATGAAAATTTTAATTTTGATTATGTAATAATAATTGATGTGGATATGTTGTAACACTTATATGTATTTTTTTGTATCCCACACATACAAGTATAACTTGTTATACTGACCATGTTTTGTTTCATAACATTTTAGGATAATATGCTATTATTCTACAAGTATGATGTAAATAGGCATCCCAAAAAATAAGGCACCAAATGAAGAGACATTAATGTAATCATGGAGGGTATAGTTTGTTAGTCTTTACTTCATGTTGAAACTTTAGAAATCCATATCATGTCACTCCTTAGTGGAGAGTCTAAGTTTTTATCTTATACCAAACTCATTCCTATTTAGTGAAAAAAATTGTAATTTCTGGTTATTTGCTAAGACATTAGTCATGTATTTATGGTAATGGCCCTTGCCTTCTTATTCTACTTGAATAGAGGATAACATTGGGAGGGGGTCATTACAATCATCATAACATCTAGCAGCCTCTGGGGATGGAACAAGTCAAGTTCAACACTGATGTAATGTTGAGGGATGACAGGTCAATGAGCTTGGGAATGGTGTTGAGAGATCACAATGGCAAACTCCTGATGATTAAAGGTGGGGTTCCAGATCATTTAGCCGATGTGTTGACTGCTAAAGATTTGGTGGTTAGAGGTGGACTGATCTCTAGTCAAGCTTGTGGTTACCTTGAGATGGCGGTGGAGACTGATTCCCAGATCATTCAAAGGTCCTTACATGCAGAAACACTGAGTTGAGGCCAAGTCAGTGTTATCCTAAGTGATATCAAAAATCTTAGTCTTTTCTTAAATTCTATCAATTTTTCCTTTGTTAGTACAACGAGAAACCATGTTGCACATGGGATTGTGTCAGTATCTAGGAGTTGGAACCAAAAGTTTTCCCTTCTCCAAAATTTTCCTTCATTTTTTTCCAATGTAGCCCGTGTCGACTTTGCTAATTAATGAAGGTGATAGGTTTAAAAAAAATGGTGCCTTCTGTTCTTTAGGGAAGAAGTAAGCAACATAACTAATAAAACCAATTTGTTTACATCTTCAAATGGAAATTTTACTTATAATTGTAAAATTAGTCTAGGTAGGCCAATTATGGGGCCAACCAAACTAATTCATGAATTGTTGAATAGAAAATTTAGGTATCATATGTTTGTGTGAGTTGATGCAAATAAAATAATTTGGTACCCTTCCTTGCATGTGAAATTGTTATGTCATTTATGCATATTACATATTGATCTTTTGATTTTTGTTTATAAATGATATAAATTGCACTCATTTTAATATAGCTGAGTAGGACAATAGGTTGCTATCATTGAGATATTACAACATTGTTACCAATTAACATGAGACAGATTGGTAGTCAAAGATAGTGATTATTTGATAACTACTTGGAGTGAGTAACCAAAAAATCAAGGTAATTCTTTCGTGTAAAAAACCACCCTCATAAGATGGAGTTGACTCTTTTTCTTCCATATATTGTTCACACTTCTTTTTGTCTCTATATCACCATCTATGTGGTATGTTTCATATGTTCTCTTCTTAGGGATTTTCCATGTTGAATCTTATAGGGATATACCACTAAGATGTTCTTCGACAGTGCATACAACTTGAGAGGAACATTAATAACTCATAAGCATATATCCTTTTTGTTATAAAGAAATGATATGTTTTGTATCATCTTCTGATTATGAGAAAGATTTTATTCTTCATTAGACAAATAAAAGTAACGAACATGTGATTTCACAACTATCACATAATTGTACCCAATGAAAGATAATATAATTTATATATGAACATGCAAAACATAGTGACAACAACAGTAAAATGAGTAAGGACACAAGTTCCACACAATTATGGTACTAAATAGTACAGATCATGTAGTTGAGTAAAACTGGAAGAACAAGCACTTTGGTTGCGTTTGACATGGAATCCAACGATGTCTAATACTAGAGGTAAATGAAACATATCAAAGTAATGGGTAATCTAACATCACAAGTTGTAGAATTTTCAGAAATCGGTGTCCTAGGTTGTGGTGTGGAGGTGATTATAGTACCTATCACACTTCACATTACATTAAGTGGAGGAAAAAGTGAGTGTTACAAGTTCGATTGGTTTGTTGTATTTAGTCCAGAAAACTTAAGCACTAGAGTTTCTAATACACTCTTTCATGAATTGCTTAATGTAAGTAGTGAAAATGAGATCCACTAATATTTAAGAGTTACAAACTTACACACAAAATATAGTTCCTTGGTTTCCTCTTAAAAAGAGTTGAAAACAAGATCCAAACTAAATCAAAACACTTCATATACAAGTATATTCTACATTATTTAAATTATAAATATAAAATATATGACATGGAATGTTAGTGGTGCATAAATGGTTTATAATAAAAACCATAAACGAACATGTTAAAATATTATACACTATAATCACACTAGATTATTACCTTATATACCATATCCACCCTTATGAATGCAATTTGAGAATAAAAATATATGCACACTATGAATAAATAATTTCCTTGCACCAATTGACAAAATTTTCTATTTATGTGACTTTTTATGTTCAGTTTTATGTACCATGAAGTGAAAAAATGATAATTCACTACACTGTTACATGAAGAATATATTAAACATAAATATAACAGAATGCATTATATAATGAACCACCACTAATATGTACAAATAACAAGATGTAGATATCACTACAATACTTTGTACATAAAAAGTAAACCACAAAAGTTATGATGTAAATTTTAACAATAATATTTGTACTAAAATTATAATTGTACCACACTAGAACAATTTTTAATCGAGAAATATTGAACCACAACCACTTAGTGAAGCTAATATCATATGGAGTGGGACCTGAGAGGGGATATACTCCTTACTAAAATAAACAAGAGTCATCATGCATAACAAACAAACACACATAATTTTTGTATATATTTTATATAATCTTTCATAAATGGATATCACAAATACAAGGATAGAAACAAAATAAATACAATATATATTTAGAATTTACAAGATTATATAATAATCTCCCACTTGGAGTTTTACATTAAAGTAAAAACCTCAACAACTAAGTAGAGGGAAACTCGACTACTTTCAATCAATTTCCCAAATGTCAACCACACTAAGTAAAGTCCAATTCATAATCTCAAGTCCTCCATGTCATTCACCTAAGGGGTTGGAAGCATACCCCACAAAAAAAATTGAAGATTGTTGTTAAAACAATCCAGTATGTGCATGTAAATAGACATTGTGCAATATTAGGAGAATATGATAATAATAATCTTTTCAAGTCTTGCAACAAAGGGGGAAAGAGAACATCCAAATGTATATCAAAGAGAAAAATTCAAGGTATAAAAAAGATACACTTGACACTGAATAATTCCAAAGTATACCATAAAAGCATGCAAATAATATTTGGGGCACACAACCCATCAAAAATTTCCAACAATTAGTTTATCATGAAAGTAAGATAACCACAACACTAATATACATATAAATGCAGTAGCAGTTAGGGAACATACCCAAAACCTGATAGAGAACGACACATAACAAAACTCCCATGGAATACAAATTGAGGTGTGGGGCATACGATCCTTCATCCAAAATATATAAGATAGTACAATGATTAAAAAATAAGTTCATGGTAGGGGAATGAAACCAAATTCCTAAAAATATCACAAAGGGAAAATAAACTCAAAAAAGAAAGAATTATATAATTCTGGTACTACTGAGCTAACCAACATGCACTAATTTAGAGGCAAGGGGAAGTTTAGTCATAATAAGAGTTTCCATCACTAAATGGGTAATATAAGACATCCACAACAATAGTTGGCAAAATACTTCATCTCCATAAATTATGGTTACATCATGAAAGAGGATGAACATAATATAAATTTAGAATTCAACATGCATATCCCATAATCTAAGAAGATCATAAGATCAATTTCAGGATATAACCACTCTCATGAGTCAAAATCTTTGAAGAAAGAGAAAGCGAGGGGGGCGTCAACTGTCACACTCCCTTATAAATAGTATATCTTAAAGGACTAAGAGAGAGAGAGAAAATATAGGTGATTTCTCAATACAATCAAGAAGGGATGCAACATACATCAAAAAAGAGAAATAATATCATTTTACCAAAATCGAATTTAGGGGATGCAACATACAACAAGAGAAAAATAGAAAATTAGATCAATTGCCCAATAGAGTTTTGAGGGAATGCAACATACCTCATGAGAGAGAGAAATTTGATTAATATAGAATTGGGGGAATGAAATATTCTTGAAATCAAGTCTACATATGTCCAACGTCAAGCCTAGATCTCAACATAGCTTCAACCAACCTATTAAGAATGTATCTCAAATAAGGGTTAATACATCATTAATCACATGAACCCCAAAATTCATCTTTTGTTATAATTGAGTATGTCAACAAACCACTCCGTCATGTATATTATATTTTCCATATTTCATAGCATATTTTACTTTATTTTATGACTCATAAATTATTAGATATGAATTTTTTAGATTACTACCAATTGGAAAATTCCTTGAAAATCACATATTTACATTATATAGGAATTACATGATGAAAACCATACTCGTGTAAAAGTTTTGATGACTCCAAACCCAATTTTGATGTATTTTTGTGATATTCTTATAATAAGTTATTCATTTTTTATGTTAAGAATGTATTCTTATGTTATAAAAAAAAGAAGATGGAAAGGATTTTACTACCCCCACATGACACAATAAAACTTTGATGTGTGATAGGGCTTAAAGGAAAAATTATATAGCTGAGTACAATGTGGTATGAACAAAAGAGTCAATGCAAATGACAAATACATCCTTTGTTAATGTGACTAAATAATTAAAATTGTGGGGTCAAAATGGTGGTCATCACTACCAATGTTCTGAGCAAAGAACATTGAAAGAACGAAGTAGAAATTTGATCCTTAAAAACCAAATGCAAAAATCACACTATAGATGTGATCAGAACATGTCTAGAATACTCTCTCTTCCCCTTGTTATCTCAAAGTACTCATATAAGAGTTTAGAGGAGGATGGAGTTAGAAGATGACCTCCCTCCAAAATAAGGAAAATAGAGGAAGACAAGAGGTGAGGGAGGATGGTTCATAAAATCTAAACACATTGTCATCCCAAGATTGATCTGTATGTGGTGGAAACTAGAGAAAGGAGGAACCATGACCATGGGTGGAACCAGGGGTTTCCAAGTACAAAAAGAAAAATAAATAGGAATATAAATATCATGGGTTGTCTTCTGGTAGGGAATCTGGGCAGTTTTGCTTGTCCTTAGAGGGAACTTGCCATCAGCCACCGACCATTAGGCAATAGGGTTTCACATCCATGATTAGGAGAGTACGGTTGGGTCAATCCAAGATGAAACATGTGCTTGCAGTTGATTTCTAAGGGTGTGGCAAAGGTATTGGAACATATTTATAGGGGTATATGGAGCAGAGACATGAGAAGATGGAAAGATGAGATGAAATATGGGATAGGAGAGAGAGAGTTTTTCATACAATGTGGTATACAACACCAAACCTTTGAAAATCTAGGATTAATCATTGAGGAAATATGCTATTAAGCTATTGGTAAATAAATTGAAGAAAAAGATGCATATGAGAGAGATATAACAAATAGAAGTTGACTAGAGGTGTGAGATAATTTCCCTGGTGTTTGATCCAATATGATGGTCAACAATGAGTCTGAAAAACTATCCATCTCCAAGATTCATAACCTTAGCGTTAAGACAAGACCATAAAAAAATGGGACTTTAGTAAATAGATTCCATTAAATTAAATCATAAACTTTTTAGGGTGGTTTTAATACATTTTATTCTCTAATTAAATTTGTCCAGTTGCCAATATCCAATTAAGATGAAAATTTACATATATCTAGTTAGATCATGTATAATCCAAACTTTCATTAACTTACACTTTTGATATCCTCTAATATTTTATTGATAATTTAGTGTTTTCTTATACTTTCTTTCCTTAATGAAACTAAAACATATAGGATTACTCATCTAGTGTGAAACTTGGCACATAAGCTAATGAAAACATGTGAAATCTGAGTCTCACATTCGTCAACACCTTTTCCATGATTAATTAAGCTATCCATTGGATTAAGGTTGGAATGGTTCTTTCCATACTTATTCATCAAAGAAATATAGTTATGGATAATATCTTGATATTAGAATCATTTTAGGATTATCTTATTAGAAGTGACTTTATATAAAACCTTAACCATTATTCAAACTAAATTTCCTTCTTGAAAATAATTATTGATATTATTTTTTCAATTAAAAAAAACCATCTGTCCATTATTCTATATATCCATTTTATGCCTATTAATGCATTTTCACGTCATCTTACTCAAATGGATATGTTCAATCTTGTTTAAACCAATTTTAAACATATCAATTGAATTATTTAACTTATTGAGGGTTTGGAACGTAGTAACATATTTATATGCATGCATTAATTGTTATATGAAACTTGCCATCATAAACTATTACATGGGTCAATAACATATATTTTATTAGTTTTTTTAAGAGTAAGTATTTTTTACAATATATGACCTAGGATTTATTTTCCAAAAGTACAATGATTTATCATTCATTAATATTAGCCATCTTAGCACTATATGCTTATTATCTCCATCCTAATAAGGTTAAGGGTAATAAATGCCCTATGTTGCACATTGGAAAATTTCTGATGTCTCTCTTAAGTCAAACAAGGCATATAAGGTAATCTAAACTCATAATACATCCATGTCAAGGAAAAAACTATAACTTGTTTGGGTATAACCTATTCACTATACCATTGTATCTAATTTTAAAAAATAAATTCTAAGGGGTTAGGAAGGCAATGTTTGAATGCAACAATTATGGTCGTAAAATCATTGTGATTAACTGTGAGTTTGATTTTTCTTGCTATCCATTCTTAATTGTTATGTATCAAGCAATAATTACAAACTCAAACAATAATTCTCCCATGCGGTAATTGTATCATAGAATTTGAGTACACTAATTACATTAGGAATTTGGAGTACATCATCAAATTTGGAGTACATCAAATTCCTATTGTACTGAATGCACGTGATGTTTTCCTTTTGTCCCATGTGGTAATTGTACTAAGATGTCTATAGGTTAGGCAACCCGGTCTTTTTTGTGTGTTTCAGCACTAAAAACTCCTCCAATTCCTACCTATCCTTGTATCGAGTCAACTTCTTGAAGTTTGTGTTATCATCAAGTATGCATGCTTCATTTGATCGATCTTGAAATATGTACTGAACGTTTCCTATAATTTGATGATGTACACTAAATTCCTAATTTTTGCCTCTTGTAAAAGTAAGAGTATTCATATTCACTTTATATATATTTATCATCCAACCATACTTTAGTTAGGGTGACATTGTTAAAGATTAGCAAACTGAATTTGATATAATTGAAGTGTCAAAACCTCATAATGAATGTGTTTAATATTTCTACCTTCATCAGGAACACTAACCCTTTTGATAATAAATGTTAGGTTCTTTCCTATAAGAAGGAAGACACAATATATTAAAATGTAACTATAACTAAGTATGAGATTTGTACTAAAAATGCCATGCGAACCATTGAAAGATTCTATACATTCAATTAAGAACTTACTTTATAAAATGTAGTCCACAATATACTAAAAGTGGCATACCTTGATATTCCCATACTTGGGGGGGAGGAATCTACCTGTTAACAATGAATACTCATAGTCACTGTGATACCCCTACTCTATTATATTCCCAAAATGACAGTTACATATTATAATGAGTAACCTTGTTGATGAATAGTCTCATATTTTCTCAAATCTTATCCAAAAGGAATTTAATACACCCTTCATATACTTGGTCAAATAATTTGGTGACTATGTTTAATGTTACACATAATATGTGATGGGTTTCTAGTGGTGGTCCATGGACCTTGAACACTTACATCAAGCTGTTATCTTCAATATTCTTAATTTTTGGTTCAAATCCTTCTTATGGAGAGTGAACAATAGCACTAACACAAGGTCATCTTGATGCAGTTTGTTTCATATTGTAAAATAAAGTTTTAGAATTCCAATGATGATGAGTGAAAATATGGTCGTAGTGAAAATTTATTTTGGTGTCCATAACATGTTTTCATAATCCATTTTTGAATAATAAACTGATGGATGATTTCTATAACCATTTTTCATGCTTGGTTTTGGGCCAAACCTCATCATAATAAATGTTTTATGCTACAATATCTTTGATAAACTTTTCCATCTCACCTCCACCTAATTTTCATAATAGGGCTTGCGTGCATCTTAAGGATTTCTGAGAGTATCATCATAATAGCTTGAAAAAAACTTAATATTTATAATTTGTGTTGAGTAGCATCATTGTTGGTTTAATAATGGAGATCCATATAATTATTAAGAGTTTCACCACCAAAATTATGTTTCTGTTGGTATATATCCACCTAATGGACTTTCATAGAGTCATTTTAATTATTTTCTAATATTAAGGCAATTTGGTTCGTTAAACCAATCTAAGGTAGGGGATCTTCATTATCAATGTTTCAAGCAGCCTTTATGATCACTATAGTCAACTCTACTAAGTATATTCATCTGTCTTATCATCAGTCAATATTTTCTCTTACTTACTTACATCACCGCCCTATTCCAGAACTAGTATACTAATTTGTCACTAACTGGATTTCCATTGATGAACCATAAAAGAACTCCACCTATTCTTCCATACCCTCTCTAAACCTCATCATCATCATTGATAGGTTCACACTCCCCTCGTTGAATCAAGAACACCATGTTCTCTACCATTTCAGATAATGTACTTTTTCTATTTATGCCCACTTAACAAATCATTGTCATTATTTCCTAGTAGAAGTCATCATCCATCATCTCCATATTAACAACCCTTCAAATCTATTTTTTTATTTAAAATATGCAATAAGTGAGTCATACCTGGGAAAATATTTTGATTTTGAAAACCCTCACCATCCCATCTCAACATGTTCATAATGTGGATTTGTAATTTATCCTGAATTTAAACATTTATTTTGTTATTACTTCATAGTTTAAAGGCAATTTTAGACTATTTCCAAACCACCATCATGGATGAGGTACCATACATGACATAGTTTAATCCATCCTACTAAATCAATATTTTCACAAATGATAAAGGTCTTTATCTTCTCAGATGACACACTAGTGATACAATTTTCCCAACACGATTAGTAAAAATGCATTTGTCATTGGTACAATTTGGTCTATAGGTGGAAATTCATCCATTTAAATAATATGAAAGGCATACACATATTGAATGTAACCCTTCAACTCAACTATAGTTATTGTTCCAAGAGAAGTTAAATTTTCATAACTCAATCTATGCCAAGAATGTTCTATATATGTAGTCGACACAACCACCTCCTCTATTATTCTTATGTTTGTTAAACTTTTAAAGGTTATTCACTACTTCATATTATAAATCTATATTCCAAAATTGTCTTTCCTTCCCATAGTTATACCCCATTCATTATAGTTTATCTTCATATAATTCCCCAGCCATCAAAGATAACCCCCTCATATTTCCATATAACTTATCACCACCTTTGTTTAGTTTCATGACAAACATCTTTTTGATATTATTTCTGACCTTATCATATCCTACCATCTTATTCATAATAATGATTAGAAATCAACCCTTGATCAATATAAATATAATATGAGACTTATTATGTTCTAACTTAGAATTCTAATGTCCAAGGTAAGCATTGTTGATTCTCCTGTATCCCTAAATACTTGTCATGTTAGCTTGTTGGTTAGTGTCAAACATCCCTAAAGTTAAAGATGCCAAACGTTTTTTTTATAGTAAAAAAAAAACCCTTTTATTATAGTATATGAGCCTCTTCTTACAGTTACATAGCTTCTAGGAACTTATATACCTTTCTTGTTCTACCTCTTCAACTTTTATAATTGATCTTCACCCTTTGCATAGACTTCCATGGCTTTAGTTACATATATCATTAAACATCTAATTTTTAGTACCCATCAACATCCTAAATCATTACATTGCATAGGTCTATGTATATTAAATTCTTATAAATTACTTGTTAAGAATAGGTAAGAGATTATCTTTATGAATATAGTTGTTGGACATTAGCCTATATAGAGGTAAGTGGAAGATATACTATGAGATATGGTCTTCCTAAATTAAATAAATTATAGTATATGGATTTAATAACTCTAGCATATGGTAATAACTTTTGAAACCCACATAATCCTCGTACCCTATGGTAACCCCTCATGACATGGTAGAATTCCTCATGTATCATCACTTCCACATCTCCACCTACGTCTTCAAGCTATTGGAGGTCTTGATATCCCCTTTGCTTCACCCAAACATCATTCATTCTTCTCAAATAGTTGAACTTCTCCACATACTCATATGGTGGCTTATTCTTAGAGAACACCTAATTGCAATCATTTCAATATATGATCCTTACATTCCTCTCTACTATTTCCTCTAGTCAGCAATCTTACCTATTACTTAAAGTTGTGGATTGGTTTTGCCTCTTGAACCATGTTTTCTAAAGTAGTTAAACACTCCTCTTATAATTTGTGTGGGTATAATAGACCACACATATGTTTGGCATTTAAAAAATTATTTGGATGAGGATCTCATCCTCATGTACCATGTCATTATTATCTACTTACTCTGACTAATTGTATACAGTTTGACAAAAATCCTTTTCTTTATCATTATATCTCCTACCAAAATCATGGTATCAAGGTCCATGGAACTCATTGGTGTGGTAAAATTTGATAAACATGTAAAACCAATGTCCTTATCAAAAAAATTATTAATCTTGATTGAAAATTAGGGAGTCCACAACCTAAAGTAAATGCATATATATGTATATATATGTATATATATGAATATATATATATATATATATATATGATGTAGGAGAAAGAAGAATGGGGTAAAAGAAATAATAAAGAGATGAAACAACTGAAAATCATTAGTTGGGAAGAACGTTTTTTTCTAGTAAAATAATGAACGTCACATATTTCACTTAGATATGTCCATATAAGTAGAAAAATTAAACACAATCTTTGATGGTTTACTTAAAGTATAGGACAACGTCTTGCCTGAGGTGGTGTCACCCAATCAATCAACCTTTATCAAAGGAAGATCTATATCAGACAATGCTTTGTTGGCTAGCAAGTTTTTTCTTGACTTCAACTGTAAGAACAGAACCAAGAAGGCATGTGTGAAGGTAGATATTTCAAAGGCTTATGACCATATAAACTGGTCAGGCTTGTGGGATATCTTAGAGGCCTTTGGCTTCTCTTATAGGTGGATTGGTATGATGAAGCAATGTGTGGAGGCAGTCTCTTTTTTGGTGTTGGTCAATGGAGTACCGAAGGGGTTGTTCAAAGCATCGAATGGTTTAAGACAGGGAAACCCATTGTACCCCTTGCTTTGCACTCTAGTTATGACGGCTTTGACCTTCCTTATTCAGAAGGCTAAAGGTCAGGGTGAGCTTAAGTCCTTTAAAGTAGAGGAACACCGATCCTATCCCATATGATTTTCACAGATGATTGTCTGTTGTTTCTAGTGGGTCATGACAAATACATGAGGGCTATGAGATCCATGCTGAGGACCTTTGGTAAACTCACTGGCCTATACATCAGCCGAATTAAATCAAAGATCTACTTATCAAGGTCTTGTGATGCTAGGAGGGGGAGGCTTAAAGATGTTGCTAGTTTGGAGGTCAGAGCCTTCCCAACAAAATACTTGGGCATGCCGATTATGGGAGGTAAAGGCTCTGGCAGGGATTTCATGGAGGTCATTGACAACCTTCAGGGCATGGTTGACAAGTGGGTGGGGTTGACTTTATCCTTGGTAGGCAGAATCATTCTAATCAAATATGTGCTTACAAGCAAGCTATTTTTTTGGTAGATAAGAGTAACTACCTTGGTTTATCTTGGAGAAGGCCAAAACCATCATAAGTTCCTTCATTTGGTCTGGAAGAAACCATGTTGTTGCTTGGAGCATTGTGGCTGCGCCCACGGACCTTGGGATGTTGGCATTTTAGATCTTACTACCATTGCTGACCGTGCTACTAAGATGTGGGTGGAAGCCTTCCTCCTCAATGGGACGTCCTCTTGGGCTAAGTGGATGAAGAGGAGATATGGAGATAGGTTGGAGCTGTCTGAGTCGTGCATGTCTTCTAGAACGTGGAGGAGGATGTCGCATGTTTGGACGCTGGCCAAAACCAATTACCATATACTTAATGGTGCTTGGATGTGAACTTCTCCTATGCCCTAGGTGTGTGTTGCTGTCGGACCATAGGTAGCTTGGGCCCAGCTCATTTGGAATCACGTTCACCTGTCCAAATGGAGTTGTTGTTTCTATAGGGATTCCAAATTGAATAATTACTATGGATAAGCTGATCAGATGGGGCCTGGGAGCGAGTCCTAGATGCCTGTTGTGCAAAAACGATGATGAGTCCCACAAGCACCTCTGGGGGGAGTGTAATTTTAGCAAGTATATTTGGACGAGGGCCATGCTGAAATGTGGATGGGGGAGGTAGTCTTCCTTGTGAGCTGGATGACAATATTGCCTGGGTACCAAGAAAGACTAACAAGAATCAACCGATGAGACATTTTGTGGGTCTCTGTATGACGGCCATCATGTTCCATGTGTGGAGGGAAAGGAATTATAAATTACATAATGGACCTGAGAAGGATGCCATGGTTATTTTTGATGATATTGTAAATAGCTTACTTGCTGTTGGCAAAGCCAAACCTTAGCTCATGTGTGGGCTGGACAAGTTGGTCATGAGGCATTGGGGTTTTTTTAGTTAGATCCTTGACTTTTAGTATTTGGGGGTTCAATTATAGATAGTGATATTTTAACTTAGCCAAAACAAAATACAGGACAACACTATTATTGTAGATAAAATTTCTTTTGACCTTAAAATAAAATAAAGAATTCATAAAAACATTAATTTCATAATTATCTATACACTATGTAAAATTCATGAGCCCAATTGAATAATTACTAAACCACAACAATGCATAACAAATGATCCATCATGTTACTAATATCTAAATACTAATACCCATGGTATGTTACATGTCCAAAGCTGTTGAGTTCCATGGTCAATTTCATGAAATATCATCCCTAGTAATTTAATAACTTGTAATAGACCCTCAACATGAGATCACTTTTTAGATTGCTCAACTAATCATTAGTTTTGGTTGTAAGCATATATTTTGTATGATTTCAAACATGACTTCATGATTGAAAGGAATTTGAGAAATTTATTTGGATCGTTGATAATAAAACTGAATAAGTTAAACCTAAAAACATGTGTTAGCTTGAATTTGACTCGTATATGTACATAAAAACCAACATATCCTAAGGGATTAAGTTTACTTTCATTTTGCACTATAAGAAGTTTTTGCAAGGGTGTTCCCAACATATAAAAGGCCCTATTAGTTAATGGCAAACTCCCGTGAGTTTTCAAAGTTAGTGTTGGTTTATAAAGATGATAGATTCATCCTAAAACTTAAAAATGACCATGAGGTCAATATGAGAATTGCATTTACCCACTAAGGCACTTTCCACTTGAAAATGACTCGAAGTAGATGGTATTAACCATATAGAGTCAGTATGTTGTTGGAACCTACAAAGAAAGTTAACACAAATTGTTCGTTATAGACTGGTGAATAAAATGTATACTTGGGGTTTATATTTAGTTATCTGTATATATATATATATATATATATATATATATATATATATATAATATGTATTACATTCACTTACTACCCAAATTCCTACACCTATACAATCATTAAACAAATTAGGTAACAAGGACTGGAAGTTATGGTTCAAATATATGTAATTTGAGATAAATTGGAGATCTCACTAGAAAAAAGTGTGACATTCTTAAATAAATATGAAAATTCACTTTTTTTTATCATATAAATAGTTTTGTATTTCATTAAGATGGATAAAACCTATATTGGTTAGTTTCATGTCTTTAGTTTATCAACTTCTTGTAGCTAAATTGGTAGCAACATGGATTTCTTTAACCAAAATATATTACATATTCAAATAGTGGTTAATTAGCAATACTTATTTCATAACTTGAAATAGTTCAAGATGCAACAAATTATGACAATTCTCTCTAGATAATGTTTGTTTCAAAATTATCTCAAGAATTCTTGCAGAGAGAATTAAGCCATACTTTAACTCATGGATCTCTCATACTCTGTTTAGCCTTATAACGGGCCATAAAATATACGACAAATTCCATTAAGTCAGGAGTTATTCAATCAATAAAAAGTCAAGATATAAGATAGAAATGGCTAGGTATGAAGCCCTATTTGTCAAAGTAGTTCATAGAACTGTATGATATTTTATACAAGATACACTTAACAAGACAAAAATTCCCACTAGAACTTAATTATGCATATCATTACAAGTGGAAACAAATCAATTAACTTGGAGGGTGAGCTGTCAAAGCCTTTGTAGGCTATGTAGGGAGCCAGGTAGGGGGACCCTATAAGCCATTATGTATTCATGTTGTGCACGTAACAACTTAGTCATGATATTTGTACTATAGTCACTAAAGGAAAATAGAAAGCCCATGATTCTAACCATAGGAGGTACACCACTCAAGCATGTCTTCTTTGTGGAAGATATCCTATTGATGGGTGAATCATAAGTGTGTTAGGATAATGTTATTACCACAATCCTTGATTACTTTGCTAAAGCATCAAGTCTTATAGCATCAATATATAAATTCAAATGTTTCTTCTTAACAAATTGAATAAATGGTGAGAAAAGAGCAATATGTAGGAAGCCTCAAGTCATATCTTGGAGCTCCAATCACAAAGTGAACAAGAATACACATGGAGAATCACCTCAAGATTAAAGATAAGATGAATAGATGGGCTATGCATTATATATCCTTAATAGGAATGCCACTTTGACTAATTCACTTGTAAAGCATATCCCACCTATACTATGCAAACAATATAACTTTCTTGATAGCTTTATGATGAAATCAACAACCATATAAGAAATTTCATATGGTCGACAAACAAGAAACATATGGAGCTTTGTTTGGTTTCTTGGAATAAGACCATATTCAATAAATATGTGGAAGGATTGGGTATCAAGAATTCTTGGGGCCAAACACAACTTTGATGATGGAAAACATTGATTCTTTTCTAAACCAACTATTTAAATTCTAGGATGGGAACATGAGAGAAAATGTGTCTGGGGTTCATGTATTTTGTGATAAGTCGACGACTGTGATTAAGAAAAAGATTTGAGTTTTGGGAAACCCTAACATATGCCTCTTCCCTATATTAATGGAGTGATGTCCTACAAATGAGACAAAATTGATAACTAATTTGTGCTTCTCCCTTTGAGAGAGAGAAAGACATCAGTGTTGGTCACCCTATGATAGGAGGAGAACAAGAAGATGCTAGTACATATGCAATCATGATCCACTTCTACTTGGGACCAAGGTGGGGGCACCAGGTGTTCCCTACATTCTCATGGGCGATGTAGAGTAGTAGGCACATGTGTGAATGCTAGAGGAAAACTTCCATTGTCCATGGAAGACATTCAATTTTTGGGCTATTGTAGGGTGTGTTGTTGTTGACCAACCACATCGTTGCCCTCACTTCAAATCTAGACTTGGAAGTATGTGAATGACGATGAGATAATATGTCTAGTTTTTAACAACTATTGTACACCAATGTACATTTGATATCCATTCTTTGCCTTTATTATATCAACATTATGGATTCATTTGTGGGTCTGTGGATTGGGTAAAACCTAGAAATTTCTGTAATCATGTTGCACAATATTGGCCAAAAACCTAACAATGTTTCAATTACTTGTATATCTCAACTTATTTTAGTTATTTCTAATCTTGAAGTTTGTTTAATCAGAGAAAATTTGACTTTTGTGATAAATTCTCTTCCTGATTTGGTTAAGGTTTTAACTAGTAGTTCTCATATTAGTTGTCCCTTATATATGATTTGATCCTAACTATATTATGATAAGATCCGTTTAACAAAGTAATTTGTTGTAGCCATATAGTGATGAAGGTTTATGCGAGAACCAAGAGCATCCCAATTAATATCTAATCATATTGAGCACATAACTAAAAGGAGAAGTTCAATCGGCGATTAGATTTATGTTCATCCAATGGAGACACATAATTCTCCCCAACAACATACCAAAGCATTGAGAAATCAAACCAACAATGGGCAGTAATATTAGCAAAAACTATCTTTGGTGATGAACAATTTCTGAATGAATACAGTCGATGTCCAATGAATCACACAATTGCGCGTCATTTTTTCTCTCTCTCATAGTTATTGACATGACTTGTTTTTTCTTTTACTATTGAGAACCATAGCTAGCTTGTCCCCTTAACTAACAAACGCCAAAGTGGAACACGCATGTGATGCGCCTCATAATCTTGAGCTAGCCAAGCTTTCTTAAACTTCTCTTGTTCAAGCCTTCACAATTATTGATCTATATTCTTATCCAAAAGAGTCGTTCTTGGAGAGATTTATAGCGCATATATATGACTTTTGTTGGACATGGTTTGATCTGTCTAAACCCCTGTAGCCTTTATCTTTTCATTATAGCGCATATATATGACTTTTGTTGGACATGGTTTGATCTGTCTAAACCCCATGGTCATTGTGTTTGCTAATATTGTTGCGATTTGCTAGCTGTTCCTTGTTTTGTTAGGAGCAGGCTACTCCTTTATCTTTTCATTAAAGCAATTTTACTTGAAGTCAAGAGTATGCTGTCGTTCGTTTTCTCATACCTGAGACCCCAGTGCACATCAGGAATACGTTGCCAATATAATGTGTGTTTGTAGTACATTTTTATATTGGGAGCTCATACAACTACACGCGACTACACCAAACCTAAGTCAGCTAACTCCACCGTTGAGTGAGAGTGGAGGCAAGGTGTGTCCGCGGCCTATGCTGTTAGTGTAACCAGCGACGGTGGGCCGTACGACAATGGGCGCACAGCGGCACAGCCGCACAGTCGGTGGCGGGTGAAGAGAAGAAAAACTTGGCGCGCTTGTCCGCTTTAGTTGCCTTGTTGAAGATAGGAACGGGGTGGTCGCGTCCCCCGGAGTGGAGGTTTCTTTAGCTTTCCCACGACGACGACGTCAAAGCCTCAACGCCACACTACCAACCACACAAACCGTCTTTCAGGTTCTCGCTTTAATACTATTATATCCCACAAAACATTTTCCCCCTCATTGTATTTCTCTCTACCCACAACTTGCAAACACGCAACGGTAGCTAAGAATCTCGACTTTGCTTTCGCGTGATGGTGTAGTAGCATAAGAACGGATTAGTATGGATGGAATTGCACTGTTACTGCGATGTTTCAGATGTCGTGCTTTTGCATTGTTAGGTCACCACCACACCAATAGGATCAAAGATGATGGATTCATCGGTGATTGACATACGTATTTTTCTACGTATCATTAACAAGTTTGTCTTTCTCAGTCGTATTTGGCTACCTACAACTTGTACAATAACTCCAAACACCCAACAGTAGTTACGCATCCTGGCTTTACTTTCGAGTGATTAGGTACATGAGATGGGATGACGATTGAGGAAACACCACTGTTACTGGTTTGTTCTGATGTGGCTCTTTCGGTCTGTTTTGTCACCACCACATACAACTAGGAACAAAGATCCACTCATAAGTCGTTGCTATATATTTACTTTGCCTACGGAACAGCCACGAGTTTGTTGTCATTGTTGATGTTGTTAAAATTCACCAGCATCCCAAAAACGACTATCCACAAAAAATCATGGATATCGAAATTGGATTGGCAGCTAGATGAGGATCCATGGCCACTGGCCCATGCATGTGGGCATGTATGTGGAAAGAAAGGAGGCGCAGGAGTGCAATTGCTTGCTTGCTTTCTTTCTGACTGTCTTTCTTTCTAATCTTTTTCTCCCTTTCTGAGTGGTCGCAGAAAACAAAAGGTCCAGCAAGAAAGTAGAAGAAGGAAAAATTCGAAAGCGTGGTAGCTCCCTCCAGTGTTGGGGTTTTGGGCCCAACTGGTTGGAAGGCAGGCTACAAAAGGCTGGGCCACTCGAAAACCCACTTACACAGACCACAGGACAGGACAGACAAAGGGGACAAAAGTCCATGTCCACACAAAAAACTCAGAAAACCAGGACCCAGCAGCACAAGCAGGCTATACGGATGGATTCGTTTGTAACCCCAGAAACTATCAGGTCCAATCGTTGCCCAGAGATTTGCAGGGCCCAGCTTGCCAACATATGGACATGCTGCAGCAGAACCAACCAACCAACAATGTTATTCGCAAACCAACCACTAGTGACTCTGCTCTGCCACTTAATATTATTCCAATTCCCATTACGCGGTTGTTGTGGTTGTCGTCCTTGTTGTGAATCTTGTGATTGCTACTAACATTCATGTCCGCCACATACGTGTAGTCAGTCCTAAAGAGAAACATGAGAAAAAGGAAACAAAACTAAGATAAAGTGACGTTTCTCTCCAACTACATCGTCCTTCTTCGAAACGGATAATTCCTATCCGACTCAGCAACTCCAATCTAATCCGAATCAGAAACTCCTCCTTCATGCTTAAGAACCATACAACCGAGAATCACAAACCCAAACGAGTGTTCCTAAATCACCAAGCCACAAACAAAATACGCATCCTTAACGCCACACAAACATATCGGAGCAGCCAGACACAGCCCCCACAGTCCCACACCCTGGAGATTGTCGATCATCCACTGCCTGATTCCGGATCCTGCACCACTATTACATACCCCAATCTGCCACAGAAAAGGCTGCTAGCTCAGCAGCAGCATATCCACCATGCGATCGCCCCTTTGCTGCTGCTAATGTTATATGTTGGGTCTGTCAGTGCATGCACCTCCTCGAGCTCAACCTCTGTCCGTGTGCCCGGATAATTATATAATCGGAGCTACAGCATCATCACTGTGCCCGAACGATTGATTGCATGTATATATAAATATGTTTGTGTCGTCTCTCATGCACGCCATAGCAAATTGCACCTGATGACGCACGCTTTCTCTGTTTTGTTGTTATTATTACATCTCGTCATACCCAACATGCACATGAGGCTGCAGATTCCTCTGTAACTGTGCATTGTCATGGTGGTAGTGGTGGTGGATAGACACTTGTCGGGTGACTCTATCTTTGTCATTGCCTTCATTTGTCTTTTCCTCCAAGAATCATACGTAACAGTATATTCATATGATCAGAGGAAATGATACCGCTCTTCATTGGCATAGGTCATAGCCACGTACCTCAGATTCTATGCTGGGCTTTCTCTAATCAGTGAACACAGCCTGGCACATGCATCTATGCCATACCAACACTTGTGGATGCATCAAACCTAATTGAATTTGCTATCTATTGATCAGAGAAAACATTAATTTTGGTTTATCATACTCACTATCACACCCTGCTCAAAGAATAGGAAAAGAAATTTAGATATTCGGAAAAAAAATCTATTCTTTTTTTGTAGTAAAATGTGGCATAGAAATAAATAAGGGTTCTCATAGTAATCATTGCGTTGTACATGGAAAACGAGAAAAAATAAGGCGGTGTAAATTTGAGTCAAATTTAGGAGAAAAGACAAGAAGTAAAGGAGAAATCCAGAGATCAGATTCGGTAGTTGGGAAGGATTAACCTTCCATCTCATCTAGTAAACCGTTATCAGGACACTATCTTGTTACGGAAAATAAAGCAATTCAGAATGGTTGAATTAAGATCAAATATATAAAAATGATTTTCATGGTGGGCATACTTTTTAGGGTGGAAGTGTTCTTGTCCTTCCTGTCATTGTCCTAAAATTCCCAATTTTTAGGTGGATTGGGGTGCTAATCACCTCAGGACCTCTCCCGACAGAGATCCCTCATTGGTGATTAAGACTGATGCATAGGATTAGAGCAAATTAGCAGACGTAGACTAATGAAACTAGATATGTTTCATTCTAATGTATTATGTAATGATAGTCATAACAATAGCAGGGCATCTATAACAGTTTAAGCAGATCAGATGTGACGATAGAACACATCACATGCAATAGTTATAGATTAGATATAGAGTTAGATGCATTAGTTAGAGCAGTTTACTGTACTACATGTGTTAACAAGGAAGGAGGTATAAGAGGATGGATCCTCTAATAACGGGCAATATAAAAAATGAAAAAGAGGTAATTTGGTCCTCTGGCTTTAGGAGGTTCGAAAATAGGACTGGAATATGATGGGTGTATGATAATATTTATAGTATGTGTTCATGATTTAAGTATCTATATAGAACATTTTGAAGAGGTGATAGTTTACACTGATACACTCGCTGAAGTGGCTAACACATGACATTATCATGCCCTTTGTGAGCCGGTGGATGGCTAGAATTTGCCCGATTGACGCTGGAAAGGTAAAAATCATTTCAGACATTCTAGTTGTTTTAGGAACTTTTCAGACAAACATTTTAAAAATGGCAAATTTTTGAATATGATAATGAGAGAGAGATAATTCAGGATTATCCATCGGGAAAAGGCAACTGAACTTCTATCAGAAAAAATGATATTTTAGTCCAAAAAATTCAACTGGATAATTTATGAGAAAAACTTATTTATAGTAGAATTGAAGAAGAAATTTCTCTTTTAAGTCTAAAATGAAGGTTTCTTTATAGAAGACCTCAAACTGAGTGAAGTAGGTGTAAATGAGTGGATTGAATAAATGGTAAAATATGGAAAAAAGTAAATGAATGATAAACATGGAAATTGGATGAAATGTGAAATGGATTACAACATTAGCCACATAATTTTTATTGCTCAAGAATTTTTGTAGAGTGAGCAAATATTAGGTGTCAATAGTTTTCCCCTCTCAAGGTAAGGTTCAAGATAAGAGTGAGAACTGCATACTTGAGCCAAGCCTAACCCCTATTTTTTGTCACAAAAGGCTAAAAGGGTAGGACTCGTCAAAAATGTTCCGACAAACCTTGGGGAGGATGAATAACAAGTGTGACACCTTTTCCTTCTAAGGATGAGTTCATGACATAGCCATTCATAGAGGGTGAAAATGATTTGTATAGAGTAATGGTGGCATGTAGCCAAGAGACTTACCTATGTTTGACCAATTGTTTATTTCCTGAAAGTTTTGATGAGTCAAAAGAGGTTTCTTGGCCATAAAACTGACTCTCATCATTGCTTTAGTTCTTAAATCAACATGATTGATTCTCTCACTAACTCATATCTTAGTGAGAAGTGAATATGAAAAAGTGAATGCATGTTGTGGTTTGTTTAAAGTTGATAAGATCATGAGTCTATGATCATTTTAAAAAAGTGACAACTACTCTACCTAAAACAATTATTTAAGAAAAAGGGTGATCACCCATGTTCCTATGCATCTTTAGTTATTATCGTTTTCTTTTAGTGGGCCAATTTAGAGTTAGGATCAGAACTCTTATAAGATGCAACATGAAAATTTTGCCTATAGGGAACGTGCTTGAATCTTCAAGATTTCAAATTGAGTATTTGATAAGCTTTTAGATTTAAGGTGACCTTTTGGTCAGTGACTGTGTCGATTAGCCACCCATCTGATCGTGGCATCTGAGATTGAGCTTGACATTCGATGATTGGACATTATCCATCCAAAGGTGGTATCCAAGATGTGTTCCCCTACTAAGAGTCGATGAGAGATTCTCTTTGACTTTCTAGTTCTCATTCATGGGGATCGGAGATTCGAACCATAACTTCGGGTTATGAAGCAGCGAGGTCGGTAATTCAGTTCATTTTTGGGTCATATTCTGAGATTGTAGATTGTCAAAGGATATGTGCATGAAAGCAAAGTAGATAACCCTTGTTACAATCTGAGATTATTAAAAAGGTTTGCACCGAATGGAAATCTTAATTCATATCATGCTTCATGAGTTGGGACCCCTATAAGATTTGGAAATAAAGAGTGTGATGCGCTAGTCTAAGGTCATAGTCATGGACCCTATGTGTTAGGACTCTGTCTTTTGATCAACATAAATGCCAACTACTAGAGAGAATACCTATTCCTAATCCATATTGTGAAACAAAAAATTGATTCTCAATAAAGGCAATTTAAACAATATACAAAAACACAATTAACCTCCATCAAAGTACAATTTTGGTATATTTCATTCAATTTGCTTTAACCAAATGTGACAAAAAATGAAATATTAAAGACTTCATCATAATCACTTCACTAGTTTCATCTTTAACTTGCCATCACCATTCAGTACATTTTTGTTCATATCATTTCTTATATTTAGATAAGTGTACCGTGTCATTCATTGACTTCTAGTAGAATTCCCATAATGAAAAATGATCATTCTTTATTATACTACTCACTTTAGGTAAAAAGAATGAATTAGGGTTACATCTTCTTACACCATAATCTCTAATCATTCTTCACAATTCATTGTTATGTAACTTTTATAAAAGACCCACATTCATATCTAATTTCATAAAGTATGCTAAAATAAATGAATTGGTCTTATATCATCCTTGTTACACTTATAATCCTAAACTATAGTAATAACATGTACATTTGAGAATTTCATCACATTCACAAGACTATATACAACCTTGAGATTTATCTCTCATACTCAGCTCAAAACTAGATTTCTAGGGTTTAAGAAGTAATCTTAGTTCAACATATTAGATGAGTCATATTATTCAGTAATATCATCACAGTGCACAATGTTTTATTAGGGCTACTCACACACATGGAAACCCTAGTTTCCACTTTCACACATTTCATTCATAAGTATACATTGATTAACTGACTTATTTGATTCTATCCTTCAAGACAAACCCTAAACAAGGAATATTGGAACCTCATGTTGATCCTTATGTATTTATCATATTCAATTTCAGTAAGACTAAAAAAACACTTGTATAATTCATTCCAATACAATTCAAGTATGATTCTATACATGTCAATTTAATTCCCAAACATATCATCCATTGGGTTGATTTTTAGGCAATATGCATATGAAACAACATAGTCCTGTATCATAGAATTTTCCATAGGACATCAATCAATATATCATGAAATTAGCAAGTTACATTCAATGAGGAATAATCAAAATTAGTAGAATTTGATTCCCTAATATCTTTCCAAACCAATTCCCAGTCAAATAAAAATACAAGCAACATTTATGATTATTTTAGTTGAATATAATTAGGCTTCCAAAATGAATCAGGTCTTAAGAGTGAGATAAACACTCACCTAAGGTGACAAGAATCTTAAAAACGTAGGTCAAACTGTGAATTTTTAGAAATCTAATTAAACTCTAGCAACTGAATCCATTTCTTCCCCATCTCAACTCGGAAACCCTAGAAATAGCGATTAGGAGAGAAAGAGTGAAAAAAAGAGGGTGATTTGATGTGATTTCAAATCAAATCAGAGGAGGGATGAAATATTGACATGTGAGAGAAGAATCACCATGAAAGGCTATGCAAAGAAGATAAACTTACTTGATTTCATCATATCTCAGATAGTGATACCCTAGATCAACATCTCCACCACTTTCTCCTCTCAAAACCCTATCTCTCATCTCTCTCAATGATTTCATTTCTATGGAATGGATCAAAAAAATATGATATCTCCTTGAGTGATACGTTGATCATATAGATCAATTAAGTGTAACACCCCTGACCAAGGTTATGACCTAACCCTGGAAGTTTTGCCTAATTATGTAATTAATATACTTGTGAACACTCCCTGGCATGTAATTAAGTTCCTCAGGAACATTTACTTTCAATTTCGCTCCTTTTTGTATAAAGTTGTAGCATTGTGTTGTATGCAGGGACCTATGTGCAAATTACCCAGTTTAAGGGTTGAACTTGCAACATTCACAAGATAAGATGTTCCTTTGATGTTGAGACATCATGAGAATGGTTATGGTAAAGTTTGAGGGATTTCCCAAGCTTGAGCACCAAGGTGCAGCTGTGGAAGCAATTCCCATGCTTAGAAACCCTAATGTGGGTTAAAGTGCAATTTACCCAAATTGAGGGGTCCAAGTTGTAAATTCTTAATATCTAGAATATCTTTTATGACTCTTATCATCATTTAGAGTAGAAATGATGAAAGGGATACATCATTTAATAATCAGATGAGAAAAATGACCTTTGTGATAGAAATCACCTAGAATGGGTATGAAAACCTTTCATGTTTGTACCCTAGTTGAAGGTTGGATTCCTTTACCCCTAGATCTTGAGATTTCATGAGATTTGCATAAGGATAGATAGGTTTGGTCGTGCCTTTGAGCAAGGAGGGACCTAGATGTGATTTTCAATCTTGTGAGGTCCTTAGGGTGTAAAAGAGGCTAAAGTATATAAGCCCTTTTCCCCTTGCAATTAAGTGAACGAACTTTCTTTCCTTCATTTCTCTTCCTTTCTTGCTCAAACGACCAAGGATAGCTCTGGAGCTCAGGGGGGACGACCAACCTATTCTAGGTAAGAGAACCCCACCTTCTAGCTCGAATTCATGGAGGAATTCACTTTCTAAGGTTGGTTTTATGGTTAGCTTACTTAGTCTTCTTGTTCTAGCCGACCAAAGCAACGTTTCCTTGGAGAATTCACCTCTGACCAAGTTGTGGAAGCTCAAGGACGCCATTAAAGCTTGGAGCTTGAAGGCTTGGAGCTCTAAGATCAACCTTTAGGCGGGTTTTATAACTCTAAACTTATGCTTTATATGTATGTTCAATTCTTGCAATTTACTTGGTAAATTCTCCTTCTACCTCCCTTCTTCCTTGCACGTTTGCAAGCAAATCAGTGGAGAAACCGACCTTGCTAGAGGTTGAAGATGATGGGCGTGACTCCCTATGTTACTTTTTCAAACGACCTTGGACCTTTTGGTCCAAACGGTTGCAAACCGTTTGGGTTCAAACGGTTTCAAACCGTTTGCTCTCAAACGGTCTTACAAGACCGTTTGGATTGAAACGGTCTCAAGACCGTTTGAAAGGGTTGACCAAATGACGACCGTTTGAGGGTCTGTTCCTAACATATTGAATTTCATCTCTGCAAAGAATCAAAGTCTAATTCTTAACCAATTGAAAGTTGAAGGCACTTCAACATGAAACCCTAATCGGGTGAAAGAGTGCTGATTTGACATATAGATCTTGTTGAGTTTTGGGTTGAAGGACCCAAACGGTCTCAAGACCATTTGGGGATTTCTCCAAACGGTCCTAAGACCGTTTGGGCACAACCCAAGACCGTTTGAAGGTCTAGGGTTAAGTTAATCTAATGGTTTGAGGGTCCAATTGTAGGAAATTGATGAATTGATGAAAATTGCTGATTTTGACCTAATTGGACTTCAACCTTAGTCAAAATGACTTGGATTTTGGTCAAACTTTGGGCAAACGGTCTCAAGACCGTTTGGATGAAGTCCAAACGACCTCAAGACCGTTTGGTCCAAGTTTGAGCCCAATTGGAGGTCAATTGATAGGTTCAACCTTGAATTGATTCACATTGTTGAACATTGATGACCAATCGAATTGAAACCCTAATTGAGGAGGATTGAACCCTAATTGGCTTGCAATTGAGGGTCAATTGGATGACTAAGTGGTTAAGGCTAACCCTGACTAACTCAAATTATAAGTGGTTAGCATAGCTTTAACCATTTGAGGACTTCAACACACATATCCATGAACATTGGTAACTTTTGAACCACTTTGGAGGTCCAAACGGTTTGAGCCCTTTTTGGACCAAACGGTCTCAAGACCGTTTGGGGCCAAACGGTCTCAAGACCGTTTGGGCTCAAGCGACCTCAGGATCGTTTGGTCCAATCGATCTCAAGTAATTTTGATCAAACGGTTTCAAACCGATTGAAGCTCCAAACGATTTGGAAGTCAACCCTTCCAAACAGTCTTCACCTCCAAACGGTCTCAAGACCGTTTGGGTGGTTGAAACCGTTTGAAGGTTGAAACCGTTTGGAGATTGGTGATGGTTTGTACTTAACCATTTGATGATGTAATTAGTTCAATGATGATTCAATCTAAACCCTAATGGTAACCTAGGTCATTAAGGGACTATGTGATTAGTAAGTTAACCCATGATGGTAATCATGTGGCAAATTACCAAAATACCCTTGAAGGGTCTAAAGGGGTAAAACCTTGTTCTAATCAAACCCTAATCACATGATGTTGATGTTTTGGATTATGTTAGTCAATGGAGACTTATCTCAACCTGATCTAGAGTGGTGTTGTCACCATCTACTAGTGAGAGAAGAGAGAAAGTATTTCTAGAGAGAGAAAGTATCCTAGAGAGGGAAAGTACCCTTTTAAGGAGGAAACTCAAGTGAGATACTTTAATTACACATGAATGTGCATGATTAGGGAATGACCCACCTATGTGAGGTCATGGAAACCCTATTTATAATATCTAATGGATCTTAATTCTAATTAAGAAGCCTTAATGATGATGTTTCTCTTACATAATGATGTAATGAGTACAATTCACCATGGAGTGAATAGTAAACCCTAATTTTAGGGTGATGACATGAAAGATGAACAGTAAACCCTAATTGACAGGGTTATTGTATTAAACCCTAGTTGAGGGTGATTCCATGTGAAACCCAAGTTGAGGGTGATCCCATGTGAAACCCTAGTTGAGGGTGATTCCAAGTGAAACCCTAATTGGGAATGCATCCCTAACTATTGAATTGTTTATTATTATCTGTTGAACTAACCATGCAGGTTATTATGAGATAATGGTCATACCCAGGTATGAAATACCATGTTATATTCATTGGAAGCATGTCTTAAGCTCTATGAATAGTGAATCATCTTGATGCACTGCTAAGTGACATCTTTTGTGATTTATGGGCTGTAAGAGCCATAAATACCATCAAGGTCATGCTTAACAGATGACTTGTGATGAGATAGTTGAGAACTGGTAATTGAAATGAGTTAGGCTTGCTACATTTTAGTATTCTCATATATAGCCATGATGCTAGTGTTTTTGTATGATGATATGAATACTGAATGTACCTAACTAATCAAGTGAAATGTAGAGCCCTGATCATAGATCCATCATTGTCAGAATCTAAATGATGGTGAAACAGGTTTTCCTCAGGGAACTCCTGGATCACATACTTTTGAGTATGTGGGGTACATGGATGTGTAGAACCTTACATCCTAGTGTAGGTATTTGATGTATATTCTTGTAGTCCGTCATACCTTCACTATAAAAGAAAAGGTGAGAGGATGATGTAGATTCTAGTAGTCCATCAGACCCCACCATAAAGTCCTAAAGGTGAGATGTATATCTACACTCCCTTAAAGACACAAACACCGCATCGATAAAAGATAAACAAGAAATCTTCCGATGACGAAGAGAGTACAGAACGCCACTGTAACTCTAAAATAGCGAAGGTCCAGTTTACCCTGGAGAGCTATAACAAAAGATATCCCGCCAGATATCTAACATTTGATCCTCTAACTGACTGAGGAAGATGAGGTCATAAGAATCCGGCTCTTTTAATGACCTATGTATGATACTGATGTGACTTCTTAGCGATCAGTTGGAGTATGAGTGGTAAGCCTCATCTCCACAGGGCATAACAATAATGTTTGAAAAACATAATCAACAGCGTAGTATATCTGTTAGAGTTATCTACGAGTTATTTGATTGATGTTATCTTGAATAGCATAGATGTTCTCATATTTTAATATTGATTGAACTCTTGCTCATTATCAGAACTGCTAGTGAATATCTTGAAGGCTCTTATTGCTTTAGTTATTCCTTGCTTTGCTTATAAAGCCTAGTGGAGAGTTATAACTCTCGCTGGGGCAATTATGTATAATTGTCTCACCCCGTAGACTTCTACTTTTTAGGTGGTCGTCGAAGACGGAGGAACAAGAACACAGGTGACCAATCCCAGCAACAGCAGCATCAGGAGCAGTAAATATCTCAGGTGGAGATCTAGCCTACTTCATGGTGTAGTTAGAGTCAAGTCCTATGTGTCCTCTGTACTCTCAGGTCCTGAAATGTTTTGGAGTATGAATTCTTGAGAATTTTGTATCATGTTGTATATAATTACTCAAGAAGTAATTGTCAGTGATGTAAACAGTTAAATCCTTTTTCTATGGAAAAGGTTTGTGGTTTCAAGCTCTTGTCTCGAAAAGTTTTAATTTCCCGTGATTTTTGTCTTCCGCTGTTTATCGATTGCTTCCGCACATGTTTAAATCGGGAATAATTCGTGGTTTGGAGATCAGAGCCCACAATTAAGTGGTATCAGAGCTCCAGGTTCAGTCGAGTCTACAGAGGCATAGGACTTAGGATGTCGAGTCTACTTTTAGTACTCCTTCCTCATCTAATAGAATCTTCTGGTCCTCAGGAGAAGAAGATACTTAAGAATGTCAGAGCCACATGATGAGTATGTGGAAGAAAGTAGTGCCAGTGCACCTCAAGGCGGTGCAGGAGTACCAGAGATGGAACTTTTATATTCTGATATGTCTAAATCTTGTGTAGTATCTGTTTTGATTGACCCGGGTGCTACACACTCTTTCATCACTCGAAGAGTGATTCGTAACTGCAATATGATAACAAGTCATAGGGCAGATAAGTTGTTGTTGGAGACTCCGTTGAGTGGGTCTGCTGTTCTGCAAGAAGTATGCTCTCCTTGTGTACTTTCCTTTTCTAAGCATCGCATTCAAGTGGATCTTATATCGCTTGATATGCAAGGATTTGATATAATCCTAGGGATGGATACCTTGGAAAGGTATCGAGTTGTCTTGGATTGTGAGTCCAAGCTGGCTGTGTTTGCTGATGAAAGAAACACATGGATCTTTCAAGGTGAAAGAAAGATTCTGCCCACCTGTCTTGTATCAGCTATGGTTGCTGATAAGTTGATGAGGCAAGGATGCTACGCATTCTTAGCCCATGTGGTAGATGTTACCAAGGAGAGTTCCAACCCTGCTGAAATTCCGATAGTCAGGGAATTCGAGGATGTGTTTCCCGAAGAACTTCCTGGTATACCACCACCCCGGGAAATTGATTTTGAGATCAATTTGGTTCCAGATACGAAACCCATAGCCCAGACTCCGTATAGGATGGCGCCTGCTGAGATGGCAGAACTCAAGAAACAGCTTCAAGAGTTACTTGAGAAGGGTTTCATCTGACCGAGTACCTCACCTTGGGGTGCTCCGGTTTTGTTTGTTAAAAAGAAAGATGGATCGATGCGGTTATGCATTGATTATAGACAACTCAATAAAGTAACAATAAAGAATAAGTATCCTTTGCCGAGGATTGAAGATCTTTTCGACCAGTTGTGTGGTGCAACAGTCTTTTCCAAGATAGACTTAAGGTCTGGATATCATCAAATCCGCATTAAGGACAATGACATATCCAAGTCTGCCTTTAGGACAAGATATGGTCACTATGAGTTCACAGTTATGTCGTTTGGACTAACCAATGCACCGGCTGCATTTATGGAACTCATGAATAGAGTCTTTCGACCTTTTCTTGATCAGTGTGTTGTCGTCTTCATAGATTACATACTGATTTATAGTAAGGATGCTCAGCAGCATGAGCAGCACCTTCGCCAGACTTTGACCTTGCTAAGGGAACATAAGCTATACGCTAAGTTTAGCAAGTGTGAGTTTTGGTTATCTGAAGTATCCTTCCTTGGACATGTGGTATCTGCTTTGGGAATTCGTGTTGACCCTGCAAAGATAGAGTCTGTTCTGCAGTGGGAACAACCGAAGACACCGACGGAGATTAGAAGTTTCTTGGGGTTAGCTGGTTATTATCGAAGGTTTATTAAAAATTTCAGTTCTATAGCCTTACCTTTGACCAAGTTAACCCGAAAGGATGTTCCTTTTGCTTGGAGTGATAAGTGTCAACAGTCTTTTCAGCTGTTGAAGGAGAGGTTAACAAGTGCACCTGTGCTTGTGTTACCTGAGCAAGGAAAGGAATATATAATCTTTTGTGATGCCTCCAAGAATGGACTTGGATGTGTGTTGATGCAGGATAAACAAGTGATTTCTTTTACTTCCCGACAGCTTAAGAAACATGAGGATAATTATCCGACACACGATCTAGAGTTAGCTGCTGTGGTCCATGCTTTGAAAATCTGGAGACATTATCTCTACGGAGAAACTTTCCAGATTTTCACAGACCACAAGAACCTTAAATACATCTTCACTCAGCATGAGCTTAATATGAGGTAACGTCGCTGGATGGAGTTAATCAAGGACTACGATTGTACAATTGATTACCATCCGGGCAAAGCCAATGTGGTTGTTGATGCCTTGAGCAGGAAATCAGCAACATCAACCATGGATAGGGCACAACTAAGTTCCTTAGTATGCTCTAGAAGAGATATGCTTATCTCTTTAAGGCAAGACAATGTACAGATAAAGGCATCATTGTTAGCTGGTCTGTTAGCTGAGATGTAGATTAAACCTACCTTAAGAGAGCAGATAAAGGAGGCACAACAAGTAGATGTTTTTATACAGCAGATTAGATCTGAGTTTGGAGATGAGAAGCGAGAAGGTTTTCATGAGTCAGATGACCAGATGGCATGCTATCATGGAAGGATGATAGTGCCAGATGTGGACAACCTGAGGAAGTTAGTCCTGGAAGAAGCTCATTCTTCGATGTATGATATGCATCCAGGGAGCACCAAGATGTATCGAAACTTGAAGGATATGTATTGGTGGCCTGGGATGAAGAAGGATGTAGTTGAGTTTGTTCTGAGGTGTCCTGTGTGTCAGCAGGTCAAGGCTGAACACCAGAAACCTGCAGGGACAATGCAACCCTTACCCATACCACAGTGGAAGTGGGACCATGTAACCATGGACTTTGTTGTTGGCCTACCCAGGACAAACAAAGGACATGATTCCATTTGGGTAGTTGTTGGTAGGTTGACAAAGACAGCGCATTTCTTACCTGTCAAAACAACCTATACTGCTGAAAGGATATCCCAGATATATGTCCAAGAGATAGTGCGTTTGCACGGAGTTCCTGTCACTATAGTTTCTGACAGAGGTCCCCAGTTTACAAGTCGCTTTTGGGAACAGTTACACAGAGCCCTAGGCACCAAGCTAAGGTTTAGTACAGCCTTTCATCCCCAGACTGATGGACAGTCAGAAAGAACTATACAGACCTTAGAAGATCGGTTGATAGCATGTGTTCTCCAGTTTACCGGGAGTTGGGATCTACATCTAAGCTTGATAGAGTTTGCCTATAACAATAGCTATCAACATAGCATTGATATGGCACCATATGAAGCCTTATATGGTAGACGTTGTAGATCACCCTTGTGTTGGTATGAAACTGGTGAGCACCAGTTGTTAGGCCCTGATCTTGTGCAGCAAACTACAGAAAAGATTAAAGTTATACAACAACGGCTTAAGACTGCACAAGATAGGCAGAAGTCGTATGCCGATAAACGTCATAGACCCCTAGAATTTCAAGTTGGAGACAAAGTGTATCTCAAGGTCTCACCTTGGAAAGGAGTCCTTCGTTTTGGGAAGAAAGGAAAGTTAGCTCCTAGATTTATGGGACCTTATCCAATTGTTGAAAAAGTTGGGAAGGTGGCCTATATACTAGAGTTACCTCTGGAGTTGCAGAAGCTGCACCCTGTGTTTCACATTTCCATGCTGAGGAAATGTCATCCAGATACCGAGTCAGTTCTACAACCTATGGAAGTAGAATTGAATGAAGATATAACGTATGAGGAGGGACCAGTGTCAATCCTCGATAACAGAACTAAAAAGTTAAAGAAGAAGGATATAAGCCTTGTAAAAGTCCTCTGGAACCGTCGTGGTGTTGAAGAAGCCACTTGGGAACTAGAAGATGAAATGAGAAGAAAATATCCTGCTCTTTTCTTATAATATGCTTTATCGATTTCGGGGACGAAATCCTTTTGAAGGGGTAAAGAATTTGTAACACCCCTGACCTAGGTTATGACCTAACCCTGGAAGTTTTGCCTAATTATGTAATTAATATACTTGTGAACACTCCCTGGCATGTAATTAAGTTCCTCAGGAACATTTACTTTCAATTTCGCTCCTTTTTGTATAAAGTTGTAGCATTGTGTTGTATGCAGGGACCTATGTGCAAATTACCCAGTTTAAGGGTTGAACTTGCAAAATTCACAAGATAAGATGTTACTTTGATGTTGAGACATCATGAGAATGGTTATGGTAAAGTTTGAGGGATTTCCCAAGCTTGAGCACCAAGGTGCAGCTGTGGAAGCAATTCCCATGCTTAGAAACCCTAATGTGGGTCAAAGTGCAATTTACCCAAATTGAGGGGACCAAGTTGTAAATTCTTAATATCTAGAATATCTTTTATGACTCTTATCATCATTTAGAGTAGAAATGATGAAAGGGATACATCATTTAATAATCAGATGAGAAAAATGACCTTTGTGATAGAAATCACCTAGAATGGGTATGAAAACCTTTCATGTTTGTACCCTAGTTGAAGGTTGGATTCCTTTACCCCTAGATCTTGAGATTTCATGAGATTTGCATAAGGATAGATAGGTTTGGTCGTGCCTTTGAGCAAGGAGGGACCTAGATGTGATTTTCAATCTTGTGAGGTCCTTAGGGTGTAAAAGAGGCTAAAGTATATAAGCCCTTTTCCCCTTGCAATTAAGTGAACGAACTTTCTTTCCTTCATTTCTCTTCCTTTCTTGCTCAAACGACCAAGGATAGCTCTGGAGCTCAGGGGGGACGACCAACCTGTTCTAGGTAAGAGAACCCCACCTTCTAGCTCGAATTCATGGAGGAATTCACTTTCTAAGGTTGGTTTTATGGTTAGCTTACTTAGTCTTCTTGTTCTAGCCGACCAAAGCAACGTTTCCTTGGAGAATTCACCTCTGACCAAGTTGTGGAAGCTCAAGGACGCCATTAAAGCTTGGAGCTTGAAGGCTTGGAGCTCTAAGATCAACCTTTAGGCGGGTTTTATAACTCTAAACTTATGCTTTATATGTATGTTCAATTCTTGCAATTTACTTGGTAAATTCTCCTTCTACCTCCCTTCTTCCTTGCACGTTTGCAAGAAAATCAGTGGAGAAACCGACCTTGCTAGAGGTTGAAGATGATGGGCGTGACTCCCTATGTTACTTTTTCAAACGACCTTGGACCTTTTGGTCCAAACGGTTGCAAACCGTTTGGGTTCAAACGGTTTCAAACCGTTTGCTCTCAAACGGTCTTACAAGACCGTTTGGATTGAAACGGTCTCAAGACCGTTTGAAAGGGTTGACCAAATGACGACCGTTTGAGGGTCTGTTCCTAACATATTGAATTTCATCTCTGCAAAGAATCAAAGTCTAATTCTTAACCAATTGAAAGTTGAAGGCACTTCAACATGAAACCCTAATCGGGTGAAAGAGTGCTGATTTGACATATAGATCTTGTTGAGTTTTGGGTTGAAGGACCCAAACGGTCTCAAGACCGTTTGGGGATTTCTCCAAACGGTCCTAAGACCGTTTGGGCACAACCCAAGACCGTTTGAAGGTCTAGAGTTAAGTTAATCTAATGGTTTGAGGGTCCAATTGTAGGAAATTGATGAATTGATGAAAATTGCTGATTTTGACCTAATTGGACTTCAACCTTAGTCAAAACGACTTGGATTTTGGTCAAACTTTGGGCAAACGGTCTCAAGACCGTTTGGATGAAGTCCAAACGACCTCAAGACCGTTTGGTCCAAGTTTGAGCCCAATTGGAGGTCAATTGATAGGTTCAACCTTGAATTGATTCACATTGTTGAACATTGATGACCAATCGAATTGAAACCCTAATTGAGGAGGATTGAACCCTAATTGGCTTGCAATTGAGGGTCAATTGGATGACTAAGTGGTTAAGGCTAACCCTGACTAACTCAAATTATAAGTGGTTAGCATAGCTTTAACCATTTGAGGACTTCAACACACATATCCATGAACATTGGTAACTTTTGAACCACTTTGGAGGTCCAAACGGTTTGAGCCCTTTTTGGACCAAACGGTCTCAAGACCGTTTGGATCCAAACGGTCTCAAGACCGTTTGAGACCAAATGGTCTCAAGACCGTTTGGGGCCAAACGGTCTCAAGACCGTTTGGGCTCAAACGACCTCAGGATCGTTTGGTCCAATCGATCTCAAGTAATTTTGATCAAACGGTTTCAAACCGATTGAAGCTCCAAACGATTTGGAAGTCAACCCTTCCAAACGGTCTTCACCTCCAAACGGTCTCAAGACCGTTTGGATCCAAACGGTCTCAAGACCGTTTGGGGCCAAACGGTCTCAAGACCGTTTGGGTGGTTGAAACCGTTTGAAGGTTGAAACCGTTTGGAGATTGGTGATGGTTTGTACTTAACCATTTGATGATGTAATTAGTTCAATGATGATTCAATCTAAACCCTAATGGTAACCTAGGTCATTAAGGGACTATGTGATTAGTAAGTTAACCCATGATGGTAATCATGTGGCAAATTACCAAAATACCCTTGAAGGGTCTAAAGGGGTAAAACCTTGTTCTAATCAAACCCTAATCACATGATGTTGATGTTTTGGATTATGTTAGTCAATGGAGACTTATCTCAACCTGATCTAGAGTGGTGTTGTCACCATCTACTAGTGAGAGAAGAGAGAAAGTATTTCTAGAGAGAAAGTATCCTAGAGAGGGAAAGTACCCTTTTAAGGAGGAAACTCAAGTGAGATACTTTAATTACACATGAATGTGCATGATTAGGGAATGACCCACCTATGTGAGGTCATGGAAACCCTATTTATAATATCTAATGGATCTTAATTCTAATTAAGAAGCCTTAATGATGATGTTTCTCTTACATAATGATGTAATGAGTACAATTCACCATGGAGTGAATAGTAAACCCTAATTTTAGGGTGATGACATGAAAGATGAACAGTAAACCCTAATTGACAGGGTTATTGTATTAAACCCTAGTTGAGGGTGATTCCATGTGAAACCCAAGTTGAGGGTGATCCCATGTGAAACCCTAGTTGAGGGTGATTCCAAGTGAAACCCTAATTGGGAATGCATCCCTAACTATTGAATTGTTTATTATTATCTGTTGAACTAACCATGCAGGTTATTATGAGATAATGGTCATACCCAGGTATGAAATACCATGTTATATTCATTGGAAGCATGTCTTAAGCTCTATGAATAGTGAATCATCTTGATGCACTGCTAAGTGACATCTTTTGTGATTTATGGGCTGTAAGAGCCATAAATACCATCAAGGTCATGCTTAACAGATGACTTGTGATGAGATAGTTGAGAACTGGTAATTGAAATGAGTTAGGCTTGCTACATTTTAGTATTCTCATATATAGCCATGATGCTAGTGTTTTTGTATGATGATATGAATACTGAATGTACCTAACTAATCAAGTGAAATGTAGAGCCATGATCATAGATCCATCATTGTCAGAATCTAAATGATGGTGAAACAGGTTTTCCTCAGGGAACTCCTGGATCACATACTTTTGAGTATGTGGGGTACATGGATGTGTAGAACCTTACATCCTAGTGTAGGTATTTGATGTAGATTCTTGTAGTCCGTCATACCTTCACTATAAAAGAAAAGGTGAGAGGATGATGTAGATTCTAGTAGTCCATCAGACCCCACCATAAAGTCCTAAAGGTGAGATGTATATCTACACTCCCTTAAAGACACAAACACCGCATCGATAAAACATAAACAAGAAATCTTCTGATGACGAAGAGAGTACAGAACGCCACTGTAACTCTAAAATAGCGAAGGTCCAGTTTACCCTGGAGAGCTATAACAAAAGATATCCCGCCAGATATCTAACATTTGATCCTCTAACTGACTGAGGAAGATGAGGTCATAAGAATCCGGCTCTTTTAATGACCTATGTATGATACTGATGTGACTTCTTAGCGATCAGTTGGAGTATGAGTGGTAAGCCTCATCTCCACAGGGTATAACAATAATGTTTGAAAAACATAATCAACAACGTAGTATATCTGTTAGAGTTATCTACGAGTTATTTGATTGATGTTATCTTGAATAGCATAGATGTTCTCATATTTTAATATTGATTGAACTCTTGCTCATTATCAGAACTGCTAGTGAATATCTTGAAGGCTCTTATTGCTTTAGTTATTCCTTGCTTTGCTTATAAAGCCTAGTGGAGAGTTATAACTCTCGCTGGGGCAATTATGTATAATTGTCTCACCCCGTAGACTTCTACTTTTTAGGTGGTCGTCGAAGACGGAGGAACAAGAACACAGGTGACCAATCCCAGCAACAGTAGCATCAGGAGCAGTAAATATCTCAGGTGGAGATCTAGCCTGCTTCATGGTGTAGTTAGAGTCAAGTCCTATGTGTCCTCTGTACTCTCAGGTCCTGAAATGTTTTGGAGTATGAATTCTTGAGAATTTTGTATCATGTTGTATATAATTACTCAAGAAGTAATTGTCAGTGATGTAAACAGTTAAATCCTTTTTCTATGGAAAAGGTTTGTGGTTTCAAGCTCTTGTCTTGAAAAGTTTTAATTTCCTGTGATTTTTGTCTTCCGCTGTTTATCGATTGCTTCCGCGCATGTTTAAATCGGGAATAATTCGTGGTTTGGAGATCGGAGCCCACATTAAGGTACTTGGGTCAATTGCAAATTGACCCAAATTACACCTTATTTTATTTCAACATTTTTTTATCATAAACTATGTTACTGAAAATCATCTACTGAACAGGTCAAATCTCCGCTAAATTTTTTGAAAAAGTAGCATGTTATCAAAAACCAACCAAATTTCACAACTCCAATAAAAATCTCATATCAATCTAATTTACCAATAAATAAATATAAGTAAAATACTAGACTGCTATTTTTCAGCCAGAATGCATGGTGAGCTGAGTTAATCTTCGGAAAACTGAATCGACACCCCTCTCTGTAGAGATCAAACATCATACAAAAATTACTATAATTTAAGAGAATATCTATAATGGATCTTACAAAAAAAAATTTAAAATTTCACATCAATTGAGTGTACCAATAAAAAATAATTTTCAAATACCATACTTCTATTTTCAATTTGAATACATGATTGGTTGAGTTTGTCCTGGGGAAACTTGGTCGAAAAATAGGTCATACAATTACTCAAAAATTCTGATATTTTAAAAGAATTCTTAAATTTGAGATATCCAAACCATATCAAAATTTCAAATAAAATAAAGTTTTTTATAAAATACTAAAAGTCATTTAGTACACCGCTATACTTATCAAATTATGTATTCAGTGCCATCAAAACCCTAATTTTGGCCGATTAGTGTTTTCAATTCTCAAAACCCTAATTATTTTAGATAAAATAATAGTTATCATTTTTCATTAGGTTCAAAGAATCATTATTAGAATATCATATTTAATGAAGCTTTTAATCAATCTCGTTAAGCATGCAATCATCCAAGTAAACCCTTATTAGATGACTAATTTGAAAAATAGCCATTACACTTTGTATGTATGGAGATAAAGCTTCGAGTTGTTTCAAGTTTTGGTCATGATCCGAGACCCAAAAAATTTAAAAGTTGGATCTATAATAGTTCAAATTCATAGTCCAGGATTCTAAAAGACTTGGTGGTCGAGACTGGTCTATTTTATGCTCATAGTCAAGGACCCTAAAAGATTTGGTAGTCAAAATTGGTCTATTTAATGTCATAGTCCATGAAACTGGTGAACATATCTAGATCTGATGATTATTTTGAATAAAGTAGAGTTTCAACTTTTTGCATCAAGATTTGACATTTTTAGATTTTTAAAATTTTTTTGGGGGATTTACTTTTTTTCTTTTGTTTTTATGTGATTTTATGTGATATTTATAAGGTTCTTAAAATTCTTTGAAATTCTATGGTCCTAGCTACACTTTTTTTGCAAAAGTTTTTTTCTTAAAAGGAGGGGAAATTGGAGGAGAGATGAGAACCCTTCCCTTTCTTCCTTGTTTGATTCTGACATCTGTGCAAGGAATGGATTAGAGCAAACTAGGGAGGCGATCACAACCAGGAAGATTTTACCAAGTCAGTGGATTGCGTCAATCTGGCACCTCTGACTCAACAAATCATGTTGTTCCTCCGACATGGTGTGGTGAGTTGTTCCTTATCAACAACAATGGAGCTTCTAGGCCACTTGTATCCGTAGAGCTTTGTGTGGATTTTACCTACATTATTCATAGGGAAAGCATATCTTTCATTTTTACACTTTGGTTTAGCCATTTTGTCCCTAGATGAAAAAATTTAGTTTTTGACTTACCAACGTTCTTTGCAATCTGGAGGTTGAAGATGACTTGGATGTGTGCTTCGATTTGCATTCCAGATGAGTTTCTCATTTTTGCATCGATATGCCACCTTTGACCCAACTGATTGAGTTGTTCCTCCAACCAGGTCTGGTGGTGCGGTGAGTTGATCCATCTCAATGACTATGGAGCTTCTAGGACACCTGTATTGGTGGCTCTTTGTGTGGATTTCATGTAAGTTCTTCTCAGGGAAGGTATAGCTTTCATTTTTACATTTTGGTTTGATCTTTTTTGACCCTCGATGGAAAAACCTATCTTTTGAACTGCCAATGTTCTTTGCAGTCTAGAGATTAAAGAAAAACTGGATGTGTTCTTTGATTTGTGATCCAACTAGTTTTATTGTTTTTTCATTCTCTAAACCGTTTGTCATCTGATTGAGCTGATTTTAGGTGTTTTGGAAAGCTTGTGATGTTTTCATCATTATTGTAGAAATGGAAGCTTGTGACTAGAATGAGGAGGATCCCCTTGTAGATGTGCATGATGTAAAAACTGAGACATACCCACGGTATGTATGATAACCTCCTCAATCGAGTTCATATCCAATTTATGCATATTTTGATGGAAGATTTTTTCTAATCAGGCATCACATTAGTGTTAATAGGATCGTGATGTAACTACTGCCAGCAAAGAGATTTTTCCACCATCCATGCATGTTGTGGATGAATCTGCATCACTGAGGTCCTCAAGCTAGGTTATGAGGTATAAACTGGAAACATTGCTCCATGGTATTTTATTTCTGCTTTATAGAGGTTGAATAGGGTGTCTTTTCCATGTAGAGGCAATTTCTTACTTTGTGTTCTGCATCTTCCCTTTTTAGGGTCTTGAATTATCGAATGTATACTTGAAGACTATAGTCTGGTTACCAAGGAGGTGGAGCAACTTAAGAAGACCAATTTTGGTAGCATTAGATGGTTCTAGATCATAGATAGACCCTATCTATTTCCTCTGATTGGCATTTTCCCCTAAAGACTAGTACATTCCAATTTTCTTTTGGAAAGATAGGCATCACCCGATTTGAGTTTGTCGAGATTAGTGGATTAGGCTTTGGTGGAACCCCTATCTGTTCTCTACCAGGACCAACAGGAGTGGGGTCATTACCACCTAGTTGCAATTGTAGGAGTGAACCCCAAATATGTTGACATGGACTCTAGATATGAGGTCAAATTCACTTGGATGAGAGCCACCTTCTTTTGTGAGGATGAGAGGCAGGGTTCCATTGATCCTTGTACACAACCCTAAGGGTCAGTGGGTTATTATCTATCTTGATCACTGGTTGGCTATTTAGCAACATGATAACGAATAGAGGAAATATCGACTGAATTTCCTTTCTTCTTGATACAAGCACAATTTCCTCCTTTGATTGTGGTGGTGGTGGTGTCTATGTCCATCTTCTGACACTCTAGTGGTGGTTTCTTGTGGGTGACTTCAAAGAAGAGATGTTTTAGGTTACAAAAGGTTGTGGAGGCTTTATCATAGTGAGTTTTTACCTTCCGTTGTTTATATTTTGTGCTTTGAGATATCTATGGTGGATGATTTTTGACATTTCCTTTGCAGCTGTGGGGCTAGGAGCACTTTTGGCTTCACAAACCTTCCACTCTAAGCATTCCAATGTTCTATCTACATGCTTATCTCCCTACCTTTCCCATTGGGCTGGCTGTAGCAACATGGTGATATATGAGAAGTGGAAGGGAAAATTGGAGATGATGACTATAGTAGAGGTATACATTGCACTTTATAAGTATATTATTTCATTCATTTGTGCTTTAGCTGACTCCAACTTTTTTTGTTCCCAAGTTTATTTTAGGATCTTCTCCAAGTTTCAATGTGGTGAGGTGGCAATGTAACATACTGAAACCTAGCCTCTTTACTCTTGAAAGCCTAATCCCTTAGATGTGATGCTTGTATGCTGAGGTCTTTAGTTATGGCCAAACAAGAAATACCCAAAGCCTGAATACACTCATGTATACCCTACTACACACTAATTTCATACATAATGACTAATGTATGACTAACGAGAGGTATTATGTGCTTAATACACAAATTAGAAGAATAATTAGATTTTTCATGACTATCTATGTGAATAACGTGCCAACACCTAACTTAATATTGAGTTAATGGAGTTAATAGATTAAATAAGTAAAATATGAAAATTTGTACACAATAATATAAGTCAAATCTTTTGGAAACAATGTGAAGTAATATGACTATATTTGTATTAGAACTCATTAAAGAAAATCTCAAAACCTAAATCTAATGGCAAAGTCATGATCCTTGGATCCCAGTTAGCTTGGGTTCTGAGCTTCACATTAATCAAACAACCCTAATTATCCTAAATTCATTAAGAAAATAAAGTATAAGTTAATATCTAAAATATCAAATGATGCTCTTAATGACCCCAAAAGTGTCAAGAAATGGTAAAAATGGATTCTACATGTCAAAAATTGGGGTAGGTGCCGAATCTTGTTATTAATTGAGCTATATTTGTGCCCTTAATTGATTTAGGAAAGAAAATGGCTTTAAAAATGACCTAATTTCATGAATATTTGCATTAATACATGATTTCCCTAAAGTCTCATTTATTTCCTTTCTTTCACTCTAGTTTCCTAATTTGCTAATTCCTAATTTTCCCCTCGAACATCATATCTTAAGGGCATAGTTGTTGGAGCTACTTCAACCTCTAAAAGTTTTGCCAAGTCGGTTGGTTTCTACCGTTTTCAATGTTGACTTTCCTTTGAGAATTTATCCCTCTCTAATTTATCTCTTACCAAGATTTTTCTCCACTACTCTCTTCTTATTGTTCCTCACAACTTCATTTTAGGTTTTCTAGGATTTCATCTACTATATATCTCAAACGATCTCTACCTCTCTCTTTCCCCTTTTTGACCCATGTCTTCATTTCTCATTGTCTCGCCACTCCAGGGCATTGGACCTCTACAAAACTTTTCCAAAACCTGCACACCACCCCCTTCCACTTGTATCTCCTTCTCTCTCACTTTCATTTGCACTACATCCCATATTCTTTATTCAACCTATGTGTGGTGCTTACCATAACACTGCCATCGGGCTTTGGGCCATCTAGGTTGCCTCCAGATGCTCGAATCTACTTAGTGTGATCCTATGAAGCTCTTCTAATGTCTATCTTCTCTAATTCTAGGTACAACATGTTTTCCCCTCTTCTTATATTTTATGTGTTTTTTGAATCTGAGTTGCAATTTCAATGTCTTGACTTGGTTTTGTTGTGGTTTACCTTGTCGTGGCCCCGTAGTGATGTAGCAGTCTTCTGAGGCCACTAGTTTTGTATAGTATTCTTCGCATGTGGACTTTTCAGTCCACCTTCTCCATGCTCCCATGGTAGGGAGGGTGGTTGGGTGAACCCCTATGGTCACCCTAGCACCTGTATGTGAGATCTTTGCGTTTAAGAGGAGTGCAGGAGTTGGGATCCAATATTGGTTTGTCAAAACATGTACCTCTATGTGTCTCTGTGATCGAAGATTGTACATGAAATTCAAAGGTCATTGCCAAATCAAGTGAGGAAGAAGATGACATTTTGTTTTACAAATATGCCTATGTTTTGATTTTGAATTCTTTCGCATATATAAGGACTTTTTTGTCTTTTATCCATTTTCATTTTTGTTTCAATTTTGCAACTTTGGTCTCATGCTATGTACCGCTACAACCTTGTTGTGCTCTAACGTCATTTATCCTAGCGAGGGTACATCAACAATTTGTAATGTGATTTTTAAGTAAATTATCAAAAGGTTTTATTTTATATAATCCATAATAATTATTTAGTAGGTCAGAAAATAAAAGAGAGTAAAAAATATCGACAAAAAGTGAGCATGATGGTAGGGTTTGAGAGCTATGGCGGCGTCCAGGGCCAACTCTATTCCCCAAGGAATAGTTACAATGGAAGAACGGCAGAGCAAGCATCCCACGCTAATGAGGAAGATAGTGCTAAATATCAAGCTACTGAACCAGACGCCATAGATGCGACTGGTACCGGGCCAAAGGAAGCGACAGCCAAAAAGTCCTATAGGGATTCTTATGTTGGGAAGGACGTAGGCCTCCTCTCGTACATCAATCCAACTCCCCCAGATATCCTTACTGCTGGTGACATCCAGGTAGATCTGAGTGGCGTCTTCCCAACATTCTCTGTCAAGCAGGATTCCATCCAACCCTTGCTCAAACCCTGGAAGCACGCCATTATCATTAAAGCGATTAGAACCACACTAGGGTTTCAAACTCTTGTCATCAAGATAATGATCCTTTGGAACCCTACAACGCAATATCAGATTATCCACCTCAACAACGGATACTTCATAGTCCAATTGGGGAATCAACATGACTATGAGAAATCAATGATTGGCGGTCCATGGACTGTCTTCGGTAGTTACTTGTCAGTGCAGTCTGGGTCACCATCTTTCAGGCCCTCTGAGCCAATCCCCCATAAACTGGTAGTCTGGGCGAGAGTTGCAGAGCTCCCCATTTTCCTTTACCAGAACCAACTGCTGGAACAAATTGGTAGCTTGATTGGAAAAACTATCAAAATTGACGCCAACACATTACTGGGTAATAGAGGCAAGTTTTCCCGCATCCCAGTGGAGATTGATACAAGTAAGCCCCTCCTGCCGACAATATTCATCAATGGTGAATACTTTCGTTTGGAGTATGAAAACCTCCCTCAATTTTGCCTTAACTATGGCCGTCTGGGTCATGTTGAGGTGGAGTGTAAGCATCAGACTCAGAGACCAGATCTGGTCTCTACATCTATCCCTATTCTAGTTCCCATGGTCAGCTACACGTCAGCTGTCCATGCTAGGATGCCTAAGTGACATAAAGTGGCAACACCAGAGAAATCCACTAAATCTATACCTACTCGTCAGTAGGATGTGCACAAGCAGCGCGCTGATCAACAAGAGGATACACAACATCAATCTAACACTGCTGATAAGCCTGATACTGAGGGTGATGGGGAGGATTGGCAGATGGTAATGAGCAAGAAGGCCAAGCAAAGGTAGTGTAGGAAGCAGGTAGAAAATAACCAACTACCTCTTTCAAACACGGAGAACATGGAGCCTGACCCTCCTGAGATGAACACTTTTGTTCAGCAGAAGGAGAATGAAGTCCTCATTGGTCACCCACATCAGCCTCCTGAGGATGGGACCTTCCAGTTTGCATCCAATCGAACAACGATCCCCTCCATCCCATCCTGCTCCATCCTCAGCAAAAAGGATGCTTCAAGGTTTGTGATGTTGAGGAATCGCAAGATCGTCTACCAAAAAGTCCAGAGTCCAGACAGAGTCTGGAAGAAAGGTCAAATTGATGAGTAGACTCAGGAAGGAAGCCATACAAATCCAAATGTGCAACACACCCTAGAGTTCCAGGAACACCTCAACGTTGCAGGCTCTGGAACCCTAGACAACATGAACACTGAGGAAGAAGACTAGTCTGTCGGACTGTGCTACCCTCCAATAATCCTTTCTTTATGAATGCTCTATGCTACAATATTCAAGGGGCATGCCTTGATAAGAAAATCCTGCTAATCAAAGAACTGAAGATAATCCATAAAATCCAATTCGTTGCAATTCTATAACCTCGCTGCTCTGGAACTAAAGCAACTAATATTATCAAGGAACTAGGTTTCTCCTCATCGCACAGGGTCGAAGCTTGTGGCTTCTCTAGTGGCATCTGGCTTGCCTGGAACCATTGCCTTTGTGAAGTTGAAATTCTTCTTAATCACATGCAGTTCATCCACTGTCGTATCAACAACTCATGGTATCTCACCATTGCCTATGCTAGCCCAAACTCGTCAAGGCGGAATGTGCTATGGGAGCATCTCGAAACAATAAGTGTGTCCATGACTGTGGCCTAGGCAGTTATGGGCGACCTCAACACCCTTCTCCATGTCGATGAAAAGCGAGGAAGCAAGTATTTTGACAAACGAGCAAGTGCCCGATTTCAAGAAGCACTGGTTAACACTAGCATAGAGGATCTGAGAACCCAGGGTCACTTTTTCACTTTTAAAAAACTACCTTCTTGAGCACCTTGACATAGTGCTAGCTAATTCTGATTGGATCCAAAAATTCAACAATGCTTCTGTCACTATGTTACCAAGAACGTTCTCCGATCACAATCCACTCCTCCTGTCTTGTGGTCATAGAGTCTAGAGAGCCTTCAACTTCCGCACTAAAGCAAGCTGGAACCTACAACCTGGATTCCATATGGAGTTGCTCAGTTAGTGGCCTACTCATTCCCACTTCCAAGATGGCATTAAGACCTTCAAGGTAGCTGCAACCAAATGGGATTCTAAATGCAATATGTCACAACACAAGGAGAAAGCTCGTCTTCTAGATAGAATCGACAAGTGCCAGGTATGACTTCAAAAACTCATGCCCATTCCTAACCTTGATCCTTTCATCCCCCTCCAAGAGAAGCTCCACAACATACTCCTCTTGGAAGAAGCAGATTGACATCAACGAGCACATATTGATTGGTTAAAACTTGGGGACCTCAACACCAAGTTTTTTCAATCATATGTTAATGCTCGATGTCACTACAACATGATTACTCACCTCAAAGACAATTCCAATGGTGAAAATTGGATCACTGATCCCGCTGCACTCAAAATGTGCATCTGAGCCTGGTTTGAGGACTTGATGATGCAGAAATCTACACATTGTCCTGACCACACTCATTGCTACCCTGTCATCTTCCCTGGTATTGATCCTCAAACCAAGATCTTCTTGGGTACAATCCCACAAGCTTCAGAAATCACGAGGGTCCTCTTCTCCATGGTGCCTCTCAAGGAGCCAGGTCTACATGGCGTTTACACAGATTTCATCCAAAAAAATTGGGACATTATGGGTGATTCCATCATCACCACGGTCCGTAATGTTTTCCAGTTTGAACATATAGAGGATTCCATTGTAGATTCCTATATGGTCCTCATTTCAAAGGTGGCTTCCCCTCAAAAATATTATGACTTCAGACCCATATCCTTAAACAATGGATGCTTCAAGCTCATCTCTAAAATCATAGTGGAACACCTAAAACCCCTACTGAGTAACTAGATAGCACCTACACAATCCAGTTTCATCCCTGGGTGTCACATCAGTGACAACATTCTCTATGTGAAGGAAGTTATCCAAACAACGAAAGCCCACTCCACAAAGAAGAAGCTCATGTGTATCAAACTGGACCTGGCTAAGGCATTCGATAAAATGAATTGGCATTTCATCCATGACACGCTTTCAATAACTAACTTTCCTCCAAAGCTCATCATAATCATCATGCAAATTATTATACAGGGATTAACCTCGATCCTCTGAGAAGGAGAACCACTACAGCCATTTAAAGCTTCTCAGGGTGTTAGATAGGGCAACCCCATCAGCCCATATGTTTTGTTATGTGTGGAGCGGCTAAGCCAGACCCTTTCTAATTTTGTCCATGCTTGAGACTAGAAACCCATCTCCCTTATACGGGGTGGTACCCAGCTTTCTCATGTTCTTTTTGCAGATGACATCCTTCTATTGGGGGAAGCATCCATGGAAAAGGCTAGTACCATCAATAAAATCCTTCGCACCATCTCTAAAGCCTCAGGACAAATGGTATCAAAGTAGAAATCCAAGTGTTTCTTCAGCTTGAACACACCCAGGTCAGAGATTTGATCCATAAGAAAATGGTTGGGAATTGGATGGACTATGGACCTTGGGAAGTATTTAGGTGTACCAATCTTTCATCACAGAGTTAACAAAGCCACCCATGGTAGCATAATTTTGTCTATCCAAAGCAGACTTAACAGTTGGTCATTGCGCCATCTCTCTCTTACATGGAGAATCACCCTTGCCTAATACACTCTCCAAAGTATTCCAACGTACACAATGCAAACTGTCAAATTGTCGCCCCAACTTTGCGATGATATCAACAGGCATATCAGAAGGTTCATCTGGTCTGGAACCTCTCCTCAACAAAAAATCTCCCTAGTATCTTGGAAGAACATCGGATCTAGCAAGGACACAGGTGGCCTTAGCATCAGTGATGCGCGCAACTAGAACAATCCACTTATGCTGAAGAACACTTGGTCCTTCATCTCTGACCCGAGAAAGCTATGGGTCCAAGTGATGACTGAGAAGTACATGAAGAATGGCAGACCTATTTCTAAGCCATGCTCTTCATCCTGGAGCTTCATCAAACACAGCCTCGACCTCATCAAGCTGCTCTACTAAAAATATATCAACAATGGTCGAAGTACAAATGTTTGGCGAGACAAATGGCTTGTAGGGCAATCAATCATAGACATTTCTCCAGATTGGCCAATCCCTAAAGATCTCTCATATCTCACAATTAGCTGCATGTCGTCAGTAGATGATGGGTGGGACTAGAGCTTTATCAAATCCTACCTACCGCTAGAGGTAAAAGACATCATCAAGCATACCCAGTCACCCTCTAACAACCCCTTGGAGTACGAGTGGATATGGTCCCTGGAGCAGACTGGTGACTTCTCCTCTCAATCAGTTTATAGATGGCTCCACAAAGAAAAGGAAACCAACACTCTGGGCAATTGGAAGAAGATATGGCGCTCCACCCTACATGCTCGTATCAAAACCTTTCTTTGGCTTCTACAACATCATGCTCTCCTTACCAATGTGGAAAAGAATCGTCGACTCATCGATGTATCTGATCTATGTCCAGCGTGTAACAATGAAAAGGACACTCTTCTTCATGCTCTGAGGGACTGCCCCCCCCCAATGCTGAAGTCTGGAAAATGGTGTCACCTGGACTCGGGAGTTTCACTTTGAATGAGAAGGATTGGATTGACCAAGGTATATATGTTCAACACCCATCTCACAATCTATGGGTAATTACCTACTGGCACCTGTGGCAATGTCACAATAACTTCATCCACTAGTGCCAAGAGAAACGTGCTACGAGAAAATCCCTCTTCATCAAGCAGTGTAATCTCACAATCCAAGATATAGCTACTCAAGTCCGTAAGAGAGTCATTGAAGTCGACCTCAACCAGAGACAATTCCAAGGTAGAGATATATATGTCTTCACATACGCTTCATTCCAAATTAGCACACATAACGCAGCCATCGACATTCATGTTGTTGATGCTAGTGGACTACATATCTTGGGGTTGGATAGCATTACAAAAGCTACCTCAGCCATGCATGCAGAAGCCAAAGCCATTGTGAGAGCCACTGAATTATGCAAACAACACCACTGGGACAATGCATATATTCTTTCAGACTCTCTTTCTATGGTCCGAGCTTTTACCAGACTCACCTCTGTCCCTCTTCTAAAACCCTACGCGATGAAGGTGATGAGCCTCGTCCCGCCTGAAACCATCTTCTATATCATTTGTACCTTCAATGTGCATGCTGATAGGATTGCAAAGCAATGCCTTGCAACCAGCCAAAACCTTATTTTTATGCATTCTATTCCTAGTAACTGTGATTTTATTTCTCCTGTAAACATTTCTGAAGTTTTGACTGCACTAGAGAGTAGTATAAATAAATAGACATCTCTAGTTTCCAAAAAAAAAGATAAAAGAGAATATGTTATGAATTTGTACAATTTTTCTCTATCCAATGGTATCGACCTCCAATACAATAAATATGATTTTTTATGGATTTAATAATTAGTTAGACTAAAAATAATAACTAATAATCTATAAATTAAAAATTAAAATATATTACAAAACCATGAATGAATCATCTCATTTACGGAGTTCTTTTGGCTTGAATTAGTAATAGCCAAAAAGAAATTTTTAGGGTTCATGTTATTAATGTCAAATTAACCCTAACTTCATATATGTGTTTAATAAGTGGCTTGGAACCTTGATTTAAATATAGGGTTTATTGTGGATCTTAGTAGATTGAAAATGAGGTATGTTGTATTTCCTTATGGGTCATATTGAGCAATTTCCTTGTTGATTTTCTCTCTTGAACGTCGATGAGGTATTAGTAAGAAGATTTCTTCTTTTGTGTTTATTGTCCTATTTGGATGAAGTTTATTGAAATAGGCATTGTGATTTCATGTTATGTACTATATGCTTGTCGGACCCTAATTGCATCTTGTTCATCTTAATCCTTGTGGAAACCCTTATTTGAGTACTTGAACTAGATGAAAACCTAATTTTAAAGTTCAAGACTTTTACAACCCTGTTATGTATCTTATTTGTGAGAAATGTTGAGTACTTGTTATATGTCCTTTGAAACCGCATATTATATATTGTCTTCTTCCATCCCTTATTTGAGCATGATTATACTTCATTTTTCCTTCCCTATTTGCATGTGTGATTGAGTTTTCATATAAAGAAGTAGTGATACCATATTTATTTTAGGAGATGAGGTGTTAATCCTCCTTCCAATGCACTAAGGTTTTAGTCCTCTTGCAATATCTTATTTTAGGCACTAAGGTTTTAGTCCTCCTACCAATGCATTGATGTTTTAGTCCTTTTGCAAAATCTATATTTTTTGGAACTTATGTTTTAGTCCTCCTGCACCTTGGTATACGATATATGGGTTCCTACTTTTTTATATATGCTAGTTTGTATATTACTCACATATAACTATTTATGATTGGGATATTTTGTTGGAAGATTGTTTAGGCAAAGAAATCTCTTATTTCTTACCTTCTCTAAATGTTCTCTTGATATCCATTTCAATGTTCATTATTCCTCTTGATCTGAGAAGCCTTATTAAAGTTTAATTGTTGTCCTCTTTTTGTAATGTTGCTCAAACCTCATTTATATACTCATACATGCTTTTCTGGCGAGGACATCCATTTTTGTCTTTTCTTATGGGGTATGCTTCCAACTTCTTAGGTAAAAGACATGGTGGATCTATCATGATGATTTGGCCTGGATTAATGAAGCTGACTCATGGGAGATACACTTGAGATAGCTTGGAATTCCCTCTGCCTAGTGTTGAAGTTGTTTCTTTCATTTAAACCAAAAGTGGGATATTATTATCTAAATATGTGAAAATCAATAAGTCATCACATTTTATCCATTCCCATACTTTCGTCTTGTATACCTTTCATTTGAGAAAAAAATACACATACTCCATAATACTTGTTAGTGTGTTTGGATTAAATGGGTTTATTACTCAAATTGAGTAAGTAGTGGATCCCCTCTTAGGTCCCACTCCTTATAAGATGGCATCAGAGCCATGGTGGTTGGAATATAACTATTTTAATTTACCTCCCTTGGGATTCCTATCTTATTCTATAAGTTTCTAAGTAGGATCCTTACCTTACATAGTCACCCTTGAAGATAGATGTTTACCCTAGATATGTTTACCTTACATCTTGTGCATCCTTCTTTGAGTTGTTCTCACTAGATTCTTGCCAAATATAGTTCAAGTCATCATCCGAGGCATGTTGTGTATGGGTGAATGTGCTGCTCGTCAACGCACTAGGGGCCGGTATATCCCTTTTGACTCTTTTCTAGGATGGTCCCCTGGTCTTGGGATCTATTATGCTCCTCGGTAGATGATGTATGGCCATGCGACACATGATTAGTATCTAGAGTGGCACTATGTTCATGATCAACTAGTACTCTTTTCTAGAGAGGTGTAGGTTGGCTTCGACATCCTCCAGTAGTGAGCATCTAAGTATGGTGTTGTCTTTATCTCCTTGCATTATCTTTGAACTGTGTTTTCTATAGTTGATCGACTATGACTCCATGAACCTAAAGTTTGCTCGAGGCGCAGGAGCAGCGGCGGCGGCCAGAGCACGACCGGTAGGATCAGTGCAGCTGTAGAAAATGGAGGCACCGAGAACCGTGAAGGATGTCTCTCCACACAATTTTGTGAAAGCTTACACATCTCATCTGAAGTGGTCGGGCAAGATTGAGTTACCTCCTTGGACAGACATTGTTAAAACAACCCAGTTTAAGGAGCTCGCACCATATGACAAGGACTGGTATTTAATTAGAGCTGCATCCATGGCAAGGTATCTATCTAAGGCAGGGAATTGGCATGGGTGCATTTAGGAAGATATACGGTGGTAGGCAGAGGAATGGCAGCAGGCCGCCACATTTTTGTAAAAGTAGTGGATCTGTTACTCGTCATATTCTTCAGTAGTTGGAGAAACTGAACATTGTTGAGATTGATACAAAAGGTGGAAGGAAGATCACTTCTCAGGGACAGCGGAATTTGGATCAGGTGGCTGGCCGCATCAACATTCCAGCTTGAAGAACTTTTTTGTTGGATAAACTACAAAACAATTGGAATGTGTTAAGACTATGTAGTTGTATTCAATCTTTTCTTTTAATGGCTTTCTAGCAGGATATAAGATTTTGGTTGTTATCAAACTTGACAGTAATTTCTATTAAAAAAAACTATGACTCGATTGAGGGAGAAGGATGATTAGGGGTATGTGTTATGTCATCCACCCCCTGCTAAGGTAATTTTCTCTCTTGAGGCTTCACCTTTTATTCTTCTTGATGTTAATTGCTTTGATGACTTCCCTTGGTTGTTGACACATAAAGATTTTTGCACAATAGGCTCGTGTTACATCCCAGATGACTTTGGCTAGACCTCATCCTTCTAGGAATTGAATGAGAATTTTGATGCATCAGGTGGACTCTTTAGCTTGAGTATCCAACCAGGATATGAGAATAGTCAACATTTTGGGGGAACTTATGGTGTGGGGGGCTTCTCTTCATAGGTTCTAGTTCATACTATAGATCCACTGACAACTATACTAAGAGCAAGTTCCTCTCAGTGTAAGGATGTTGCCTTGGTTGTGTAATTGCTTTCCAGTACTTCCTCTTCTGGCCATCGATGATCCACCAATGGTATTCTCTCTTATGCGAGTGGGGAGCATCATTTTTCTAGGTTTTCCTCTACTAAACATCATCCTTTGGCCAAGCGCCTGACAAGGTAGCTGAAAAAGGAGACTGAAGAAGTTACAACTGTTTTTTAGCATTTTCATTTTATAATGTATTTTCCTTTTTTACAAGAATAATCATGTATTATCTCTTCTAGTATTTGTAAGTCCAAATTTGAGTTTAAATAAAATTGTCAGGTTTTATGATCTCCCATATCGAATCGGATTTCTAGAGTTTGATCCTTGGGAAAAGTCTAGTAAATTAGCAAGTTGCCTCAATCTTCATGTTGATAAAAGGTGGAGGATGGGGGTGATCTACTAGTCTTGTAGAACATAGAGTAATGCTTGTCTTGGGATGCATGTCATTATCACTATTGATGTGGATGTATCTGGAAAATTGTGTGTTTCCACTAAGGAAAAGGAACTAAAGTCCCTTTATCTCAGGAAAACAAGTTTTCCCTATTCGAGACCTATATGTAGCATTGTATACCTCACCTTTTACACACATGTTTCTTCTCACGACTTAGAGTCACAGGATAAAAAGAGATATGAGAGATCTCACTTCTACGACATCCTCACATCAAACTATCTTTGGTGTGCTATATATTATTGATCTCTCTAAGAATTAGAGGTCAAGCTAGCTAGCTTTGGTGTGTAGATCTTCATCATTTAGCTTATGTCTCTATTTTGTGAGAGTTGTGTTGGCTAAATTGGACATTATTATACCCTTTGTTTTGATTATGACAAACATTTCATTCTTGTGGATCTAGCTTGTTATTTGAGTGTTTCAAGGAAAAACAAATAAGGAAGTGGATAGTTGAAAATCTAAACAAATTGGAAGATCAACATGCTTAGGTTGCTTTTGTTTTCATGATTGTACTTAATGTAAAAACTTGTACAAGTATACAATGTACAAGTAGTTAGACATCATGTAAACCAAGCATTAGATCTTCCCTATCCACTCATAACACTTAGATAGTTCCTCCCCTAAGATATAAGAACAATTACACATTGATACACTCACTCAGTAGATAACTCAATACATTGAATCAGGGACTTTCTCGGTCGACAAAATCTTCGACCGAGACACTCTCGGTCGACAAAGTTCTCAACCAAGAATAGACCCTCCTAGCCATTAGAATGAGTTAGCAAAGTAGTTGGGAGTTGGAATCGAATGTTACAACACATTGATCTCAATCAACCACTCGGTCAACAAAAATCTCGATCGAGACATTCTCAGTCGACAAACTTCTCGACCGAGAGAAGTTTTGGACTACACTTTTAAGCAATAAACAACTAGTTGTTGCAATGAAATTAGTAGACCTGAATGGCTAGTTGAGCACTAATAACACCCTAGAAAGTGTCTAGAACATCCCTAAGCAATAGTAGGCCATTCCTATAAATAGGACATGCCTTAGGACACCCAAAGCATGACTTGTGCATACAATTACACTTGAGATTCATTCTTAGTGAGAAACAAGCAAGCTACATTTACAATCTATTTCCTTGAGCTCTACATTAGTGTCCTATAGCCTAGCATCTCCTAGCCACCACACTACCACGTTCATCTATAGTGGATAGGAGATCAATACACTTGATATAGGATCAAAGCGTTGTACTTATTGGTAACATTATTTCTTTCTTCCAATCTTGTTCTTTATATTGTATTTTGTTCTCCTTGACTACTCCTAGGTTGGAGGTTGTTCAAAGGAGGTTTGTGGAGCTACTTCAAGTGGTGAAGGCTACTCTCAGTGACTTAGAGTTACTTTAGAAGGCTGCCTTAAGGTGAAGCTACTTCAAGTGAAGGCTACTTCAAGGGTGAGCTTGGAGTTACTTCATAAGGTTGCTTCTAGGGGGATTGAGGCTACTTCAGGTGAATGCTACTTCAAGGGTGTGGGAAGGCAATTGTATTCTATGTAACATCCTTGTGAGGTAATAAAATAAGTTGCTTTCAAAATCCCGGTTGGAAACAATCGGTTAGTGGACTGACTACCTTAGATTTTTAAGGTAGGAACCACTCTACATCCTTGTGTCTTCCTTGTTTCATCCTACTTCTTATCCAAGTGTTTAATTGTTTTTAATTAACTTTAAAATCTCCAAAAAACTCTATTGAACCCCCCTCTAGATCTTTCAATTGGTATCAAAGAATGTCTTCAAGGAGCCCTAATAGGTCTTGAAGGATGGGGGATGGTGTGCTAAACAACCTGAACTTAGAGGGAACCTACATAGCCCGTCCACCACCGTTTGATGGAAGAAACTACAACTATTGGAAGAGAAGGATGCAATTTTATTTTCAAGGGATCAGTTGGGAATTTTGGAGGATGGTGTCTACTCCATACATGCTTCTGGAAACTGAGTATGTTACATGGGATGCCAATACGGTAAAACAAGCACAACTTAAAGCCAAATCTATAAGCATTTTATACTGTTCTATATCGGTAAGTGAATTCAATAGAATTTCTTCATGTGAAACTGCATATGACATATGGCATAGACTTTCTATTACACATGAAGGAACCATACAAGTTAAAAATTCTAGGATTAGTATGCTTATACAAAAGTTTGAACAATTTTGTATGGAACCAAATGAGTCCATTAGTGAAATGTATGCAAGGTTTTCTACTATCATTAATGGTTTGAGTGCATTAGGAAAATTAATCAGTGAAGAAGATCAAGTATCCAAGATTATTAGGTGTTTGCCACCAAAGTACAAACCAAAGGTGACGACTATTGAAGAAGCCAATGATCTCACAAGATTGAGGATGGAACAATTCATTGGCAATTTGGAGACTCATGAGGTAACTCTTGAAGAAGAAGAAAGATTGGCGACTAAACACAAAAAGGAGAAAAGAAAGGAAAATGCATTCAAGGCATCGACCAAAATTAGTCATGACACAAGTGAAGAATATAGTGAAGAAGAAACTCTCATTGTAAATGCTAAGCATTATAGAAGATTTAAAACTAACAAAAACTTCTAGTGTTTCTTCTTCCTCTAGGTGCTTTGAATGCAGTAAAAGGGGACATTTAAAAAGTGATTGTCCCAAACTCAAGAAAGGAAAGAAATCATCTCACAAGAAAAAGGAAAAACCCTACAAAGATGCATGGGATGACTCAAGTGATGATAGTGAGGATGGAGAAGAAGAGGTGGAGTTCCTTATTGCTACAATAAAAGAAGAAGAAGATGAGGTACGTCTTTTTGATTTATCTAAAGAAGAGTTAGTTGATAGCATTAATGAATTGCATAATAAAAATATTGATTGTAAAAAGAAACTAAAGAGAGTTACTAAAACTAATGAGGAGTTGTATGTTCAATTAAATGATCTTGCTTCTGAAAAAGAAAGTATTATTTCTGAAAATTCTACCTTGAAATCATCTCTTAATGACCACAATATGAAGTTGCTTACTCTAGAAACAAACTATGATTTTCTTTCTCAAGAAAAGATTGAACTACTTGCAAAATTGAATGATCTTCAAACTCAACCTGTCTTATGTACTCATTTAGATTATGATGTTGTTATCAAATAAAGAGATAGTTTGTTATTTAATTTATAGAAAACAAAGTTAGATGTTAAATGGAGAATGGATGAAATTGCTAAGTTACAAAAGGAAATTAGTAGCTTGAAAAACAATGGTATTCTTGATAAGATCCTAAAAGATTCTTTTGGTCAGATTGGAAGGAGAGGACTAGGTTATAAGCCCAAAGGTAAATCCTATCAAAAACCTAGAGTAAGAAGGATACAAGTGCCCAAGACTAAAGTTATGTATTTTCCCAAAGACAATCTAGCTAAGAAGAGAAATCAAATTGATTCTATATGTTGTCATTACTATTTATGTCTTGAACATTATTCATTCTCTTGCCCATACAAGGAAAAGGATGTTGATCTAGTTTGGGTTCCAAAACCTCAAATTTAGAAATATTGAACATGATTAATTGAGATTTGACCTAAAATGTTACTTTGATACTCAAAATGTCTTATCTCAACTAAACTGAGCTTTAATTTGCATATTTCTATAAAATTGTATTGGAAGTAACCTATGTTTTCCTTGAAAATAACTACTGAAAACAAAACAAAAACAATCTTAGTCGAAAAAAACTTCGACCGAGACACTCTTCAGTCGAGAAAGTTGTCGACCAAAGAAGTTTCTGTCACAAATCAACATTTTCTGGAGAAACAATAACATTATCGGTCCAAAATGTTGTTGGCCGATAACATTTCAGTTGAGGAAATAGTCAACTGAGAGGGTTACTGTCTTAGACCTACAAAAACTTGAGAAACATCTGACTGACAAATACTTTGACAGAATCTAACTCGGTCGAGAATGTTTTTGACCGAAGGAAACTCTGACAAAATTGTTCAATAAAAACAAGATATTTAAATTGAAATTAACTTAAGTATGTAATGAACCATATATATTACATTGATTTAAATATTTGAATGATCCTAATCAAAAGGAAAGAGTATATGGGCATCAAAACTTTATACTTTGCATGATTATAAGAAAAGATTGGTTCAAGACAAGTATTAATGGAAAATCTATTAGAAAGTTTTTTTAGAAAATTTAAGGTCTCTAAAAATTTATGACAAAATATATTCTCAAAATCTTGCTTCAATGAATCAAGTTCTTAAAAAGGCAAACTTAAGTCACAAAGAGGTCTTATCTTAGACTATTCATCATTCATACAATTACATATGAGCAAAATTAAGAATTAATAATGATCATACACAACAAGATCAACTGGCCCTTTGGATAACCTATGAAAATGCACACAGAAATGCCTCTCCATTGAGAAAGAAATCCACCAAGGGGTGCCAAGGTTGAAGTCAAGGTTGACCTAAAATAAGACTGACAAAATGCTTATTTGTAAATCATTCTTCTACACTTAACCTTAGTATATTTGCTCATCATGTTAAAAACAAATTGATTCATTACTTTACTTATTCAATTGAACTTCAAAGATGGTTACGACCTTAGTATCCTTAAAGTAATCTTGGAACCTACAAAATTCTTGAATATGATGTCTATATTACTCTTAATTAAATTCTCTAAACAAATTATGACTTAACATCCCTTATATTTGGTTAGAGATATATTTATTGATTCCACTATGAGCTTAAAAGAATCTCATATCATTTTTGGGCTTAACATCCCTTGTAAATGGTTGAGAAATAAAGTCATTGATCCTACTATGAGCCTAAAAGTAATCTCATATCATTTCTGGGCTTAACATCCCTTGTTGAGAAACTATTAAAATATATTCATGAGTCTAAAGGATTCTCATGTCATTTCCGGGCTTAACATCCCTTGCAAATGATTGAGAAATAAATCATGATTTTTGAATTATGGCTAAATTTGACATTTTTGTTATATTATACAATTAAGGAGGAGTATCCCATTTAGGGGGAGCAAATTGGTTATATGGTTATCTTTTTGAAATGACAAAGGGGGAGAAATAATATAAATCAAAATAAATGAGTCTCATAATCACATAAATTGTTGCTATATTCCTTAAAGAGTTGGATACTATGGTCCATACCTCTTTGGAATAACAAGCACCCACTTATTAAATAAACAAGAGAATATCTACAAAAGGTAAATATTAGGTATGAAACTCATGATTTTTAAATTCCCTTGATTTATATTTTAGGAATGTTTGTCATCTTCAAAAAGGGGGAGATTGTTGGCTAAATTGGACATTATTATACCCTTTGTTTTGACGATGACAAACATTTCATTCTTGTAGATCTAACTTGTTATTTGAGTGTTTCATGGAAAAACAAATAAGGAAGTGGATAGATAAAAATCTACACAAATTGGAAGATCAACATGCTTAGATTGCTTTTGTTTTCATGATTGTACTTAATGTAAAAACTTGTACAAGTATATCATGTACAAGTACTTAGACATCATGTAAATCAAGCGTTAGATCTTCCCCATCCACTCAAAACACTTAGATAGATCCTCCCCTAAGATATAAGCACAATTACACATTGATACACACACATAGTAGATGACTTAATACATTGAATCAAGGACTTTCTCGGTCGACAAAATCTTCGACCGAGACACTCTCGGTCGACAAAGTTCTTGACCAAGAATAGACCCTCGTAGCTATTAGAATGAGTTAGAAATGTAGTTGGGAGTTGGAATCAAACATTACAACACATTGATCACAATCTCCCACTCAATCGACAAAAATATTGACTGAGACATTCTCAGTCGACAAACTTCTCGACCGAGAGAAGTTCTGGACTGCACTTTTCAGCAAACACAACTAGCCATTGCAATGAAAGTAATGGACACCTAACATCTAGTTGAGCACTAAGAACACACTAGAAAGTGTCTAGAACATCCCTAAGCACTAGAAGACCATTCCTATAAATAGGACATGCCTTAGGACACCCAAAGCATGACTTGTGCATACAATTACACTTGAGATTCATTCTTAGTGAGAAACAAGCAAGCCACATTTGCAATCTGTTTCTTTGAGCTCTACATTAGTGTCCTATGTCTAGCATCTCCTAGACACCACACTACCACATTAATCTATAGTGGATAGGAGATCAATACGCTTGATATAGGATCAAAGCACTGTACTTATTGGTAACATTATTTCTTTCTTCCAATCTTGTTCCTTCTATTGTATTTTGTTCTCCTTGACTACTCCTAGGTTGGAGGTTGTTGAAAGGAGGTTCGTGGATCTACTTCAGGTGGTGAAGGCTGCTCCTGTGACTTGGAGTTACTTCAGAAGGCTTCCTCAAGGTGAAGATACTTCATGTGAAGGCTACTTTAAGGGTGAGCTTGGAGTTACTTTAGAAGGCTACTTCTAGGGGGATTGAACTACTTCAGGTGAAGGCTACTTCAAGGGTGTGGGAAAGCAATTGTATTTTATGTAACATCCTTGCGAGGTAATTAAATAAGTTGCTTTCAAAAGTCTGGTTGGAAAAAATTGGGTAGTGAACTGACTACCTTAGATTTTAAGATAGGAACCACTCTACATCCTTGTGTCTTTCATGTTTCCTCCTACTTCCTATCCAAGTGTTTAGTTGGTTTTAATTAACTTTAAAAACTCCAAAAAGCTCTATTGACCCCCCTCTAGATTTTTCAAGTTGATGTCAATGTTTATCCCATTTTGAGATACTTTGTGTCTCTCCTTCCATTTTGGGGACTTCAAGCATACTCCAACCCTAGAAGAAGTGGCTCAAATTACTCAACTTCCTTTCCATGACCGATGGCCAGTGGTTCAAAAAATTCGAGTTGGGATGATGAGATGGGGAATCTACTTGGCATGAGGAAGTCCCAACGTGCCTAATGGCTATATGATATAAGACACTTCATTTAGATCACATCCCTGTGTGAGTCGTTTAAGGGTGAATGTGTAACATATCAATATCAGCCTTCTAATTCATGACAATTATAATTCCCTTAATTTTGATATCCATGGGCATAATTCTTAGGTAATAAACCAAACATGGTATAAGATAAACCCTCCTAGACCTAAATAGAATTGACAAGTAATGGAAATGAGTTTACACATATTCTTGTCAATAAAATGTTGAAAAAGTAGTAACAACTATAAAAAGAATAACTAAGACTTGGTTTGTTTCTGATTGGAATGATAATATCACTAAATATATTTAGAAGAAATATTTTATCAAATAAAGGATGTGAATATATATTATAAGGAAAGTAATTTATGTAAATATAATCTAAAAAATAATATCGGCAAACTATCCAAAAATTTGTTTATCTGGTGAACAAATATGGAAAATAACCTTTCCTAATCCTAAACTATTTGATACCTTAACTAATAATGACAAAAGTGGAAATAGATATGAAATTTGAACTCCTCAAGCTTGAGTTGGCTTAGGAATCAAGTTTCACATTAAATAACTAAACTTAAATGCCTTAATTTCATTTAGGAATGAAAGTATAAATGAAAATACAAAATCATAACTTACACCTTAAATGAGTTGTTTGAAAAGTAATTATAAATTCGAATTCTAAATATCTTGAATATCCTAGATGCCAAGTTATACCTTAATTAAAACTTGTTTGATCCAAAAATAATTTAGTAAATAAATATGTTTAAACATGATCTAATTCAATGAATATTGGATTAAATACCTTCAATTTTCTATAGTTTGTGTTTACCTTGATGTCACTAATATGTTATCTTTTATTTTCCACTGCGTTAAGGTTACTCCAAAAATTTTTTGTCATGCACATCTTGCACTCTCCCTTTCACATGCAAATCGAATGGCTGACTCTTATCACATTTTTCTTGGCCTAATCCAACAACCACAACTTCATCATCTACCTTGTTCCAATTTTGGAAACTGGTCACTTTTACACCATAACTTTCTCTCACCAATATAACCCATGTCTCTTAGTGGTTTTTTTAATATTCTTTCTCCCTAAAATTCATGTGAATTTTAGCTTTCATTTAAACCCTAACTCGAGCCTTGGCATGCACTAATTCAGATATGCCCAAATTTCCCTTGTTTTCTCTTTTCTATCCAGTTTCATAGATGCCCTAAACCAAGTTCTCAGTTTTATATATTTATCCAAAGATATCTGTTAGGACCTTGAGTGTCTTCCCTTGTTGTCAATTTCATTAGTTGTGCCTTTACTAGTCCTTCCTGTGAAATTCTCATCTTCAATAATACACTGCCAATGTGGACTCCTCTCACTACTACAGTCCTACTCTAGCTCCTTTTATTTGGTGTCCGAGAGTGTTGTGAAATTAACCTAATTGCTCTACCCTCGGAACTGTCCATTTGTACCATGTTTGCGACACTTGATGTACTGGCTGATGTCATTTTTGGTCTTTTGTCGAGGGGATTGTTCCATTGCTCTTGTAGTGTCAATGACCTAGTAGAGTCAATCAATTGGATGGTGGTGTTTGATTTTCTCTATTTACTGGTTTTGATATTTCCCTCCTTTGTAGCCATTGTGATAGATCTTCTTCCGCTTCTAGTCATATCGAGTCTTGTTCTTTGTCTTGCTAAGACTAGTGGGCCATGAGGAAGCTGTAGGGATCATCACTTGGGATCAGAGAAGTGGTTTTGTATTTTGATTTTCTAGAAGTCACAATCAGATGCGCTCAAATGTTTCAAAGTTCGCAAGATGTGTTGACTAGAGGAAAAAGAAGAATGGGGGTAATTTCTCAATTTTTCCCTAGTTACAATTTATTTTATGTCATGCTATCATGGGCCTGACTGTCCTTTGTGCATTTTTGTTTTTGTTCAATTACACGAGTTTGATAATAGAAAAGTATTGATATGCCCTTGTATGCAATATGATTATAAATCTTATGCGGGGGTATATTAGTGATTGAACTGTGTGATTTCATTTAATAAATCATTAAACATATATATCATATAAAACACATAGTAAATTGTATATATCTCACAAAATAAAAAATATATTTTGGATTTTTGAGTTTTTTCTCTTATCAATTTTATTTCTTAATTCCAATATTATAATTATGTAATTTTTAAGGAGTTTCCTAATTGGTTAGAATTTGTAAAATCCATACTAATAATTTATGAATCAGAAAAACAATATAAAGTACGTTCCAAACTAAAAAAATAACCTACAATTTGACATGATTTTGATAACCTAATTCATTAATGATAAAAAAGATGATTTTTATGGTTTGTGTAATTAATGCGAACTTAACCCTAATTCCATATAAATGTTTATTAGGTTAATTGCAGCCTTGACATGAATCTAGGATTGTCTTTGGATATGCATTGACCTAATCTGAGGTATGGTACATCTCCTGGATTCTATATTAAGCAATTCGCCTAATTTTATCTCTCTGTTGATGTATGTTACATCCCTAAACATCATATTGAGCAATCACCCATATTTGTCTCTGTCTTGGTCCTTTGGGATATATTATCCTATGAAAATTCTCTATATATTGAGAGGTTGACTTATATGAGAAATTATGCATTGATATGGATCTTTTGATCATCTTAATCTGTTGGTTATTCTTGTTGACTCTAAATCTTGTAATTGGTTCAATATATTGAAAGTTGTACCCTTATTTATAGTTTTGGCCCAAGTATGACTCTCTTTTTGAATTATAATCTTATTTTCTAATATTATCATTCATTGTGGACTTAAGATACATCTTCATTTTGTCTATGATTGAATAATTATCTATGGGTCCTCTGACCCCAATTGATTGGATTATCTCATCCCTTATTTACGAATGACTAAACATTATCTTATTTGTAATGTTTCTGTGTGAAAGATTGCATATAAATTGAAGTAGTGACACTATATGTATTTTAGGTACTGAGGCTATAGTCCTCCTAGAAATACATTGATGTTTTAGTCCTCCTACGATATATTAGTAATTTAGGCACTGAGGTTTTAGTCCTCTTGACGATGCATCAATGTTTTAGTTCTCCTATAAAATACTACATTCCTTTGTCACTGAGGATTTAGTCCTCCTAACCCTTGGTATGGAATATATGGATTCCTACCATGATTTATAGTATATGCTAGTCGATGTTATTACTCATCATGCAACTATTTATGATTGTATTACACTCTGGTGAGATTTTTCTGAAGGTAAGAAATCTTTTATAGTTTATCTTTATGATCTTTGTGATATCCAATTACATGTTCTTTATCTATGTTGATTTGGTAAGACTTGATTAATTATTGATGTCCTTTTCCCTCTATATTTATCGATTCATATTTATATGCACTTTCCGGCCTTTTTCTTCTACAACATCCATTTTTTCTTTGACAACATCCATTTTTTCTTCACTTGTAAGGTATGCTTCCAATCCCTTAGGTGAAGGACATGGAGGCCTGACATGATGATCTAGACCTGGATTGGTGAAGATGACTCTTGGGTGATAGACTCAAAATAGCTTGAAGATCCCTCTGCCTCGTGAAAAGTTGTTTTTTTTATGTAAACCCCAACTGGGAGATTATTATGTTAACTTGTTAAATTTAATATAATCATTATATTTAATTTTGATGTGATACTTTGGTCGTATATACCACTCATTTGAGAGAAAAAATATACACCTATTCCAGCAGACTTGTTCCTTAACTTGAGTAAGGAGTGAAATTCCTCTCGGGTTCCACTCCTTACGAGATGGTATCGAGCCATGGTAGTCGGGATCTGACTATTTCATGTTTATCTCCCTAAGTCAGACCCTTACGTTGTGTAGTCACTCTCTCAATGATATATTTAACCTATAATATACCAATGTTGTCTAAGTGAAGATGAATACATGATTTGTAATCTTGTGGTGTATATACAATGATCTTGATAAGAAAAGCCTTATTCGACGAGACCCTAGTTTTTCATACCTTGCAATGTAGGTTAGTTGCGGCATACATCTTTGGATGTTATGCGATTTGACTATATGATAAAATTTGATATGATACTAACAAAGTAATTGGTAAATAAATACATGGAAATGTGTGAATTGGTACTCTTAGTTTACTTTGGATCCGTATTTTGTTTTATAAAGAATCAATTTTATCATGACTTTTTCCCATAATACTACTATATAAAAAAATTCTTCTTTGGATTTTACTGATGTTTTCTTTATGTAAGTCACAATGATGAAATGTATGAAGTTTGGTATATAAACCCTAGAATTTAGTTAGAATATCAATCTCAAACCCTAGTCTTATTTGTGGAGTCATGACTAGAAAGATGTATTTTGTGTTAAATGTTTAGTGGTCCTACCCCTTCTCTCCTCTATGCCGTGGAAAGTTACACCAAGTGACTTATTATATAAATATGTGAATCTTAGGTTTCTTACGTTAGAATCACAAGGACTTGGAATTTAACTCTAGGTAGCCTTGATCATCTAGTTTTATGCATGATCTATGAACAACATAAACACCTAAAGTATTCAAATGAAAAGATCCATATGTAAGCCAAATATCTTTAAGAGGGTTTAATTTGTATTGTTAAGTTAAACCTTTCAAGGGGTAGAGAGTAACTAGTTTGTAGTATAGAGGTAGTAGGATATAGGGGACGGAATCCACTTTAAGGAGTGGATTGTTATCACATACCTAAACCTGCCCTCTAATTCATGACAAATATAATTCCTTTGAATTTGATATCCATGGTCGTAATACTTAAGTATACCACCGAAGATGGTAGAAGATATACCCTCATAGACCAAAATAGCATTAATAAGTAATGGAAATGATTTTACACATATTATTTTTAATAAATCATTGAGCATACAAAGAATAATTAAGACTTGGTTTGTTTCTAATTGAAATAATGATATCATTAAATATTAAATAAAAGGAATTGACGAGATAAAGGATTCAAATTTATATGACAATGAAAGCAATTTATGGGAATTTTTTTTGGTTGGTCAAAAATGCATGGGACTTTTTTTGTATTTTTTGGAAAAGAGTCTGTACAGTGCTTGCTATTTCTCATAAGAAAAAAAAAGCTAAAAAGACTAAACTACTGAGCAAGAGCTCACCAAAGAAAAGGGCATATATACATCAGAGCACAGCCGATCCATCAAGTCAGATAGATTCAGCGCCTTCAATATCAACTACATCAGAGAATTTCCACCTCCATGAAAAAAATATATCCAGAACAAGCACAGGAGATAGATGAAGCAAAGCAGCAACCAGGACCATGGGAGAGGGGAGCGTCGACATACAAAAAGGACGGGGACTCAACCATCACCAACCACCAAAAAAAAGGGGGGGAACCGAGACCAGAAAAGGAAAAAGCAGGGAACTTGTCATCAAAACAGTTTTTCAGAATCTCCAGACAGGGAGAAGCTTTAGAAATAAACAAGCATCCAGTAGATCATCTAAAAGTAAACAAATGAGGTGAGAGAGGAGCATCGACACCTCATGGGTGGAAAACTTGACCAACACCAGCTAGACCAGGTAACAATAAAACATCCAGAAGCAAACTCAGAACCATCAACACCTCATCCAGAAAAATAGGATCAAGATCTATACTCTTTCAACCAATAAAAGCACATCAAGAAAGACCATTAACCACTCCAAAGCAGAACATCACCAGCACTATGGGAGAGGGGAGCATCGACATCCAACAAGGATGGGGGCTCGACCATCACCAACCACCAAGAAAAGGGTGAACCAACACCAAAAAAAGATGACCAGGGAAACTTACCTTCATACAAAGAATTACAGGAACAAAACACCCCACTCTAATAGGAACCAGAGAACCTCCATAGCTCAGATCCATACTTCAGAATGGATACATCCACTACAGACCAGAAAACCAATAGTAAGAAGAAACAAAAGCGTCCACAGCCAGCATAAAAAGAACACCACCACGTCCAAGAACACCAGAAAAAGAAGAACAGGGAACCTCCACAACTCAAAAACATATACTCACTAAAAAAGAGAAGGATCACCAGCACCACAGGTGGATACCACACCTTCACCACATCCAAGAATACTAGAAAAAAAAGAACATGGAACCTCCACAGCTCATAACCATAGAACTCACCGAAAAAAAGAAGGGATCACCAGCACCACAGGTGGATACTACACCCTCACCAACCAGTAGCAGACAGAACCATCAGGGAAGATATACTCATCCATAATAGAAAAGATCAAAGACCTATTCTCAATCAACCAACAAAACACAACAAGAATGAAATATAACCATTTCTCAGTAGCACATCACCAAAACTATGGGAGAGGGAAGCGTCGACATCTAACAAGGATGGGGGCTCGACCATCACCAACCACCAAGAAAATGGTGAACCAACACCAGAAAAAGATGAACCAGGGAAACTTATAAGCACTGCAAAATGCAAAGAACATCCAACACATAGACACTTCCACGTCCAAGAAAACCAGAAAAGAAAGAATAAGGGATCTCCCCAACTCAGAACCATAGGCTCACACAGCAAAACAGAGAATTATACTCAACCAACAAGAGCCAGCCTCTCAATCAAGCAGAAGCTTAATATCAGATTCAACAATCTTCCATAGGATATTCGAACTCTTATATACATTCTCATGAACTCTCCTATTACGTTCAACCTAGACATGATACAAAATAGTAGGAATAGAGATACCCTCCTTCTTGCTTTTCATTCTACTCACACTCTCCCAATGTGTAGGGATGATATCAATCAGTTTATCCTTAAAGGCAAGGTCCCACATTTCCGCAACATAAATACATCCAAAACAGATATGATAAGTATCATCATACCCGTTCATACAAAGATAACATATAGAAGGAAGGGTAATCCCTAACCTTCTAGATTAATCAGAAGTTAATAGTTTATTATGCATAGCTTTCCAAGTATGAATCTTAGCATTCATACTAGCTTTTGTTCCCCATAACCAGACAAACATATTCTTCACTTCTCCTTTACCTCTAATGAGATACCACACAAAACTCAGCTTGACATCTTTTTGCCCATTAAAATAAAAATTATCCTCCTTCCCTTTTTCAATATGCACATTGCTCAACACATCCAGTAAGTAATCAGTGCATCTTGAATCCTTAATGCTCCAACAACCATCTTTAATGATCATATTCAACTTGGCACCATTCGGGATACCAGCTCTAATAGACAAATTTTTATCCACAACATCATAAAAATATTTCCCATTAAGCCAAGGGTCATGCCAAATATCCACATTATTACCATTACCAATCTTGATTTCAAAAAAGCCTAAAAATTTCTCCTTTACACGAACAAGACTATTAAACATCTAGGAGAAATTTGAAGAATCTGCCATACCCCAAAACAAGACCTTTTTTAATTATTTCTCGTGGATCCACTTCACCCATAATGTATCTTTTTTGCTAGTTAAATCCCAAGCATTCAACATAAGACAGACATCAGAAATATCCTTACATTTCCTAATAGCAAGCCCTCCTTCACTTTTGGGTAAAGTAACCACATCCCATTTCAGAAGATGAACTTTGTTTTTCTTATCAGTCTTTCCCCATATAAAATTCCGACATATCCTATCAATCTCATCAAGGATAGAGCAGGATAAGGGAAAAGATAAAGCCCAGTACAGGTGCATAGAAGAGAGGGTACATTTAACAAGTTCAACTCTCCCAGCAAAAGAAACTCTTTAGACTTCCATCCTTCGATACGTCTCCTGACTTTATCAATCATCTTTTCACAGTGGGATTTGTTCAACTTTCCAGAGAAGATGTGTAACCCCAAGTATTTAGCATCCTCTAACTTCCCAATCTTAATACTTAACGTATTAGAAATATCATCAACAACTTTCACAGGTTTCATGAGAATCATATTCTTATTCTTGTTAATGCACAAACCAGACATAGACTCAAAGCAATAAAAAAAAACTTCAGACTAGTAGCCATATCTTTATCAGCTTTAGAAAATATCATTAAGTCATCGGCAAAGATGACATGAGAACAACTCACTTTCTTAGAAGCCCAAACTAGAGTGTAGTTAGAATCATTCTTAATCAACTCAGATAGACCCTGCATAGCAATATTAAAGAGATATGGGGCAATGGGATCACCCTCTCTAACACCATTTATAGGCAAAATCATTCTCGTAGCTTCGCCATTCACTAAAATATGATAGGAAGAAGTCCTAAAAATGACCTCAATCCATCTAATCCACTTACTAGAAAATCCCATTATGTACATCATAGAAAAAATATACTTCCACTTGACCGAATCATAGGCCTTAGAGATATTCGCTTGAATACACATGTTCTTCCCATTCTTCTTCATAACCTCACAAATGATTTCATTAGTTAAAAGAGTGGCTTCTTTGATACTCCTCCCCTTAATGAAGGCACATTGATTCAAATCAATAATAGAGGGAAGACAAAGCTGCAATCTATTAGCAAGAATCTTAGATATGAGTTTATAAAAAACATTGCATAGAGAAATGGGTCATCAATTAGCAATAAGCGAGTTATCATCACCCTTAGGCAACAGGGTGATATAAGTTCTATTCGCTTCCTTCAGTAGCTTACTACTAGAAAATAATTCCTTCACAACCTCGAATACATCATCACCAATAATTTTCCAAGCATTTTTATAGAAGAAACCATTGAAGCCATCGGGATCGGGAATTTTATCATAATTTCAGTCATTAATAACATCATCAAGTTCCTTTCTAGAAACATTTTTCGTTAGACGCTCATTCTGCTCTTGACTGATCTTAGGACCTTTCCAATCACCAATCCAAACACCACCATGCTTATCATTACAAAAAAATTTTTCATAGTAATCAACAATGGCCTCCTTGATAGTCATAGTGTCCCTCGTTACCTCCCCATTAATGTTCAAACACTTAATGGTATTCCTATTCCTTCTAGTCTTCAAAGAAGAATAGAAGTACTTGGTATTCTGATTACCAGCTGTTGGTTGTTTACACTAACGAGTTTCAATCATAAGAATGATCTTTTACTCAACTAGCTATATCCCACAAGTATACGAGAGTAGTTGTAGTCGAGGTCGAACACAAGGAGCGTTGGTTAGTTAGGCACAAGAGTTATGATTTTTAATAATCTAGATCATTGTACACAAGATGATTGGATTAGAAAAATTAAATTATAGATTTAAAACAAAATAGTAAATTATCACTTTAGAAAAGTTAAGATTCAGATTTGGAAGGATCTTAGACTTGGGATTTCACTATCACATCATAGCTTATATTAAAATACGATTTTAAACATGTTAATTAACTTGCAAAGGAGGTTTGTAGTCATCACTCACCTCCCGGTGAAGAGATGATGATTTTAACTCCATACATCACTCTCGTGTATGTATTCCATTTTAAATCACAAACCTTGCTCCTCAACATAATCCCAACCACTCTCACGGTCAAGGACAAGTTTCCAAAAGAGTAACTCCATACTCTCAAACACATCTTCTCAGATTATGAAAGAAAGCATAAAACATGTAAGTATGATGGCCAATCAAACAAACAAGCATTTCAGATCTGAAACAACTCTTAGAACATGCAAGAAACTAACATTTAGTACGAAATTCGTATGTTCATACAAGCTATTGTTGGATCCTAGATGGGTGATTAGTTTCTCTAGAGGGGGGGAGTGAGTAGAGATTAATGCACTTAAACAAAATTCATTAAACCTTCAAGATATATCACAAGATAAGGTTGCTAAATAGGAAATTTGTGTGCAACTAAAACATGCATAGAAAGGATTAGAGAGATTGAGCAAACACAAGTAGACAAGCTATTTAGAGTGGTTCCACACTTCAAAATAGAAGTATGTCAGTCCACTTACCTAGAGAGGTCAACCTCTAGGATTTCCTAACCATTGCATTCTTATATTCATTCATAAGACTTACAATACATGACCAAGCAAAGGACTTACCTATCCAATACAAAGAGTCTTCAACCTTACCAAGGACTTACCCACTTTGCAAGGAGTCTTCCGCCTTCTTCCAAGGACTTAGCTACTCTTGCACAAGTCTTCAACCTTGCAGGGATTACCCACTCTTCTTGGATCTTCTGCCTTTGATTTCACCTTCACTAGGAGAAGCTTCCACCAAGGACTTACCCACTTGAGCAAGGAGTCTTCTGCCTTCACCAAGGGCTTACCTACTCTTGCTCCAAGTCGTCAGCCTTGATCTCCACAAAGGGATGTCTTCCCTTGTTCTTCTTCACCTCTCTTAGCCAAGAGAGAGAACCTTCATCTTCATGATTGAGATGAGAGATAGGGAGGTGGTGGAAGTGAGAGCCTCACAAGATATACATATAGGACTAGCTCTTTTACATATTTACTACTCACTCTAATGGATGTAGCAAGTGATTAAGCTTAGAGAGAGAGAGAGGAGGTTGTAGGAAGCACTCACTATAGAATAGGAACCTCACATAGAGTTTTGCAATGAATGCTCAATCTTGGAATGAAGCCCAATGGGTCCTATTTATAGCTCGGGATGACTTTTAGCCTTTGGGAACACTTGAGAACAAAAAGTAGACATTTTGTGGCTTGCAACGGATCTATTTTCACTTGTTGCAACTCCACAATGGCTAGAAACACTTTTCTACACTTTTTTGTACCATGCAATCGGTCGAGTTTATATAAGGGTAACTCGACCGATCAAGTAAATGACAAGGCCGATACTCAAATGATTGGTCGAGTTTGTCCTGACAAAACTCGACCGACCATTAGGAATCGAAATGGTCAGTTACTTGATCAGTCAAGTTCTATGTAAACACAACTCGACCGATGCAATCTCTAGAAAATTGATCAAGGATGATTGATCGAGTTTTCAGGCTGGGAAACTTGACCGACAAAGTGCCTATAATCAATTTTCAAAGTTGCATCTAAAGTGATCTAACATTCGATCTAAGTGCTCCCTATTTTTTCTAAGCTTAATTACAAGTCATACAATCATTACAAGTGATTTACAACATGTTTCTAATGGATTTACATCATATTACAAAAATGTGCACTTGTATTGACTTTGACTTGTCTTTTCTCCAAATTGATATGCGCAAGTTAGGGCATCTGGAGTGTGTCTATACCTAATCTAAAATCACTCAAGTAAAGACATTAGACACTAATATGTGGAATGGTTAGTCATCATCAAAACACGGGTTTAGTCAATTTAGACGTGAGTCAACATTGACCTCATTGACCTTGAGTCAACATTCTCCCCGTTTTTGAAGATGACAAACCATTCCATAAATGTATTGACATCTTTTAAGTAAAATCATACCTTCGGAGAAACCTATGGGTTTCAATAGGATTGAGCTCATATGGTCCCCCTCAATTGATGCGCATGGAGTTCTCATACTCCCCCTCAATTGATGTTATTTCTCCTACATGGTTAGCTTTCATAACATTTATAGAATATTATGTCTTCTACTCATATATGTTTTACACATATATGTCTTCTCCCATTTACCTTCTCCCCTTTACATGGACATACTTCTCCTCTTCATGTAAGATATACCTTCTTCCTCTTTTAAAAGAAGACATACTTTTCTCCCCCTTTGTCATTTCAAAAAGTGGGGTTATGAAGAAAATAAGAAACATCCCTTGTTAAAGAGAAAGGAAATAACACAAATATATATAAGGAGAGTAGAAGAACACAGATAGGGGCTTGTCCAAGCATAGAAAGAAAAGCAAGTTAAAGCATATACTTGAATAAACCAAAATGCAAGATAAAGTGCTGCAGAAAAACAATAAAACATAATTTTGACCCTCAAGATGACGGAAATTGCCCAAAAAGTGTCAGGGCTCATGGCAAAGCGTTGAGCCTTGCTCATAAGGTAGTCTCTGCATAAAAACACTACTCTTGTAGCAAAAACTAAAACTGGAGCAAAAGTTGCATGAAATCCAAAACAATACTCCAATTTCTACATATACAATGTAGATCTATGTACCCTGCATCACAATGTTATGCAAGCAACTCAAGATAGTAGATATGCAATTCAAGGAACAAGCTTGAGCATGTATGAGACAAGATACAGGCATAGCATATAGATGAGCAAATATTCCAATTATAAACAAGGCTAGAACTACATGTATATGAACTACTAGTAGATGTTATCACAAGTTAGGACTACTAGTAGGATCTAGATCATAGCAAGATATACCAAAAGATACACAAGATAGAGCAAGCTATGAGTAGATGTAGAGATATATCCAAACAAAGAGATAAGCAGTTTTAGAAGCATGAAGGGATATAACTCACATACAAATATGCATCCTTACCAAAAGATGATTACCACTAAGAACCTCAAGGTTGTATCAAAACAAGATATACACTTAGATAGATGTAGCAAATTAGAGAACACCGAAAGCAATTTTAGACACAACCAAAAGATCCAAAGTGATCATCATCAAAACCTGCAAGACAACTCAAAGCAAGTAATTGCAAGATATATATATATATATATACCAATTTAGATCAATTAGAGAGATAGAGTTGTAAGCAAGATAGGCAATTTAGAACATGGAAAGATGCATATATAAAGGTACCAAAATGAGAGTGCCAAAGAATAAGGCTATTGGTTGAGAAAATCTAGTTGAGAGGGAAATTCTCATTCAATAAGCCAACTGTGTATTCTGTGCATAGTGTTATCGGTCAAGTTCTGTGCATTGACAACTCGACCGATGACAGCTACTGGCAACACCCATTGGTACCTATCGGTCGAGTTTCAAACAGGACAAACTCGACCAATAGAGCTGTTGTCAAAAGGCATATATATATCACAAAAACATATTTAAAGGCATGCTAAATATACAAACCATATCCAAACATGTCTAAGAAAGTTAGTAATACACTATAGAAGCATTAGAAATAGTTTTTGAGTAAGAGTGTGAAGAGAAACATAAAATACCACTTTTGACTCAAAAACCATATGTATAGTGCACAATAACTTGACAAAAACAAGTTAGAAATGGTTATAAGCAATAAAAACTTTACCTTTGTTCTTACCATTCCTTTTCCACTTGTTGTAACCCTCTACACATCTCACCTTTCTTCTTTCATGCGGATTAAGAAGTCAATTTGCAATTCAATAACTCAAGTCAATCCATTTGCAAGTACCTACAAGAAGAAAGATGAAATGGTCCCCAATCATGTTTTTTGGTCCGGAGGGGTTAGTTTAGCAACCCAAGTCCTATTGCTCTTGGGTGCTTTCTTAAAAGGACAACAATTAGAATAATGACCAAAATCATTGCAATAGTTGCATGTGCCCATAGTCTTGGAACTAGAGGATTCTCCATGGAATATTGGAGGTCCTTTATCTTTGTTGTTCCTTTGACTACTATCATATCCTAAACCATGTCTACCAATTTGTTTAGTAGTATGGTGTAGGATGTCATTAAGATTCTTTTTACCTACTAAGAATATTTGCAAAGAAGATCTCAAACTATCATTATCATGCATAAGAGAGGTAATAGTAGAAGATAAATAATTGATATTATATCTAGCATGCAAAAGATCATTTTCTAAGCAAAGAGATTTACTTAAATAAGAATCTCTATCAATATGAAGAGCCGCAACATCATTCTCTCTACTAGTAGAACTATAACAAGATTCATGCACATTGATTTTAGCAAGCAAGGAGGCATTTTCTATTTCTAATTCTTGCAAAACAAAATCTTTGTCCTTGTTTTCAGATTTAAGAACATCAATATCATGCATGAGAGAATCAATAATTAAAGTATGCTCTTCATTAGAACTAGGCATGAGAGGTTGATCTTTTAAAAATCTAATCTTATCAAGCAAACTAGCATTTTCAAGTTCAAGAGAGTCTACTTGGCTAAGACAAGCATTTTTATCATCAAGCAAGCAAGAATTAGCATGTTAAAGATCATCTAGTTCTACATGCAAATTATCAACAATTCTAGCAAGCTTTTTCCTTTTCTTTTTAGAGGACTTAAGAGAGGTACCAGTATCATGAATAATAGCAATCAAAGATTCTTTATCTTAAGAGTTTAGATTTACCTCACTTGAGTCTTTACTTGTTGATGCTATAAGAGCAAAATGGCATTCTCCTTCATCACTAGAGATTGAGCTTGATCCTTCACTTGAATCTTCACATGAGCTTGAGTTGGAGGCGCCACTTGAGCTTGAGTGTCATTTCTCCTTCTTCTTGTAAAGATGAGTCTTTTTGCCTTGTGAGCAATCTTCCTTGTAGTGACCCTTCTTTCCACATGTGAAGCACCGGATGGAGGAGGACTTGCCTTTATAGAGTTTACCCTTGGAGTACATGGCATCTTCTTTATCTTGAGAGGATGGAGAGACTTGTTCCATGATAGCTTCAATTTGAGCCTTCATTTCAGCCTTCTTCATTCTCTTTAGCTCTTTCTTCTCTTTAGCTCTTTCTTCTCTTGTCTTTCTACTTCCTCTCTCTTGTCAAGTGTGGCTTGATGTGCTTGTAGATTTTCAATGAGCTCTTCAATAGGAATATCCTTAAGAGACCTTGCTTCTTCAATGGAAGTCACCTTGGGTTCCCACCTCTTGGGGATATTTCTAAGGATCTTTGAGTTGATCTCTGCACTAGACATAGGATGGCCTAGAACAGCAAGACCATTCACAATGGTGTTGAGCTTTGAGTACATGTTAGCTATGTTCTCCTCCTTTCCCATATTGAAGTTCTCAAGCAGCCCTTTGAGCATGTAGACTTTGCTTTCCTTCACTTGATCTGTCCCTTCATAAGTGATGCAAAGCTTTCTCCATACCTCATAGGCTGTTTCACATGAAGAAATCTGATTGAACTCGGTGGGGGTCATGGAGGCATAGGGGATGTGAATGGCTCTAGCATTCAAGGTTGCTTTCTTCAAGGTAGCTTCATCCCATTCTTCAATCTTTGTCTTTGGTAGCATGTATGGGATGTTCACCATTTGCCACATCTCAATACTTGATCCTTGGATGTAGAATTGAAGCCTTCTTCTCCAATAGAGGAAATTGCTCCCATCAAAGATTGGAAGGTTGATCGTGTATCTCCCTCCTTGGTAGTCACCCATCTTCTCCTACTTGTAGAAGTATGTTTGGAGAAGACCCTCTCTGATACTAATTGTTGGATCCTAGATGGGTGATTAGATGCTCTATAGGAGGGGGGTAAATAGAGCTGAATGCACTTAAACAAAATTCATTAAACCTTCAAGATATATCACAAGATAAGGTTGCTAAATAGGAAATTTGTGTGCAACTAAAACATGCACAACAAGGATAAGAGAGATTGAGAAAACACAAGTAGACAAGCTATTTAGAGTGGTTCCATACTTCAAACTAGAAGTATGTAAGCCCACTTACCTAGAGAGGTCAACCTCTGGGATTTCCTAACCATTACATTCTTATATTCATTCATAAGACTTACAATACATGACCAAGCAAGGAATTACCTATCCAATAGAAAGAGTCTTTAACCTTACCAAGGACTTACCCACTTTGCAATGAGTCTTCTGCCTTCTTCCAAGGACTTACCTACTCTTGCACAAGCCTTCAACCTTGTAGGGATTACCCGCTCTTCTTGGATCTTCCACCTTTGACTTCACCTTCACTCGGAGAAGTTTCCACCAAGGACTTACCCACTTGAGCAAGGAGTTTTCTACCTTCACCAAGGGCTTACCCACTCTTACTCCAAGTCTTCATCCTTGATCTCCACCAAGGGATGCCTTCCCTTGTTCTTCTTCACCTCTCTTAGCCAAGAGAGAGAACCTTCATCTTCATGATTGAGATGAGAGATAGGGAGGTGGTGGAAGTGGGAGTCTCACAAGATATACATATAGGACTAGATCTCTTACAGATTTCCTACTCACTCTAATGGATGTAGCAAGTGATTAAGCTTAGAGAGAGAGGAGGCTATAGGAAGCACTCAACTATAGAATAGGAACCTCACATAGAGTTTTGCAATGAATGCTCAATCTAGGAATGAAGCCCAAGGGGTCCTATTTATAGCTGGGGATGCCTCTTAGCCTTTGGGAACACTTGAGAATGAAAACTAGCCATTTTGTGGCTTGCAACGGATCTATTTTCACTTGTTGCAACTCCACAACGGCTAGAAACACTTTTCTGCACTTTTCCATACAATACAATCGGTCGAGTTTCTATAAGGGTAACTCGACCGATCAAGTAAATGACAAGGCCGATACTCAAATGATCATTGAGTTTGTCCTGACAAAACTCGACCGACCATTAGGAATCGAAATGGTCAGTTACTTGATCGGCCGAGTTCGGTGTAACACAACTCGACTGATGCAATCTCCAGAAAATTGATCAAGTATAATCGGTCAAGTTTTTAGGCTGGGAAACTCGACTGACAAAGTGCATGTAATCAATTTTCAAAGTTGCATCTAAAGTGATCTAACTTTCGATCTAAGTGCTCCCTATTTTTTCTAAGCTTAATTACAAGTCATACAATCATTATAAGTGATTTACAACATGATTCTAATGGTTTTACATCATATTACAAAAATGTGCACTTGTATTGACTTTGACTTGTCTTTTCTCCAAATTGATATGCGCAAGTTAGGGCATTTGGAGTGTGTCTATACCTAATCTGAAATCACTCAAGTAGAGACATTAGACACCAATATGTGGAATGGTTAGTCATCATCAAAACATGAGTTTAGTCAATTTAGATGTGAGTCAACATTGACCTAATTGACCTTGATTCAACAGCTATGACATGGGAGTTACTCTCCCATGCCCAAGAAAAAGAGTCTACTCGTCCATAATGATGTACAGCAGAAAATGTGTAGAAATTTCAAAATTCAACATGATTTAGAGATGGAAAAGCTAAGTAATCCCAAGGTGTAACGAAAGAAAGGTAGAATTCCAACTTGAGGATGAAATCCCACTTCCTCAACTGCTCCAAATTTGGAAAAACTCTCTCCCAAAAAGCTTGGTGGAGTGAAGAAGCTCTACTGCACCTTAGAGAAGAAGTTTGGAGAAGAAGAGAAGAAGAATGGGGGTTCTTTGGCAAAGAACCACCTCTTTTCTCCTTTAATCGCCCATTAAGATCCCACTTCATTTTAAACAAAAACTCATATTTTTCAAAATGCTGAAACTGCCAGGTGCACGCCGTGCAACTTTCCAGAAACTTTCAGTTTGCTCTAGAATGCACTATGCACGGTGTGCACTAAAGAAATGCATGTTGTGTAACTTTCCAGACACCTTTAGCTCCCAGGTGCACGGTGTGCGGTGAAGAAATGCACGTTGTGCAACTTTTCAGAAACTTTCAACTCCCAGGTGCACATCGTGCAATTGCGTGCATGCTGTGCAACTTTCCAGAAACTTTGGTCTGCTTAACACTCCCAGGTGGACGGCGTGCACTTTTGGTGCACGGTGTGCACCTGGCTATTCTGGGCTATTGTGTATTCTGCTCATAACTTTTAGTGTGTAGGTCCGGTTTACATGCTGTAAAAAGTGGTATTTGTACACTTTCGAACCCCAAAACATGTAGATACTTGAGGAGTGATCTAATAATTGATAATATGATATATTCCTCATCATTTCATTGCAAAATGTAGTACCTATAATTCAAACCATGAGACAAGTAAGAATAGCTAAAAATATAGAATCTAGCATGAATGAGAGTGATAATTGAGTCAAAACAACATGGATATGCAATCAAACATGATACAAAAGATGATATGATTTGTGCACATCAAATCCCCCTAAGCTTAAACCATTGCTTGTCCTCAAGCAAAAAGATCATAGAAACACAAATGAATAATTGTCAAGTTCATGCATAGATTAAATGAAAAGAATGATGTGTATAAGACCAAACCAACCATGATAAATATGTTTATACTCGTAGCCATCAATTCAACTTAAACACCCAAGAAAGAAATTTTTAGTTCAGCAGGGGTGGTCACAATAAAATGAATCAATCAATTAAACAACACTACGTAGAATTTGGATGCCCAAGCCAAGAAATTAGTGGATGTGTAACTCAAACTCTCAACTATTAAGGATACAACTGATGAAATCTTAGTTAAAATAAACAATTTTAGTTGTACTCTCCTTCTTTCCCAAAAGTGATATGATAATGCATTATGGGTTCCGACACTCGGCTGCTAATGTAGGCTTATGCACACGTGGAGTGTCGGTTGGGGTATTTTACCCTCTTTTAAGACATACCATCTAACCATCATGGCCAGATTGGACTTACACTAGGCTAGCATGATATGTAGGCAGTTTAGCCATCTTTTATGGGGTATAAAGATGAGATAAGTCCAAAGAAATTTTAATTTTTATAAAACATAGGAGATTCAACTAAATTGCAACATTAGCTAGATTTCATTCATTTGTTTTGAAAATTTTTCATTGAAAGAGTGGTTGAAAATGCACTAAGAGCTTGGCAAGGGCATCCTGTATTCAAAATGATATTGTAAAGTTGATTTACTCACAAAAGTTGAAACCATTACATGTTTTAAGAAATCAAGGATGTGAAAGATGAATGTTCATGCTAGAAGCATAAACTAGAGTTAAGCACATGTTGATGGCCAAAATGTTTCATTTGATTAATGCATGTCTTATACAATTTCTCTAAATGATATTTCTCATCCAAAAAAAATAATCAGCTAAGCATAGGAGTTATATCCACATATAAAAGATAAACCTCATATCATACTAGATTTTCCACAAGAAGAGAAGAATTGAAAACAAAAGACTGAAATGTGAACACAAAACAAAAGCAAATGACAAGAAGCAAATACCATAAAAGGGAAAAGCTAAAAGAACTAGGTTACAATTCGATTGCTCCCCCCTAAGCTTGAAATCTGTAGTTTCGTCACTGCATAAATCAAACTAAAAAGGTTGAAACTGGGTACCTCATCGTGGTGGAAACATCAAAGTCCATGGAGGACCGATGCTCTGATTTGCAGCTGGAAATTGTTGTGCTAAAGATTGATGCCTTGCAAATATGTCCTTGATTTTGGGGAAGCGAAAGCACCTATGAGTTGTAGCACGAATAGTCTTTTGAATACCAATACAATTTTTCTTTTCATTCCCCTTTGAAGCATCATCAAAATATGAGTTGGGAAGAGTGTTCTCATTATAAAGCAATGTCTCATCTAGAGTGTGAGGAGGAAGGACATGTGGCTTGCTTGAAGAATCAACATGTAGAGCATGTGTTGTAGCTTTCTCCCCTTTTCTTGCAACTTCATAATCATCATGGATATCAACATAATCATACTTTTAAGGATATACTTCTATGACAACACCATTCTTCAATGTCACCGACCTGAAATACGTATGATTCATCTCCGGTGGACTAGGCAAGAAAGGTGGAAATGCTTCTTTACTAGAAAGAGCTTGTTGGGCAATTTGTTTCACCAAGATGTGTGCATGAGTGGAAATATCGTCCACCTTAGAAGAGAGTTGGCAAATGACACCCTTCATTGATTGTCTTTGTTGATGGAACTCCTCATTTTGCTGCATTTGAGTTGAAATAAATGTTGCAAGCATGGACTCTAATCTAGAATTTACTTGTGGTTGTTGTGGCTGAATGAAATTTGGGTTCACATTGCTATAGAAGTCCGATGGAGTGTAGCCCATTAGAGAATAAATAGAACAAGCATAAATTGTAGAAGATGAGTGTCTAAGAAACCCACATGCATCACAAATAATATTGGCTTCTTGAAATGGCTGTGTGTTTAGCTTCTCAAACCTTTGTGATAAAGTGTCTAGCTTTGCTGCATTTATGTCTATAGCACCAACCGTGTGATCTTCCACTTGCATTCCGGAAGTAATATGTGAAAAGGATGGGTGGTATCTTGTAGCTGGACTCCATTGACAATGATTTTCTGCCATATCTTCAATAATAGAATAGGCTTCTCCATAAGAATTGTTCATTAGAGCTCCATTTGCTGCTGCGTCAATAGACATCCTTGTATTGCTACACAAACCATTATAGAAAGATTGCAATAGAAGCCAATTGCTTAGACCGTGATGTGGACAAAGATGTTGAAGATCTTTGAACCTCTCCCATGTATCATACAAGGTCCCTCCAAACCTTTGAGAATAATTGATGAGTTGAATCCTTAGCTGCAAAGTTTTTCTAGGTGGAAAATATCTTGCCAAAAAGACCTTTAGAAGCTCCTCCCAAGTGCTGATTGACTTCTTTGATAAAGTATAGAGCCAAGACTTGGTTCTATCTTTAAGAGAGAATAGAAAAAGGATTAGGCATATCCCATCACTAGGAACACCATATATCTTTATGGTGCTTAGCAACTGTAGAAATTCAGCAATGTGGAGGTTTGGATCCTCCATTGGTGTCCCTCCAAATGCATTCAGCTGTAGCAATTGTATGATGGATGGGCTAATAGAAAACTCCTTTGCCTCAAATTCTAAAATATTAATAGGCTCACTCATGTGCATTGCAGCTGTACCAAAGTAGTCCTTAACAGGAAGGTCATCCTCCTCGACTAGTTCTTCATGTGGATCTAAAAGATTAGGTGGATATGGCGTAGATGGTGGTGGTGTATGTGGTATGGATGTTGGTGGTGTATATGAGGGTGATGTGGATGAAGGTGGCATGGGTGAATTTTGTTTGGATGATGGTGACATGGATGATGGTTGTGTGGGTTGTGATTCCTCCATACATGTTTGGGTTTCACTCCTTCTTGCTCCATGAGGGCTGCAAATGATGTGTTCATTTTTTGAAAGTAGAGATATGCACGGTTCAATGATCTTTTTATGAACACCCCATATGCTCCTGCAAATAAACAAGGTGAGTGAGATACAAAAACAAACATGGAAGATACAACAAATTATGATGATCATGATGAATTATGATTTATGGATATGATGGTGGATATGAAGGTTGTGATCTAGTCTCATTTACTTATCAACAACTCTTACTCTAACAGGAACACCGATGCTCCCCGGCAACGACGCCAAAAACTTGTTGGTTGTTTACACTAACGAGTTTCAATCATAAGAATGATCTTTTACTCAACTAGCTATATCCCGCAAGTATACGAGAGTAGTTGTAGTCGAGGTCGAATACAAGGAGTGTTGGTTAGTTAGGCGCAAGAGTTATGATTTTAAATAATCCAGATCGTTGTACACAAGATGATTGGATTAGAAAAACTAAATTATATATTTAAAACAAAACAGTAAATTATCACTTTAGAAAAGTTAAGATTCAGATTTGAAAGGATCTTAGACTTGGTATTTCACTATCACATCATAGATTATATTAAAATACGAATTTAAACATGTTAATTAACTTGCAAAGGAGGTTTGTAGTCATCACTCACCTCCCGGTGAAGTGATGATGATTTTAACTCTATACATCACTCTCGTGTATGTATTTCATTTCAAACATAATCCCAGCCACTCTCATAGTCAAGGATAAGTTGCCAAAAGAGTAACTCCATACTGTCAAACACATCTTCTCAGATTATGAAAGAAAGCATAAAACATGCAAGTATGATGGCCAATCACACAAACAAGCATTTCAGACCTGAAACAACTCTTGGAACATGCAAGAAACTAACATTTAGTACGAAATTCATATGTTCATACAAGCTATGACATGGGAGTTACTCTCCCATGCCCAAGAAAAGGAGTCTACTCGTCCATAATGATGTACAACACAAAATGTGTAGAAATTTCAGAATTCAACATGATTTTGAGAAGGAAAAGCTAAGTAATCCCAAGATGTAACCAAATAAAGGTAGAATTCTAACTTGAGGATGAAATCCCACTTCTACAGCTGCTTCAAACTGGGCAAACCTCTCTCCCAAGAAGCTTGGTGGAGTGAAGAAACTCTGTTGCACCTTGGAGAAGAAGTTTGGAGAAGAAGAGAAGAAGAATTTGGGTTCTTTGGTAAGGAACCACCTCTTTTCTCCTCCAAATTGCCCTCCTCTACTCTAGGCTTGCTCTGGGATGAGGGAATTGATACAAATGACCGAACCTAACCGCCCATTAAGTTCCCAGTTCGTTTTAAACAAAAACTCATATTTTTCAAAATGCTGAAACTGCCAGGTGCACGTTGTACACCCAAAATGCACGCCGTGCAACTTTCCAAAAACTTTCAGTTTGCTCCAGAATGCACTGTGCATGGCGTGCTCTAAAGAAATGTATGCCGTTCAACTTTCCAGAAACCTTTAGCTCCCAGATGCACGACGTGCATTGAAGAAATGCATGTTGTGCAACTTTTCAGAAACTTTCAACTCCCAGGTGCACACCGTGCAATTGCGTGCACACCATGCAACTTTGTATAAACTTTGGTCTTCTTGATGCTCCCAGGTGCACGGCGTACACCTATCTGTTCAGGGCTGTTATGTATTCTTCTCATAACTTTCAGTGTGTAGGTCCAATTTACATGTTGTAAAAAGTGGTATTTGTGCACTTTCAAACCCCAAAACATGTAGATACTTGAGGAGTGATCCAATAAGTGATAATATGATATATTCCTCATCATTTCATTGCAAAATGTAGTACCTAAAATTCAAACCATGAGACAAGTAAGAATAGCTAAAAATATAGAATCTACATGAATGCGAGTGATAATTGAGTCAAAACAACATGGATACGCAACCAAACATGATACAAAAGATGATATGATTTGTGCACATCACCAACCTTGAGCCACGTGGCTCTGGATTTCTGTCTGTATAGAGCTTCCACCCTGATAGAAGCCTCATGAGCCACCTTTCTGAGAGTATTAGCCTTAGCCCTTAAAAGTTCATCATAGGGATTCAAATCAAAAAACTTCTGAGCTTCAAGAGCACTAGCCTTATCCATAACAGCCTTATCCAAAATACTACCAAAGCTATTTTTATTCCAGTATTTAAGCTCATTCTTTAAGAAATCAAGTTTCCTATAAAGCTTGAACATAGCATAACCCTGAACCTCGAGCTTCCAACTCTTCTCCAAAATATCAAAGAAATCTTTATGGTCCACCCAACTATTAATAAAACGAAAGGGAACTCTTCTTTTGGCTGGTTTACCAATAGACATCATGATTTTACTATGATCACTAATGGTATTCGAAATAACTTCATCATAAATATCGTCAAACTTATATTGAAAATCCATATTGTAAAGAACTCTATCAATCTTGGTAGTAATAAACTTATCCCCTTCTTGATTATTTTTCCAAGTAAATCGAGGACCCATAAGGTTTATATCAATTAAACCACTATCCAACATGAAGTCATTGAAGTCATCCATGGATTTTCTAGATGGAGGAAGAGTGCAAATTTTCTCATCATTATTTCTAACAGAATTGAAGTCGCCAAGAATAGCCCAAGGACCAACAATGGTATTATTAAGCCTCTCCAAAATAGTCCACAACCCTTCTCTATCATAGTCACTGTTATGCCCATACACAGTAGTAATATTGAAATTAATGTCATCCTTCTCAAAAAGAAAAAGTAAAGTTTGATCAGTTTCAGCCACCTTGGTTACCAAACAGTTATCATTCTTCCACAGAACAATGATACGGCTAAGAGCATGAGACCTGCTGTTAGACACCTAGCTAAAATCAGAAAAATATCTCTTCATCATCTTTTCAATCCTATTTATTCTAAGTCTAGTCTCAACCAGGATAAACACATCACTGTTTGCCCTCATCACATCCTGTTGGACACTTAGGATCTTGATGCTAATTCCCCTAATGTTCCAAGAGGATATGATACATTGAGCATTCATTTGACACCCCCGACTGTTGAACTGTCAGCCTCAGTTTCTACAGATGTGAGCAACAACTCTCTTGGGGATGGAGCAATCTTAAGATTCTCAAGTCTAACATTAACATTCAGCTTACCTTGGCACCTAGGAGGTTCTTTTGACTTCCTTTTACTCTTATCATAATTGATTGAACTTGAAGAAGCATGGGAGCTGTCCTCACTCTCAGGAGACACTCCGAGTAAAATAATATCAGAAGAAGGAGTAACCGAGCCTCTGTTAGCCCCCTAGATCATATCTTTATCTAACCCTTCATTGACCAACCTAGATAAAAATTCATCTTCAACAATGGCCTCCTCTCCTATGTCAGTTCCTTCTTTTCTATGGTAGAGGGAGTTGTGAAGTTAATCCCATCGCTCATCCCTTGAAATCATCACTAGGTACCATGTTTTGCGGCACCTATTGTACTGGTTGATGGCGTTGTTGGTCTTTTTATTGAGGGAGTTTTTTGCTTGTTTGCAAGTGACCTAGTAGAGTCAATCCATCATCTGGTTGGTGTAATTTTCACTATTTACTAGTTTTGATATTTCCCTCCTTGCTAGCCATGGAAATAAATCTTCTTTGGCTCCTAGTCATATTGGGTATTGTTTTTAGGCTTGTTGAGATCGGCAGGACATGGGGAAGCTATAGGGATCATCAGTTGGGATCAGAGAGAAGTGGTTTGGTGTTTTAGTCTTATTTTTTTCAGGCTTAGATGCGCTAAAATATTTCACATTTCGCAATATTTGTCGATTAGATGAAGAAGAAGAATTTCAAAGATTTCTCAAATTTTCCTTGGTTACAATTTATTTAATGTCACACTATCATGGCCCTGATTGTCATTTTGCCATTTTTTTATCACACAAGTTTTATCATAGGCAAAGTATTGATATGCCCTTGTCATGCAATATCAATATAAATCTTATGTGGGGGTGTCTTTGTAACCAAGATATGCAATTTTGTTTACTAAATTAGTAAACATATTTATTGTAGAAAATTTATAGGAACTATATATATCTGAAAAATATGAAAAATATGTTTCGGAATTGCGGATTTTTCTCCATTAATGTTGTCTTTTTATCGACTAATTCCACTATTTTAATATTTATTCTTTTCTAGATTTTGCTATTTGGTTAGAACTTATGTAATTCATATCCAATAATCTACGAATTAGAAAATTAAAATAAACTATGTTACTCCAAAAAATATATCCTACAATTTGGCATGGTTTTGATAGCCTAACTCACTAATAATAAAAAGTTGATTTTTAGGGTTTATGTAATTAGTGTGAACTTAACCCTAATTCCATATAAAAGTTTAATAGGTTGATTGTGGACTTCACATGGTTCTAGGATTGGCTTTGGATATGTGTAGACATGATCTGAGGTTTGTTGTATCCCCTAGATTCTATATTAAGTAGTTGGCCTAATTGTGTCTCTGTCCTGATGTATGGTCCATCCCTTATCATCATATTGACCAATCACCCATATTTATCCCTCTCTTGGTCCTTTGGGACATATTGTCCTATGCACATTCTATCTCTTTTGAGTGGTTGATTTATGTAAAAAATTATGCATTGATATGGATCTTTTGATCATCTTAATCTATTGGATATGCTTGTTGCCTCTAAATCTTGTAAGTATTCATCATATTTCATGTTGTACCCTTATTTATAGTTTTGTCACAAGGCTGGTTCTCATTGTGAAATGAAATCATATTTTCTAATATGATGGTCTATTGTGGTCTTATTATACATCTTCATTGTAGATATGGTTGAATAATTATTAATGGGTCCACTTAAAATTAGTTGTATCTTTACATATCCTATTTGAGCATGACTATACTTTATCTTGCATGTCTTGTGTGCATGTGTGGTTGACTATACATGACTAGAAGTAATGACACCATATTTGTTTTAGGCATAAAGATTTTAGTCCTCCTACAAATTGATTGAGGTTTTAGTCCTCCTACATTATAGTATTGATTTGGGCACTATGGTTTTAGTCCGCCTTCCATTGCATCAATGTTCTGGTCTTCCTGCCCCTTGGTATGGAATATATGGATTCCTACCCCACTTTCTAGTATATGCTAGTCTATGTTATTACTCATCATCCAACTGTTATGATTGTATTATGTTGTTTTGATATTTTTATGAAGGAAAGAAATCTTTTATAGTTTATCTTCAAGATCTTTTTGGTATCGAGTTAGATGTTCTTTATCTCTTGATTTGGGATGCCTTGATTAATTATTGATGTCCGTTTACCTAGATATTTCTCAATTCATATTTATATGGAGATACCATCTTTTATGTTCACAACATCCATTTTTTGTCTTCTCCTGTGGAGTATACTTCCAACCCCTTAAGTGAAGGACATGGAGGCCAAGCATGATGATATGGACCTGAATTGATGTAGTTGACTTTTAGGAGACAAAATAAAGATAGTTTGGACATCCCTATTCCTATGAAAAAGTTGTTTATTTCTATTAAAACCCAAGTGGGAGATCATTATTTAAATAGATAAAATTGAATATAGTCATTACATTTAATTTTGTAGGTTTGGACTTTTATACCATTCATTTGAGAAAACAAAATAACACCTATCCCAACATACTTGCTAGAATGTTTGGTTTAGATGTGTTTATTTATTAAATAAAGTAAGGACTGGATCTTCTCTTAGGTTCCACTCCTTATAGAATCATGTCACGGCCCACTCTCAAGTTAGCCATCTAATTAGGGTTTACTCGAATGGTTACATGCTTAACTAGAATGATCATTGGTTAATATTGATTATGAGGATAGTTTGGTTAAGATGTTCTAAACCTAATGAGAAACTCTAACGATGCTTTTATTAACAATAATTTGGGTTTGGTAACTGTAAACCCTAGTCGCTAAAATTAAGGTTTTGGTAACATATGAATACATAATTTGATATATACAGCATTGTAGTAAATGATTTTTTGTATTCTATATACAACTATGATTTACCTAATATTTGGATATGGTTTGTAAAACTTAAATATAAGTGTTGTTGCAAAATGTCAGAATCTTTGAATTTTTTAGACTAGTTTTTCAGATGAGTTTCCACAGGACAAACTCACATGACCATGCATTTTGGATGAAATATAACAGTCTTGTATGTAATTTTTATCTTTTTATTAGTACATCCAAATGATCTAAAGTTTTAAATGCAGCTTGAAAAATCCATTTTAATACACTAATTAAAAAATTTCATAACTTTTGGATGATGTTCTACTGATCCAAAGAGTGGTGTCAGCTGAGTTTCCTATCAGTGACAACTCAGCCAACCAACCAGTATGTCCAAAAAAGAAGCCTAAAAATAGTTTTTGGACCTATTTGTAAATATCACAAGCAACTCAATTCATTTATATGATCAATGTAACACCCTGTCAAATCCAGTAGTTTGTCATCCCTGTTAGAGATATGAAATTTTAGAGAGAGAGGAGAGTTAGGGGTTTGAAGGAGAAAATCACTAGAAGCACTAAATTAGGGTTATGGCTTCCTATTAATTGCAAATTCATGTATGTTCTTGAAATCCAAATATGATTACATGATGAATCTTCTCTCCTATGTCTAGATTTAGTCCCTCCTCTTATTTTAACCAAAGATATAGCAAATCATCAATTTTCTCTTTCTTTTTCTCCTATTCTTCTTCTCTAGGGTTTTTGAGTTGAGAGGATGAAGAAATTGATTCAATTGGTAGAACCTAGATTGAAGATTTTATGAGATGTTTTAAGGTCTTAGAACCTAAATTGAGAGATTATTTCCCACTTAAGATCTGTAATTATGTGGAAATCCTAATTCTATCAATTAAATTAATCAAAATTCTTATTTGTGTTCATATGCAATTGAGTAACCAATTGGAAATTTTTTAGGGAATGAAAGGCTATTAGTTTTTGTGTGCTTTCTTATTGATTGTATTTTCCTAGTTCCTTATATATTGATTGAAGATATATGAAAAGTCTTATGGATAAGGAACTATATAGTTTTACACCAATGTTGCTTAAAAATCATGCAACAAATGATATTCTTGGAAATTTAGTTGGCATGTATGTAGTCATATTTGAACTCAATAAACATGAGTTGCTCAATAGAAATTTAGAATCCTTACTTTAATTATATATATTAAGTACATGAGCATCAATATATGAAGGCTTGATATGGAGGAAGTACATGTATAGGGTTACTATTGAGGGATGGACTCAAATGAGTCAATGAATCATTATATGCTTGCAAATGATTGGTTAATTATGTGGAATGAAAATTAGGGTTTCCATGTATCTTGAAGTTTCCTAATGAACCTTTGCACACCTTTATCAGATTACTAAATAATATGATTCTTACGATGTGTTGAACTAAGATGACTGCTTTAAACTCTAGAAAAATCTAGTATAAAGATGAGTATGAAAGATAAAGACAAACTCACATATAATCCTATGAATGCCAAAAGATGCTCAACTTTATGAGTCATGTTTTCAATTGAAAGTTGATAAGTCTTGTTAAGATGATATGAGCCAAATTCATGTATTTTTGTACAATATACGGAATAACAAGTAAAAGTTTCATGGATGCAATTCTTTATACAAGTGATACATGCTATTTTAGCACCTCTTTTCACAACCCTTTTAGTCATGTCACATTGAAATTCTTATCTTTATCTACTAAAAAGAAATAATTTGCTATATTCCTCCTTTTATCATAATTTAACTTAATCTCACCCAAAATTAGGAATTTCTTACATACTCAAAAGACTAGATGAGCGGTTCATCTGACCAGTCGATCGTCTCAGCCAACCCAGACGAACAACTCTATCATTCCAGCTGAGTGTCTCACATGATCCAATCGCTCGACTCACTTGATCTGATCGATTAGTTTGTACCATCCTTCCCTTGCCCAGATATTTCGTTGATGGTGTGCCCCTTGAATCTCAAACAATTGTTTCAGGGCTCAAGCGGGAGTTTTCCCTCCCATACCGAGTGGGTCAAGAAGTGCCACCACCCCAGATCTAGGGTTAACAACTAGTGTGCAGACTCCAACCCTTGCCAAACCTCCAATCGACTGGTTCACTCCCCAACCGATCGGTTGGCAGTGTGCAGCCAGTTAAAATCAGCAACTGCCAGCGCCTTTTTGCCCACCACCCTAATTGTAAAGCTCCCCTCCTCCTATAAAAGTAGGGGAACTTCCTCCTCCCAAGATCATCTTTTGTATCATATTTGTATGGGATTTCTGAGTGATCTTCTTGTGTACTTATGTTATTGTGTTCTATTCATGAATAAAGATTATTTTTTCAAGCTAATTGTTTCCTTCAATTTTTGTTCTTCAATCTTGCTCATTTTAGATCTAGTTTCTTCTTCCTCTTCTTCTTCTATGGACTGGAGCAAGGAATTAAGCGTCAACCATTTCATTGTCTCTAGCCTAAGGAACTAATCCTTTGATAAGTCTAGACTATGGCTAGCACGCTTCTTTCCTCCATCTCTCCTTTTTCTACAAGCATGAGTGAGTAGTTCTCTATCAAGGCAAGGGGAATAGCCCCTTAGCCATGGCTTAAATTGACCAATTCATTAGAACAACTTCTAGATGGCTTTTGGTTCTAATAACCATTGATCTATCAAAGTAATTAATTTGTTTGATCATATGTTAATCCAGATGGAAATGACCATGGAAATCCAGATTTAGAATAATAGAATCAATCAAATAGAGGTTTCAAAATGATCGTGGATCTTCCTCTTTTGGGATGATGGATTAAGAAACATGAGCATCAAGATCAATGGGCTCATGTGGAGTCCATCTTTTGTGGATTTTTATTAGTTCGTAGGCTTTCATAGTAATCATCATTTTAAAGGATTAGTCTATTTTCACCTAGGGTAAGGTGGTGAAAACCCCTAAAACCTTAATTCTCCATCTCTTAATATGATTCTTGTGTATGATCTGCCCTCTTTACATTCTAATCTTTCTTTCATAATAGTTTTCTTGTGCTAACAATCATCTCCATTTTCTTTATGACAGGGCAATTTATTTCTTGTTTAGTGCAAATTAGTTCTTATATTTCCTTTCCTCTTTAGTGATAACCAACCATACACCAAATATGATCTTTACTTTTTGTTCTAAAAACTAAAATACCAAAAAGAAATAAAAAAGTTCGTCAAAACAATTTGGGATTAGAGTTAACAACCTTAAGTGTTGTCCTTTGGGATCGACCCTTTCTATACTAACCTTAATTGGGAAGTAAAAAAGGATTAAACTCTAGAATAATTATCTTAGTGATTGTAGTGTACTTCAACGCATTAACAAAAAGTCACATAATAATGAATTAAGAAGATGAAAAAAGATTTAGAGGCAACAAGAAGTGACCCTAATCCATGGTACCTTCTAATTTGAGAGTTTTATAATGGATGGAATGATTTCTTTTATTTACCAAATGTCATTATGAGTCAAAATAACATGATACATATATCTAGATGAAAAATAATAAATGGACAAGGGGTTTAGTCAATTTAGTAAGGTTATGGATGCGGGGGATCAGAGAGGGGCAGTAGGCAATCTCAATGGCAGAGCGCAATATGAGAAGGCTGGCAGCAATCAGGACGAAGGAGGAGGAGAGGGATGAGGCGAACAATGAGAAGAGGACAATAGAAGAAGATGTAGAATCCCTGGGTCTCTTTGAACCTCTTGTAGTATGGAAGCAAGAACAAAGATGATGAAAGATCATAACTGATATAGTAGACTTTACATATCTCAAGTGGGGCTTGAATTCCAATATGCAGGGATGAGAGGGAACTCCCATGAGGCATACAAGATGTCTAGATCATATTATGCGAATGAGTTCAATTTATCTGATGGCCCTTTTAATGAGGATCAAAGAAAGATCATGGGTGGGGACTTCCCACCATTGTTGAATCAAAACAAATCAAAACATACATAGAGTGTTTGGGATCCTGATGGTAGATGAACTTCACACCAAGTCATGGGGAAGGAGAACACATGCCTATTCCTTAACAATTTGTTCAAAGAAAACCTAGAACCAGAGGCTATCAGCCTTCGAATGAGAGAAGGAGAACCTGCTATCACTATTGATCCTATAGAAGAAGAGTTTTGACTAGGCTGTGGCAATACACCTTTATTCTAAAAGTTTTAGGAAAAAATCAGTTAATATGACCTTAACAAACATACTGATAGTTATGTGGAGTCTTTTTGGTAGACATAACGTATATGAACTGGATCGTAATTATTTCATAGTCCAATTATCATGTAGAAGAGATTACGAGATGGCCATGATGGGAGGGTTGTGGAAGATCTTTTGATTCCATCCAGTTGTTTGGGACTAGTACTCAACCCTTACCCCGTCTAATGATTTACCATGATATATTGTGTTCTAGGTAAGGGTGCTCAATATTCCACTTCACCTATATGTTCAAACCTTGTTCGAGTGCATAGGCAAGGCACTTGGCAAATTGGTGAAGTTTGACGAACTTATAGTAAAGGGAAGCAGAAGTAAATTTGTAGGGCTAAATTGAGGTGTATACATCAACAGAATTAATAGCATCAATTATGATAATTGGACTCTACTTTGACACTGAACATGAAGAGTTTCCTTTTGGCTGTGTGAAATGTGGGGAGGAGGGCCATACGTCAAAAAACTGTCACACTACCACCGATCGTAAGAAAGTAGAGGATGTAGTAAACACCATTATTCGTAACGTGAATAGAGCGAAGGGCAACAAGGGTAGATGCAACATGAATGACAAAATTTCCAAGGGAGAGAACATTAACATGACAAGCTGCCAGATAAACCAATTTGATTCAAAAACCAGTTCGAAGATTTACCAGAAGAGGATGGGGCCAAAGCAAGCAGACAAGGAGATGAATAATGCGATTAGCTAGTCACAGTTTGATCTATTTCCCATAAGAAACCACAGATATGAAAGAAGAAGAAGATGACAAGATCTATTGCCACTGCTACCTAGAAGATAGAAGCAGTAAAGGGAAGTTCAAACAAACAAAATGCTCTGAAGAAAGACATGAACCCTAATGGCTATTACACTAGCAAGGGAGAGCATACTGTGGTAAACCCGAAAGTGGATGACTTTGTCAAAATCATCATAGATTCTAAGGCACACTCAAATACTTGCACACCACAACCAAGAACAGGTGATGTCCCAAAGGTCTCTGCCCACATTCTTACATTTTCAGATACAACCACTCCAAAAACCACTATTTCTAGAAAGATGACTAAGGGTCCGTTCAGAAAAGCGACGAATTCTGCCATGATGATCAAATGTCAGGTAATCACCACAAGAAATCTTGGTGATGAAAAACACTAGATGAATAGCATATCCAAAGCCATTGATATGAGATTGTAACATAAAGATCTGTGCATGAAGATCTGTGGTCACAAATCTGGAGTTTGGCAGAGCGTTTTCTCTACAAATTTGGTTGCCCGCAATTTGCAGGCCTACCCTGCCACTCAGAAACTCATTTCCGAGCAACAACTAAGGGAAGTGAGATGAGAATGAAGAGACAAGGGAAGTCATTATCGATGTCGATGATAGAAAGTAGAAGATGAAGCCCTCCCCTATGAGGTGTAACACAACAGAAGCAATTCTAGAACCATTGAAGGGTGTTGCTAGCACGGAAAACCTTGCACACAACTCCTAAGTGTTCCTATCCCATCCACAATTTTTAAGACAAGTATTATGTCAATCTTCTTATACTGGAACATCCAAATAATAGGTAACATGGATTCTTGAAGTGTTCTTAAAGAATATATTATTGTTTATAAATCTAATGCCAAAATGATCCTTGAACTGAGAATCAGTGCTGAGAAGGCTATGGATACTATCCATCATTTATATTTATCTAATTCCCATGGATCAGAAGCCAAAAGCTACTTAGGTGTCATTTAGGTGTTGGAATGTAGAGAGAATCAAGGTGGAAGTCATCAATGCCCATCGCCAATTTGTGTCATGTAGAATAAACAATTCGTACATGGCTACCTTCATCTATGCAAACCCTCATTTCCAAGTGCAAAGTTTGCTTTGGAAACATATCATTGCTCTGGGAGAAAAGTTCCAAGAGCCATGGATAGTGTATGGAGATTTTAAATATTGCTATGGATCCAACTAAGAAAATGGGCTATCAAAGATTTAATCATCACAAAACACTTCTCTTTTCAGACACCATGCTTGCAACGGGCCTATCAGACCTTGGTTACTCAACCCAGTGATTTACCTCCCGCCATAGATTGAAGCAAGGTAGACTAGATAGAGTCTTGGACAACAAGTCTTTGATGTGACTCATCTTCCTAAATTCGAATCTGATCACTACCTATTGTTGATTAGATTCACTAAAAGAATAAGTTAGCCAAGGACATTTGTGACAAAGGCATCCGGGAGCTTAGATGACTCTTTCTCAAAATAGCTCCAAGTGAGTTGGAATAGTGAGTTCAACTATACATATGCTCTCACTCATGTTCAGTCTCAACTTAGCAGGTGGGACACTATGCACTATAAGAAAACTAGAGCTCGCAAGGATCATCTTCTTTGCAACATCGACATACTTCGACAAAACTTCATAGTAAGGTATGACGATATTACTAACCACATGTTAACTGATATGTAGGCTGATCTGAGCATTTTACTTAAAAATTAGGAGGAGGAGGACTGGATGGAGAAGTGCCATATAAATTGTCTTAAGGAAGGAAATAACAATTCCCGCTTCAACCATGCTTAAGTAAATAAAAGGAAACAGGAAAATCAAATCAACACCATCAAACGCCTGGGAGGAGGATGGGAAACTAATGCTTTTGAAATCCTCATTGTTGTTACAGGTTATTTCATTGACCTTTTCACAACTCCAAGACATGTTTAAATGAGCATCATTAGTAGGATTAGAGAGGTTTGAGTCAATCCAAGAGGAACAAAAGCTAGTGTTGACTAGAGAAGTAGACTCAATTGAGATTGAAGACATCTTAAGCATGATGAATCCCTATAAAGTAGCATGTCTAGATGGTACAATGACATAGTTCATTAAATCAAATTGGAATATTTTGAAAATTTCAGTAGTGAAATCCATAAAGGAGGCTTTGATATCCCCCAGCCTCTATGACCAGCTTTGTGACTCTACCATTGTCCTTCCTAAAAGCTCAAATCCAGTTTTAACTGATATCCCTCAACAATACCATAATGAATATTTGTTCAAAGGTAGTAGATTGAAGGATTGGTTACCATGGTGGATCAACCTATCCTAGAGAGCATTCGTACCAGGAAGTAGGATATCAAATAACATTGTGGTTGCACAAGAGCTAATCCACACAATGAGACATAACACAACCAAAATAATGGCGATAAAGATAGATCTTACAAAATCTTATGATATGATAGCATGGAGTTTCATAGATGATATCCTATAGAAAACATGCAAACCAGATAATATATGCATGTACATGATGTACTCCATCCCAAAAGGATGATCTACAATTGTATGGAATGGTCAAACTTCCATCTACTATAAATCTTCCAAAGGGATCCGACAAGGAACTCCTTTGAGCCCTTACATTTTTCATACTATTTATCAAATGCTTGATTCAATTAATTGAAGATGTCATCAACAAGAAGCTATGGAACCTGATAAAACTAGGGAAAAAGGGACCACACACTACACACTTGTGCTTTGTGGATGACATAATCATATTTGCAAAATCCAATGAGTCAAAAATCCATACTATCATGAAATGTTTCAAAGACTTTGAACTAGAATCTAGTTAAGCAATCTTAGTGGAAAAAATGAGATCATTCTTCTCGATAAGCATCAGTAGGGGGAAGATGGTAGGATTTGTGAGACTAGCAATTTACAGAGAATAGATGACCTAGAAAAATATCTAGGAGTGTTGATTCTACACTCCAAGGTCAACATGAACACTTACAATGAAGTACTTGAAAAGGTTTGTAGTAGAATGAATTCCTGGGTGGCCCGGAGTCTATCTATGGATGGATGGGTGTATTTGGCGGAAAAAACCCTTACAACAATTCTGACCTATATCATGAAAATGACAAGGCTTCCTCTCCAACTTTGTGACAGAATCGATGGAGCTATTAGGAATTTCATTTGGAGTGGTGGTCGAAGTAAACAAGGAATGCATATGTTATCCTGGGACAAAATAACCTATAAGAAGACAAATTGTGGCCTCAACCTCAAATCCATGAGGGATTGGAATCAAGCCTTAATAATGAAACACGGTTGCGACATCTATAGAAGATAGAAAACCTTCTGGTATACCGCCATTTCTGGAAGGGTGCTAGGTAGAGTGGAGGCTGTCAATCCCAATTTGTCAACATTAGCAAGAACAGTGGTGCAGAGTAGGGGTTTCATGGAATCCAACTCATATGTGAGTCCTATTACCGGAGAATCTATCAATGTCTGTCAAGATATCTGGCTTCTAAGAGGAAACATGTTGAAGGACTTCGCTAAACATCCTATTCCAGAAGATATTGAGGATTTGCAAGTTATTTGCCTTGTTAGTAGGAAAGGACAATTGGATATGGACTTCTTAGAACATTGGTACCACACAGAAGTTGTGATTGAAATTACCAATATACCACCACCTACAGTTCAAGGATCAGAATACATAAGGGTCTGGATGCTTGACATGAGTGGAAACTACTCTGCTAAAATAGCCTACACAACCTTGCAATCCAACAAAGAAATTTAAAGAGGAGGTCAGTAAAGTCTCATATGGAATTCCAAGGTCGCAGCTCAAGTGAATTCATGTGCCTTGTAGGAAAAAATGTTATTCTCACCAATAGAAGTAGGATGAAACGACATATGACGTCATATCCCACCTGTAATAGATGTAATAACGATAAGGAAAGTACAATGCATTCATTACAGGATTGCACAAAGGTAAGTCAAGTATGGTAGGGCATACTATTAATGAACTCCTATTTTGATTTCTAGGTAGTGGACAACCTCGACCAGTGGGTTAATATGTATAAAAAATTGGCAGAGGAGAACAAACTTATATTCTTCATATCATGCTAGAGCATGTTGAAGAAATAAAACATGTTGGTCCTTGAAATGAAATCAACCTCTCATATGCATCAAATCTATTTTATTACAAAAGATGTACATATGACTAACAAAGATCAGGCTAAACATCAATCCTCGACCTCCCCCATATCCCTAGTGGTCTGGAGCAGACTTGAGCTTGGATATAAGAAAATTAACATTGATTCTACTTTAAAAGGGAGAAAAGGTGCTATTGCAACTATTATCAGAGATCATAATGACTATTAGTTAGGGGGATTTGGTCAGTCTATAATAGTGTACAGCCCTCTCGAAGATAAATTGAAGGCCATAGACTAGCCTTTAAAATCATCAAAGTATGTGAGCTAGAGAATGTAATGGTTGCAACTGACAACCAACATGCTACAATCATGATCCAAGAAGACCATAGGAAGCATCCTTGCTTTGCAAACATAATACTGGGAATTCATAAGATTAGAAGCCATAATACTTCGATTCACTTCTGCAAATGAGAATGCAATGCTCATGGGGACTCTTTAGCTAAGTACCATCATCAAAACAAACATGGGAGTGCACAATATCACATGCCTCCAGCCTTAGTTCTTTGCAATAGTTGTGAAACTATTTGTAATGGTAGTAGTACTTTATATCAAGATTTTGTAACTCCAATTTATGTTGTCTTGCACGAGGTGGGCAAGATGATTAAGAACTCCGTCTGACATCTCCAATTTTTTTTGACTAGGATGATATAGACTGTGATGACATCTAATTAATATAATATTAATAAGATAAGTATGAGGAAGTCATTTATGTTTTTACTTTAAGTATATCTATGTTGACTTAAACTGAATCGAATACAATAAAACCAAACCATAAATGATTTTACTGAAGGAGAAAAATTATTCATTAAGTAAATTTAGAATGATTTATTCCAAGAGTAGTCATGAACATGAAATGGTAGAAATGAGACTAATGAATATTAAATGAAATGAAACTAGAGAAAACTAGTATATGGATCACATAACCTAAATCTAACCCTAAGATGATGACCCATGTAATAATAATGAATAATGATATCAAATCACGGGTTAAGAAATACATAAGAATATATCTTAATTCAATTACAAGATGAGGTTCAAGGATATGAATTAGTTTATAAGAATGTTCTCTTAGATTTTAATTGTATGTTAGGATACTTGTATTTTGAGAATGTCCTTCTCTAATGGATTTCAAATGATACCACCTATGAATTGAATAGTAGCCCTAACTGAAGAGTGGTAAATAGTTAGAGAGGAGTGACATGTGTCTTATGTAATTATGCTTTGATATTTATTCAAATGTATAGAAATTGAATGAAATAAGTATATGTTGTATTATAAGACTACTCTGAGTATGATGAATGACAGAAATGTCAATATGCTTATATTTTTGCTAGTACTGATGTCTTTGTTAATACTTGATGAAACTAAGATATGAAATGAACTAATAAGAAATATGTTGAGATTGAATTAATATGGAATAATTATGTTTGAGAAATCTTATTTAGGGTAAACGATAGATGATGAGATTGACCAACCTAAATGACACATCCTGAAGGAGAGGATCTAGAGTAGTCATAATCTTAAATTATAACCTGACACTCAGACCCCAATAACTATTATACAAGGTCCTATGTAGTAAATTGGGGTCAATCATAGGGACAAGGGTGGTATGTGTTAAGAATGTAGATACTTGTCTTAGTTACACCAACCAAAGAGTGAAAACAACTTTGTGCTCCTTAGGGAGTGAAGGTATTTCAACAAATGAGTAAAATAAAATAATAAAAACAAGAAAAGAAGCAAAACAAAAGAGCAAGTAATATCAAAGACTAAACCAACAAATATAGATGGGGAATTTGAATTGGATTTCACCATCAAAGATCTCTCACTTGAATGAAATACTCACATCCATTGTATACCCTTATCAAGTTTACAAGAAATCATCATGGATGTCTATTCCATCACCTCTTGAGCTTGTGATAGATCTAGATCATAAGGTTGCCTCTCTCTCAAGATGGCAAACAAACAATGACAATAAAATCATATGATCAGTACCTTAAGCATTCCAACATTCTCATGCATTCATTCAACTCCATAACACTTAGATATGATTAATACTACTCTTTCGAGGTACGAACAATCAAACAATACAAGATGGCAGCTAAGAATACAAGCAAAGCACTAAGACCAAGAGTATGAAGATAAGCATTGCTAAGAGCATATATTCAATGGATATAAGTATTTACATGTTGGGAGAACCTTAGTGGCAAAGCCTAACCCAAGCTATATGTTTAGACACTCATGGTGGTGAGTATCATTACAGATTTACAAGTATAATAAGACATGGAGAGTGGGTGACAATAATGAAAAAAGGGGATGAAGGCTGATGAACAAATTTGGAGAGGAAGGGGGATACACCAATGATAACTACATATGTTCAATATTGGTGTACATCTCCTTTAAATCTGGATCTGGTGTGGAGGTCAAAAATGGTTTCTTATTCTCTCAAAGAAGAAATCAATGGAGCTTGGTGATGGTGTAGGTGTGCTATCTCCTTTGGACTCTAATCTTTGGAGATCTCAGACTGATGTGGTGATCGATGGAAGGTGGATATGCAGTGTAGAAGCACTTCATCATGTCTCACACATCAAGACCCCCTCAATGACTAAGGTGGACAAGTATTTATAGGGAGGCCTTCAAGGTAGTAGTCCCATCGGGCACTTGTGGTATTCGAACAAGTGGTCACCGAGCCTATAGATCCATCAGTTACTGAGATCATAGGTTCAACGGTCATTGATAGTTCAAGTCCATTTGTCACTTGTAGTGGTGGTCCATCGATCACCGAGATGATGGGGCCATTGATCACTGGGTTGTTTGGGCCAATGGTCGATAGAAGTGCAATCTAAGCAGTCACTACTAATTGCAAAGTCACGACAGTCACTGACGTTGGAAGCTTTTCTGGCATTGATGGTAGTAGTCCATCGACCACTGAGAATGGTAGTCCATCAGTCATAGGGCCTTGTAGGCTCCATTATTGTGAATTTCCTGTGCAACAAAGGAAAGGGAAGGGAGTAAGGGTAGTTATTCCAAAAGTGTCAAAACAATGGGATATATTGGAATAAAGCATCATTAAGTTGATAATGTGAGGGTAAAACATGCATTCAAAAATCCATAGAATTGAATGTTATCAACCCCCGAAAACATATAATCTAGCTTATCCTCAATCTAACCAATGGAAATAAGCCATCAAACAAATTCAAGGGGCTTTATTAGGTTAGTGTTTTTGGAGTGTGAAAAATTCCTTTATGTTAGCCTTACTCCAAAACATATGTGTTATGGCTAGGTGTTGTTAAACCCTAGACTCTCTCTCAGATAAAGAGTTGTATTTGTCATATTGTCTGTTACCACCTTTTTTTGATGAAGGAGTTCTCTATTGTGATGCACTGATAATCCCTTTCCCGTTCATAGTTGTGCAAGGTTCTGGTTAGAGGTAGCTTCACACCAAACTTTTATTTTATGTAGATCCTAGCTTCTGTGTTGGGGTGAGACAAGGCCACTTGTGTTTCCTATATTTCTAGGGCACATTCAACCATGAGTAATGTTGTAAGGAAGTGTTACTCAACTATTAGTCTTCATGTAGTTTCAGGTGGTTATTTGAGATAACCGTCGAAAGGTAGGTGTATGATTGTTAGGCTTCTAGACTCGACTACCGGGCACAACATATCTAAATTCTTGAGTGAAATAATACACGGGCTCGGTGCAGTCTTTCAACATCTTCATGGGAATATCTCTCATGATTGTATTCCACTCGACTTTTATTCTTTCTCTCAGGCTTGGGGGTAATAGGATTTCAAGGATGTTTTGGGCCGCCAAGCCTATTGTGATCCCAAAGTAGGGATTGAAGCACTAAATGGTGTAGTTGTTTCCTTTTTGCTAGGTTATTTGTCTCCGAACCTGTACTTTGGCATTTAGGGTGATCAATAAGAGCATATCAGACCGAGTCCTCCTTACATCAAGGGTTCATTTGGGAGTAACAATAAACTTACAAATTTTATAGTATCTTAGAATAAGACTGGCGCAAAAACATTACCACACTAAGTTTTAGGTGAATAAGATGGCCTAGATTTGTCATTATCGAAATAATTATTCTAAGAGTTAGCCTAAAGAAAAGAAAGTCTAAGGGTGGAATTTATGACAACATTTAGGAATATTGGATCCAACACTTTCTTGTGGAATAAATTCTAGCAAAAACTTCTATTTTATGTTCAATTTTTTTTATTTTTTTCAAAAAATTCCCAAATTGGGCTTATATGCAGAAGGGATTATGTGAAAAAATTGAATGTTTAAGCAATGAAAAAGGATGATGCATAAAACAACTTTGGAATGAGTAGAGGGTGTGATAATATTACCTCCCATGCCCATTTATACCCACCCAAACATATCATACACTCTATCCTAGAGTGTCAAAGATGGAGGATGACTATAAACATGAGGGTTTTACTCATCATTTGGTTTTTGTTTCATCTCCCAGTGAGAGAACAACAACATATCAACATAGAGTCCTTAGAGTATATGGTAGCACTCGTATTGTAGGCCTTCGACTTTAATCTCCTACACAGCTAAAGCTGTCATCCAATATAAATAGTGAAACATGTAGTCATTGGATTGTTGTTGTAAGATCCCAAGATTTGAGACCTTGGATAACATGATCTTAAAATGGAATGAATGGACTAATCATATCACTAAGGTGCACCTCCTTTTTAGGAAGCCCATCACTAAAGAACTCCATAGTTAAGTGTGCTCATCTTGGAGTAGTTCTAGGATGGGTGATCAGTTGGGAAATTTATCTTGGCTTGCACGTGAGTGAGGACAAAGCACACAATTAAGGTTTGTGGTGGTCTGTGGGGCCAATCATCATTCCCACAACTCTACTAGACCCTTTGGCAGTGGACCTAGGTGTTACAAATGGTATTAGAGTCAATTCCCTTCCATCAAGTGGGGCCCACATGGGCATGTGGCATGTTAGTCTTGAGTCGTACAGTCCAGGCAAGTTGGAAAGGGATGTCCATGGTGATGTAGCCACCCTCGCACTTGTAGTAATCGGGAGTTGGGTGTCCATGGGACATTCTGAATTTGCACTGAAATGGGACAATATTATGAGGCAATATAGTTGAGCCTTGATGAGGACGTCAAGAATCTAAGTGGGGGAGATTGTAACATCCCAGGATTTGAGCCATTGGATAACATGATATTAAAAAGGAATGACTGGACTAAGCATATCACCAAGGTGCACCTCCTTTTTAGGGATCCCATCACTAAAGAACTCCATAGTTAAGTGAGCTCATCTTGGAGTAGTACTAGGATGGGTGACCAGTCAGGAAGTTTATCCTAGCTTGCACGTGAGTGAGGACAAAGTGCACAGTTAAGGCTATTGGTGGTCTATGGGGCCAATCATCATTCCCGAAACTCTACTAGAGCCTTGGGCAGTGGGCTCGAGTATTTACAATTGTAGTTTTTGAGGGTTTCTAAGGCATAACTATGGCTTTTTGAAGTCTTTGTTACGGACGAACTAGTATCCATTACCATTCTCTTGTATCATCGTGATGATTTCTTCTACAAAATTCTTTGTTTTTTCTTCTGTGACACTCTTTGGTCTTGTTATATTTGTTCAAAGCAATGACTGCATCTGAGTTGTTGTACAAGATTGTGGTTTTTTCCTTGAAGTTGATTCCCAAGAGTGTCCAATGACTATCGTGCATGATCGGAAAGAAAATGAACTTAGGTAGAGAGCTTTGTAGATGTTGTATAAAACTCTATTTTATTCTTCATTTCCTTTTATGTATGATAACCTCCTGTAACAGGTAGTATGCCATGTGAGTATTGGGCATACCATCCTCAAGAAGGGACCGGTAAGTGGAAATTACACTCAAAGTCATGTATTTGTTTAGTCTTAGAGTTTCATAGAGGTCATCTTGTGAGACACATATGTCATTCCTTTCAATGACAACTTCCCCAAGGTCATCATCTTCTTTTATCATTTTTATGATTAAGTGAAAGGAAATCAGAGACTGATGGATGGTCTGGGAAGCTAGATTGGATGGCCCCAGCTGGACCTTAAGGTCTTATTTCTCGCAATGCATCTTCATCTATCTCCCCCTCTTTTGGCATCTTTGTTGTTGTCTGTGTAGTTCATTCTAGAATGGTTGTAGGAGGTGATGTCTTAGGGTTCTTTCATAGAAGAGGTGTATGTGTTCACCTATTGTCTATGATGGAGGTTGGTTCTTGTTATTGTTTTGTTCTTCTGTAATTCAGCCCACCATCCATTCTGATGCACGTTTTGATTCTAAGGGATATAACTATATGGTATTTAACTACTCATGACATGGCAATTTTTTAGGAAGTGGCACTTCTATATAGATTATATGTGGTACCACATCTAGAGGTATTATCGAGTCATTGAAGAAGTAGCAGTCATATATGATATCTGTTGTGTAGACTCCTTGCATCTTGTGTAGGTCTTCAAGGATGATATCCTTGAATGAGATATATTTGTTCACAATCTCATTCAGATGTAGGATAATGAATGCACAATCCCTGGATCCATGCTCTTCTTGGAAAACTTTAGTGTTAATGATCAAGTTTTTCCAGTTTCTAGGGTGGCGGCTACTTGCCCGTTGGATGGTGTGTTGAAGTCGGATAGGAACTTTTTGGATATCACACACTCCTTTATTTTTGAAGACCATGGAGGTGTAGTGCATCTTGGTGCTACAACAGTTGAAGATTGTCATGTGCTATTTATACATATTGACTATTGTCATCTCGTAATGTTTGATTGTTTGAATGGGCAAAGTGACAAATCTTGTTTTTAATCTTGCCACAAAAGCCTGAAGCTCTATGACATGTAAAAAATAAACCTTTTCCTTATACATTTCCTTTTCTAAGATGGAATGTACAATTAAAAACAAGTTGTACTTTGTCGGCATGCAAGAACTCCTCCAAAATGGTTGTGAAGAGTACTTCAAGTAAGCATTTATGGACTCTTTCTCTCTTTAAGAAGATCCCTCTAAAGTGTTCTCTAGTAAAGGTCCTCCCATGGTTGTTGTATATTATATCTTTGTTGGGTATAATATCATTTAGGAATTCTTCGAGTATGTCGATGCCTCTATATGAGATCCAAGACACATACATCATGTACATTCTTGCCAATATACAAGGGAGTGGAGGCAACATCGGCCCTATGATGTCTCTTTTGGGGGAGGACGTTCCCTGGGTGGTGCACCCAGAAAGGAGGTGATGCTACCTTCATCTTGATCAGATGTTCCTTAACCATCTATTGTTGCTTGTATTGTCAGTATTAGTTCATGTACTAGTTGGTTTGCTCCAGGAACATTTACTATCAGAATTTTAGATGAAGGTTCTATTGGGATGTCTATTCTAGGGGCTTGTGATAGTCTTGGATCAGATGGCATTGGTTCTAAAATTATATCACCCAGTTTGGCTAGCATGGCAACCATCTTCCCATTATAGATGTCATTGATCTGCTCATTAAACTATAAGTAAATGTCATAGATGTTTATATGTATTTCATCAAGTTATCTCTTGACTTTGCTTCATCCATGAAGTTTAAGGATTTGGCTTTCTTGTTCTCCCCTTTCTTAGATGGGTCCTCTTCACCTAGTTGATCCTCCCAAGGAGGGTCGTCGTCTGTTGATGAAGAGTTTAAATCAAAGTATTGTACTATAGCATGGGGGTTCGCTATTGGTATGGGATCCTCTTCATATTGATGTTTTTCATGATGAATTTTCTCTTATGTTGAGGGAAGGTTCTCAGCTCCTTCCTTTTTGTGTGAAACTTAGTTGTATGGGCTTGAATATTCCTCTTAGGGTGAGTTGTTGACAATGTGTTTCAATCTCTTTAATACTATTCTTTCTTTTTGCTACTATCTTTCTTATTCCATTTCTTGTAGGAACTCCTTGTATTCCTTGCACATTTTGTTTCAGTCTTTGCACATATTATCCCTCTTACTTTTGAGTTTTGCCATCTCCATCACCATGGCATGCATTACTTGCATCATTGTTCATTGTCTGATGAGGATGTAATGCATGAATTGTGGTAGGGTTGCGGTTATCTCATCCAATCTTTCTACCTGCATAGTTAGTGCCTACAAGCTAGATGTAATGTTTATCAAGTGAGAAGATGATGGATTTTCTGACACATGACATCAAATTGACACCCTAGATATTTGCCAAGGCTCGTTAGGAGTCAGCATTTGTGTGATTTTGTTGTTGTAGCTGATGCATTCATTGGTCGCAGCGATGTCGTTTCCTCTACTCGGTGCAAGGATGGGGTAGGATGATCTGGCTCTGTTGACTGATCTACATCTTTAATAGAGGGAACCGTGGGTGCTTTTGCTTACTCACCTGGTGTTGTCTCCTTTGTCTTTCCTTCACCTAGAGCCTTGGGATGTTCCCTTATCTCCCGAGAGTGTACTTCTGACTATTATGTGCCATAGGTGGTTGGGTGGTATATACATGAACCCGTTTCTTTATTATGCTTGTCTTTGGGGGTAGTCTATTCTGTTGGTACCAACTACTTTTTTCTTTTGACACCTTTCTCTTATGTAGTGGTGGATCCCATTCCTGATCCTAGCTTTTTTGAAACTACCTCGTGGGGTTTGACTATCAATATCTTTCTCACTATTGGTTGCACAACTTTCTCTGGCTCCTAGATTATTTCCTTTATGGGAGTTTTCGATGCATCCCCATGTTGTCTAGTAGTACTTGATAGCATTTTGTCTAGATATTATCTGGAGACGATTAACTTGCGAGCATCATAGTGGCTCATCATTGGGAGGGGAAGTAGGATATTTGACTTTACAAGCCTATAAAATTACTTGTCCCCATTCTGTGTGATGACCCCTACTGCGATCAAATACTTGATATCTATTGTCTCCTTTTGTTACGTTCCTCAAATTTCTTCAATACTAATGGGTAGAGGTAATAGAATGCAATCAAGGTGATGTGGCCTCCCATGCAAAACTCCTTTGGACCTTCGGGGTGGCAGTTGTAGATAGTTTGTCAATTAGCACCCATACAATATTGACTAGTTTTTTTGCAAGCACAAACTAGATAGAAAAATGTCTCTTCTAGTCATGTTTCTAGTTTTAGATCTTGCAAACATAATGTTTTGCAATGAACTTTTGGATTACTCTAATGAAGAAATAAGGCACCTATGTTGCCTTTGAGGATCCCGATCTATGCTTTGATTCCCCTGTCAACATATCCCAAGTTTTTTTGCTTCTGAATCCTATGGCATCTTTGTCATATCTTGTTTCCATGATGGCTTTAGCTTGGTCCTCTATTTCACAAAATATCACCTTCAATGTCCTCTCTGTCAAGATGCAGTCCTTGCCGAACATGCAAACATGCAACTTGAATTCTTCTCCCGCATCCTCTTTTTCTTTGTCCTCGAGAGGCACCTGTGTCAAATATGATAAAATGGCAATGAGATTGGTGTAGGAACGTTGAGCATCTGTGTAAATGATGTGAAGGTTGGCTAACTTCAATAATTCCACCACCCTTTGGAAATTCTCTGGTCCTAAAGGTTGTATTTGTCCACATACCAGGTTGGTTTTAATGCCTTAATCTTTAGAAAAAAAGTTATACTTGGTACGATTTTCCTCATCTCTAGGATGAAATATGTATTTTGGTTGTTTGTGCCTATAATTATGTGACACATGTGTCTTGTAGGTTGTGGCCTCTGTTGTGGTTGTTGATGACGTAGCTCCTCTAGCTTCTAGCTTAGCCTTCTTCCTACCCTTATCTTTTTATGCTTTGGGATTCCCACATATGTTTTTATCATTTTCCTTTTTGCCTTTTGTCTTGGTATCTTCCTTTGGAGGTAGTTTAGGGAAATATGGCATCAGGTAGCTACCGAAAGTAAAAATTTTACTAACATATTTCCCATTAACCAGCAGATCACATCAATAACTATGCAATTGAAAGGATGGTTTCATGAAAATATACATGATCCTGGAGCAAGTCCAGCGACAATCCTCATCGATGTAGAAGCACACGCTATTTTGTACGGTGTCTATGCAGCTCCAAGTTGCACTAGGACTCATCTGACTTAACCTCCACGGACACCAGACTCGAACATCATCATCTGCAACAATTCCTCTCATCACGGACTACTGGCTAACGTTGTCCTCCTTAGCGATGGGAAAAGGCCACCTCACCTCTAGAGAAGTCCACATGGACCAACTAGAACTCCTTTCGTCCTTCTAGAACAAATAGAAAGAAGTTGTTCCTCCCATTGATGTACTAGTCACCAACCTACTCTCCAACAACAATGATCCTTAGTTGTTTCTCTCCCTTGCTATCCCTCCCTAGTCAGGTAGGATTTGCTTGGGCTGTCTTGATTACCACAACTAGAGAGGACAACAATTATCAGAGCAACTGATTCTCAATTGTCTATGTTTTCTATAGGAATCCCCTAGTACCCCTCTATCTATAGCTGGGGTTAGGGCCAGGGTTCCCACTCTATGCAGGAGTGGAAGGGACCAGAAGATCTCTAATTTTCACAACAATTCTAGAAACTTCACATCCTGTGACGTGAAATGGATGTCTGGAAAACCCAAATTGTCATCTCAAATGTGAGACGGTCGTCTCACATTAGTACATAGTCATTTTTTAGTTTCCCAATTTTTTACCTATGTTGACAATTCAATTCCAATTAGTGCACGTCATGGCGTCAACACAAATCCTAAATGTAATCCGATGTCACCCCCAAAATGACCGTTTAGTGCATATGAGATGGGCATCTCACACCATGCTATATGGTAATCTCACACAAGCGAGATGTGCATCTCACAGTCTGAGTCAGGCTAAATTCTAGCCAATGTGCAATACAATCATCCTGACACTCCAAACGACTGTCTCAACACTTGAACTTATCGTTTAGTAGTCCAGCCAGCTGATTTCTTGCATGAATTGAATACCTAAACACTTTAGTAATCAATCCAATCATCATTCATGATCATACTCCTCTTGTAGATGACTTCCTATGTGTGTGACCCTATAGGTCCCATATTACGTTGGCAGTGAATGCCCATAACAACTTATGACATCACAAGCAATGAGTTGTGTCTAGTCACACATTATTTCTACCCAAGTAAAAGGAAAGTTGGAAAACAAATTCAACCTACAATTTATGTAAAGTGTAATAGTGTTTGTATAGTTCCATTATCATTGATATCCAAATTGAACTCGAGGCATGGATCTATCATCCTATTCAACATTCAATCTATATTTCTTATTATAGAAAATTGTATGAGCTAAGTGTAAGCTCAATATTATATATTGAATCCCATGTACATGGCCATGTATTTCTTAGTATCTCTAATTCAAGTGGCCTTGGATATCATACTACCATAGGAGGGACAAATCTTGTCACGGGTTAACAACCTAGCCCCAATCTACACTTTAGACCCAAAAGGGAATGGTGTACAAAGCTTAAAGTTTCCCGTCCCTGAGTGGATCAAACACACAAGTATATACATGCACCAAATAACAAGCTTCCTTAAATAAACCAAATGTTAATTACATAGGGGCTTGAAGGCATAGGATTACTATAGAAGAAAAACTTAATACATGAGAGAACTACTTGAAGAAGAAAAAGAACTTAAACCAGGAGTCCCATTTAACTTTAGCATCCCCATGAAGGATCAGATTTTTATTGAGCGATCATATTGAGTTGCATCATCATCATCATCATCATAAGCAAAAGGTACCTAAAAAGCATTTCAAATTAATACACATCAACACAATATAATAATATATTGTACTCAGTACTCCTACGTGTCTTTAATTATACCTATTTTCATATCTTGGCAATAAAATAAAACTAAACTTGGCAGTAATAGACAATTACAACAAAAGTTGAGTACTTAAAAAAATTGTTAACAAAAATAGAACATATTTCTTTTAGGCATATTTTCCATCATATTATCCATGAATTTACCACCAAAGGGAATAACGCATCTTCTTGGCCATTAAGAGCTCAAGACAGAAGGCCTTATGATCTACTACCAAAGAGTTTCAGATCATTATTCAAGCGATCTTCTACCAAAGAGAATAATCACTTTCCAACACTATGCTACCAAAGAGAATTAGTGCTTTCTATGATGGACCAAATATATTATGTTTTCATGTGTTCAAGACTATATATATATATATATATATATATATATATATATAAATATATATATATATATATAAAAATTCAAGCAAGGTATCATACAAGGATATTTATTTCATTCAATACCATATGCCAAGTGTGATGTACATGTATATATCATGCATACCATCTAATAGGCCAAGAAAGAGGTAGGGTGTACCTTCTACTCAGAAGTGGGGAGTGTAGAGATGCTCCTCACTAATACCTTTGTATTCCTAAAATTATAAGAGATTTGGTACTAATTAGGTATATTGGAAAATCACCATTTAGTTCTAAAAGAGTATAAAAGGCCCTTTCTCTTAGTTAGAGTCATGAGTGTAGAGTATGCATCATGGAGTACGGATTTGAGTCCATAATTGTTAGTATCATGTCAGGGTAGGACTCCTAGATCAATTTGGTGGTCTTTATATTGTGATGGATATTATAACAATTTTTGGAAAGCCAAATAGGGAAAAAGAGAAATAATTCGTTTTTGCTGATATTTGAGTCACATAAAATGGAATTGAATGTCCCATAATTATCAAGGCATAAAAAGAGGACAACCATATGAATTTGGTGATTTAATCAGGCTTGAGTATTTTTTGAATAATCAAACAAGATAGAGTCATATTTGAGTATGAGCATCAAAATGAGTCATATTTGGGGTTAAGTGATGGTAGATTCGTGTTCCTCATATTTTTTGATAAAAAGGAATATTTATTTGTATTTTTATGACTTTCCTATGATTTATTATGATTTTCCTAAGATCAAGGTATTTTCTGGCAATTACTCGATTTAGAATATATATAAAAGGAAAAAGGGATTTATGTGAATTGTGGATGCTCGAATCCAACAGTCGTTCAATTTACATAGTCAAATATTAGTGAGATGATATGGAATTACCTCACTGGTCCATGATCAGCAAGGTGGGACCCACTCCTCTGTCTGAGGTTAGCTAGCCCTGATCCTGACTCCAATGATCTCATGAGGTTGGCAGGGGATGTCTCATGCAACTCTTAGATGGGATACACCTTCATGGAGATCTCCTAGGTCAGAGTGGCAAACTCATGAAGCTTGTCTCCCTTTGGAGCGATGGATCGTGGAGGAGATCCAAGAAGGTCACCGCTAGTAGTGAAGAAGGTGAGGCAAGCAAGTTGGAGTTGATGTTGGGGTCTCCTGAGGGCCGTGGAGTTTGTTTGAGGCACCACAGAGCGAGGGGGATGTCTAATTCGGGGCAAAGAGTGGGCATGAAGCTCGTTCAGTAGTTACTTCATGGTGGAGACAGTCGAAGTGGTTGTCTTCGAGGGTGGATATGATGGTTCAAGCAAAAAGAAAATTGGGAGGTTCGACGAACTAAAGAGGTCTAGGCAAAGGTGAGGAGGGGTTCAAATATATGGGAGGGTAGTTGAGCGCGAGAAGCCCAGTTCGAATTGGGTGCGCTTGGAGAAGGTGGTTACCGGAGTTGTTCATGGGAGTAGTTTTAGTCATCATCAAAGGTTGTGTGAGGGGTTGGCAAGTCTAGGGAGATGAGGTGGAGGCAGTTCCTTGAGTGGTTTCTTGTGAAAGAGGGTAGAAAGGGTGATTGTGGTCAACATTCAAGTCTCATAGTTGTAGCTACGATCTTGTGGAGCGATCATACATTGGGGATGACTTCTTAGCCATCTAATCCTCCCTGGATCTGTGGGGTTGCACACGAGTGGCTTCAATGGTTCCTTGAGGCAAACCCATGGATGGGTGAGTCAAACCCCCATGTGACAGGGTTAAATGACCTAGCGATGATAAAAAAAACCACAGTGATGCATCAAATGCAATTAATCAAAGAGGAAAACATTGAATTAAACTTTTAAAAATCATAGAGAGAGCTAGGAGTGTTGGATTGATATAAAAATTGAACCATAGTTTCATCAAGGTATACCCTAGGTGTTCGTAAAGTTAGAGCTCAAGATTCCAATCTTTGAGTGATCAAGTTATCCTTGTTTGAAACTAGGGTTGAGGGTTAAGATATTATAAAAGAATAGATATAAAAGATATATAGAAAAATCACTATCACATCCTACTCACCTTAAAAGAAATTTTGTCCTCAAAATTAAACCGACTGAAAGAGGTGAGGAAAACTTTGCCCCATATCCGCATGTAGTTCACAAGTGGCATCTTTTGCACCATGATGGTTTCATTGCACCTTCACCATCTGAATCTTCTTGTTCCCGAGCTCTTTGACTTTAGAATCAAGAATCTTTGTAGGCTTCTCCAGATAAGAGAGGTTATCCCACAAACAAAGAGGCTCATGATTCAGAACATGATAATCATCCTTCACATAGTGCTTCAGATTGGATACATGGAAAACATTGTGCATCATGTTGTATTGTAGAGGGAGAGCAAGCTGATAAGCACATTCACCAATGCACTCTAGAACCTTAAAGGGACCCATATATCTAGTACTAAGTTTCCCTTTGTTCTTGGATATAGAATGGATTGGTCTGATCATCAAGAAGGCATAATCATCGACCTTAAGTTTCCTGTCTGACATGTGTGCATTTGCATATGATTTCTGATGATCTTGGGCCCACTTCAACCTTTTCTTGATCAAAGATACCTTATCAAAATAGAGTTGTAGTTCGTCAGACTTTAGCATTCTCCTTTATCTAACTTCATCCCAATGGAGAGGGGATCTACATGGTCTACCATAGAGAGCTTCATAGGGTGGAATATCAATACTTAATTGGTAACTATTATTGTATGCAAACTCTACTAATGGAAGGTAGTAATCCCAAGATCATACCCAATCTAGAACACATCCTCGAAGAAGATCCTCTATGATTTGGATAGTATGCTCTGAGTGACCATCGGTTTGGGGATGATATGTTGTGCTGAAATTCAACTATGTACCCGGTTCATTATGTACCTGCTGCCATAGGTGTGATGTGAACTTTGGATCCCAATATGAAATAATAGATACTGGCACTCCATGCAATCCTACGATCTCCTTGATATTCAACTTAGCAAGCTCAAGATGCTTGAATGTAGTCTGCATAGGTAAGAAATGTACAAACTTGGTCAGACAATCTACTATGACCCATACCACATCATGTCCCTTTTTGGTCCTGGGTAATCCCACCACGAAATCCATGGTGAAGTTTTCCCATTTCCATTCAGGAATTGGTTAAGGTTGCAATGAACCGCCTAGACTTTGATGTTCGACCTTAATCTGCTAACATGTAAAGAACTTAGAGATGAACTCTGCTATGTCATTCTTCATACCTCTCCACCAAAAGTGTCTCTGCAGATCCTTGTACATCTTAATGGATCCAGGATGTATAGAATACTTAGACCATTGTGTTTCTTGTAGAATACAGTTATTAATCTCTGAATCCTTAGGTACCCACATCTGATTCGTGTACCTTAGTCCACCATCCAAACCAACAGATAGATGTGGCTGGGGTTTATCCAAAAGGGTTGTCATCTCCTCCAAGCTAGGGCTACTCTTTAGAGAATTCAGGAGTCCATAAAGAAGACCCAAAATAATATTGATATTTTCCAGAATAATAGTGCCATCTTCTGCTTGAGGTGACCCACAAGTTGAAGTTTCGAGACTCATTGGTTCATAAGAAAAGATAGATGCACAAATTTACCTCTTATGACTAAGAGCATTAGCTACAACATTGGCCTTTCCTGGATTATAAGAAATAGTGAAATCATAGTCTCTAAGATATTCCAACCATCATCTTTGTCTATGATTGAGATCCTAATGAGTTAAGAGATATTTGAGACTTTTGTGATCTGTCAATATATCGAATGTAGCATTATATCAATAACATCTCCAGATTTTGAGAGCATAGACAATGGCAACTAATTCTAAATCTTGAGTTGGGTAATTAACCTCATTAGGTTTCAATTGTCTAGAAGAATAGGAAACAACTTTACCATCTTGCATTCAGACACAACCCAAACCCATTTTAGAAGCATCAAAAAATATTACAAAGCCATCATTATTAGAATGTAAGGTCAAGATAAGAGAAAAAGTCAAATAGGATTTGAATTCTTGGAAGCTAGATTCACATTCAGAAGTCCAAATGAATTTGGCATCTTTTCTTGTATGTTTAGTCATGTGTAGGGCTATTTTGCTGTAATTAAGGATGAAACGATGGTAATAACCTGCTAGACCAAGGAAGCTATGAATTTCAGAGGCATTGGTTGGAGCTTTCCAATCAAGGATGGCTAAGACTTTGGCAGGGTCAACAAAAATTTTCCCACCCGAAATGACATGTCTAAGAAACATGACTTGGTCAATCTAGAACTCACATTTGGATAGTTTATCAAACAATTTCCGGGCTCTCAACACATCAAGTACTTTCTAGACATGTTCATGATGTTGATCAATAGAGTTTGAATATATAAGAATGTTATCAATGTAGACCATAATAAAATTGTCTAGAAAAGGATGGAAGATAGCATTCATTAGATTCATAAATACTCCAGGAGCATGGTCAACCCAAAAGGCATCACCATGAATTCATAATGTCCATATCTAGTTCTGAAAGTTGTCTTTGGAATATCACAATCCTTCACTCGTAATTGATGATAGCCTGATCTAAGGTCAATCTTGGAGAACACAGTGGCACTATGAAGCTGGTCAAATAAGTCATCAATTCTTGGGAGGGAATATTTATTTTTGATTGTGTCTAGATTGATCATATAATAATCAATACACATTCGCATTGACCCATCTTGCTTTATAACAAAAAGGTTAGGAGCACCCCAGGGAGATGTACTAGGATGGATGAAGCCCTTATCAAGTAGTTCTTCTAATTGTTTCTTGAGCTCTGCAAGCTCGGCATGTGCCATTTTATAAGGTACATTTGAGATTGGTGTTGTATTCAATGATAACTCAATTGTGAACTCAATCCTACATACTAGAGGCAACCATGGAAGCTCCTCAGGAAATACATCTAGGTAATCTCTCACCACATCTGAGTTCTCTAAAGATCTCACCTTAGAATCAGACACTGATACAACTACAAGATAGGCTCTACATCCTTTGGCTATCAAGGTTTTGGCTTTAAGAGAAGAGATAATCATATTTCAGTTTCTTTCCATTCTCCCAGGTATTATTAAAGGTTTAAAATTGGGTGCAGAAATGATTACTTTCTTGGCTCAACAATCAAGCATGGCATAGTTGGCAAAAATCCAATCCATCCCCAAAATTAGGTCAAAATATTCCATATCAAGGAGACTGGAATTGGAAAGAAAATTATGACCGTCATGAGAAAAAGGCAAGATTTCAGTTTTTTTTAAGAGAAGTATAGTGTAAGGAGGCGGGATCACCCCCTTACTAAACATTTGAAGAATAAAACATCCATTCCAAACACACTCAAAGGTATGCTAGAATAGGTGTAAAAAAATTTCAAACTTTAATAAATGGTATTCAAAACAACCAAAGTATAGAAGTAGAATAAAAATAATGACTATATTCAATTTTCACAAAAGATTACAAAAGTACATCATAATATCCTGTAAGGGTTTACATGTATGATACAACATAAGGATTTAAGTAGAGGGAAATCTAAATCATAACAACTTTGTCTCCAAGCTTTAACTCCTTAAGCTAGTCCAAAACTTCATGTCTTATCATCCAAGTCATTCATCTAGGGTTGGAAGCATATCCCAGCAAGAAGAGAAAATAGATGACATCAGCAAATGCTGGTATGTGCATACTAAATAGGAAATTGAGCAATATATGGAATAAAGGACATAAAATATAAAAGGCTTCCCATAGAAAGGATAAGGACCACCCAAATGGGTATCAAGAGAAAAGGAATTGAAATCATATGATAACAAAAGCGTACTTGCCATTAATAAAATATAAATATTGTGCCACACAAGCACATGCAAAGAATTAGGGCACACACCCCATATCATCAACATGCATGCATGTGAGATGAACATAGCCCTAGAACTATATAAACACAAAGGTGGGCAAGTCTCATAAACTTGAAACTTGATAGAGAAAGTTATACTTCCAATCTCCTAAATATATAAAACATGGGCCAAGAATCACACATCTTGCCCTGGGTATGAGGTTCCTTTCCATTCAAAAAGAGATGGAAATATCACATCTGCTCAGCCAAAAATAACACATCTGCCATAAAAACCAATGCAATTACACTACTCTAGTGCTACTGAATCACATAGCATGTTAAATGTAGAGACAAGTAGAAAGTAGTTAGAATATATAAATTAGTCACCACATAAGTAAACATATACATCCACCTCATAAGTTGGAAAAATACATCACATGTAATATTTTAGAGTTCCATCATGAACAAAGCATAAGATAAGAGTTAAAAAGAATATCCATGATCACATGATAAATATCAAATAAGGTAGTTCACATGAACCATGATTTTCAAAAGAAAAGACATTGTGTATAGGATAATGTCCATAGGACAAAGAGAATGAATAAGCATAGGTGAATTGCTCAACATAGAAGAATAGGGGATACATCATACCTCAACATTTGTGATCATTATTCATGTGATCTGTTACCAAAGAGAATGATCACTTTACAACACTATGCTACCAAAGATAATTAGTGCTTTATGTGATGGACCAAATATATTATGTTTTCATGAGTTCAAGACTATATATATATATATATATATATATATATATAGAGAGAGAGAGAGAGAGAGAGAGAGAGAGAGAGAGAAATTCAAGCAAGGTATTACACTAGGATATTTATTTCATTCAATACCATATGCCAAGTGTGATGTACATATATATCATGCATACCATCTAATAGGACAACAAAGAGTTAAGGGCATACCTTCTACTCAGAAGTGGGAAGTTCAGAGATGCTCCTCATTGGTACCTTTGTATTCCTAAAACAATAAGAGATTTCGTACTAATTAGATATATTGGCAAAATCACCATTTAGTTCTAAAAGAGTATAAAAGGCCCTTTTTCTTAGTTAGAGTCATGAGTGTAGATTAAGAGTCATGTACTATGGATTTGAGTCCATAATTGATAGTATCATGTCAGAGTAGGACTCCTAGATCAATTTGGTGGTCTTTAGATCATGATGGATAATTACAACAATTTATGGTAAGACAAATAGGGAAAAAGAGTAATAATTCGTCTTAGTTGATATTTGAGTCACATAAAATGTAATTGAATGTCCCATAATTATCTAGGCATAAAAAGAGGACAACCATATGAATTTGTGATTAAATTAGACTCAAGTATTTTCTGAATAATTAAACAATGTAGAATCATATTTGAGTATGAGCATGAATATGAGTCAGATTTGGGCTTAACCGATGATAGATTCATCTTCCTCATATTTTTCTAATAAAAATGGAGTATTTATTTGTATTTTTCTGACTTTCCTATGATTTATAATGATTTTCCTAAGATCAGAGTGTTTTCGGAAATTACTCGATTTAGAATATAAATAAAAGGAAAAAAGGGATTTATGTGGACCGTGGATGCTCGGATCCAACGATCGTGTGATTTACACAGTGAGATATTAGTGAGCTGATATGGAATTACCTTACTGGTCCATGGTCAGTAAGGTGGGACCCACTCCTCCTTTGCTCTCTTTGAGGTTAGCTAGCCCTGTTCCTGACTCTGGCGAGCTCAGGAGGCTGGCAGGGGATGTCTTGTATGGACTTGATATTGGCTTCACCTTTGTGGAGATCTCATGGGTTAGCGCATCGAGCTCACAAAGCATGGATCCCTTTGGAGCGATGGATCATGGAGGAGATCTGAGCAGGTCACCGCTCGTGGTGAAGAAGGTGAGGCGAGCAAGTTGCAGGTGATGTTGGGGTCTCCTGAGGTGCCTTAGAGTTTGCTTGAGGCACCACGAAGCTAGGGGGATGTCCAATTCATGGCAAAGAGTGGGCATGGAGATCATCTAGTAGTTACTCCACGGTGGAGCCAGCCAGAGTGGTTGGCTTTGAGGGTGAAGCTGATGGGACAAGTAGTGAGCCAATTGGGAGGTTTGGCAGACTAAAGAGTTCCAGGAAAAGGTGAGGAGGGGTTTAAATAGATGGGAGGAGTGTTGAGCATGAGAAACCCAATTTGAATTGGGCGTGATTGGAGAAGGTGGTTGTCGAAGTAGTTCGTGGGAGTAGTTTTGGTCTTTATTGACGATCGTTTGAGGGGTCGACGAGTTTGTGGAGATGAGGTGGAGGCAATAATTCGAGTGGTTTCTCATGAAAGATGGTAGAGAGGGTGATCATGGTCAATGTTCAAGTCTCAAGTTGTAGCCACGATCTCGTGGAGCAATCAGAGGTTGGGGATGACTTCTCAGCCGTCTAATCCTCCCTGTATCTGTGGGATTGCACATGAGCGGTTGTGATGGTGCCCTGAGGGTGACCCATAGATGGGTGTGTCAAACCCACCACGTGACATGTTTAAATGACCCAACGATGATCGGAAACCATAGTGATACATCAAATGCAATTAATCAAAGAGGAAAACATTGAATTAAACTTTGAAAAATCATAGAGAGAGCTAGGAGTGTTGGATTGATATAAAAATTGGATCATAGCTTCATCATGGAAAACCATAAGTGTTTCTAAAGTTTGAGCTCAAGATTATAATATTTGATTGATCAAGTTATCCTTCTTTGAAACTAGAGTTTAGGGTTTAGATATTATAAAAGAACAAATATAAAACAAATATAAAAAAAACCACTTTATCACAAATCCCATCTCTATCACTGATAGTCAGTCCCATGTCTCACAGTCACTCAATCATCACCTTTATAATAACCCATGTTTCAAGATTGCATTTGTTGATGTCAATGTTGGGTTTTAGGGGAGACAGAGAAGGCAACGGAAACAAAAATTTTCTTCTCCCAAACCCAGAATAAAGGAATCACGTCAATGTCTATACAATAGGAAGGATGGTTTGTAGAGACATACCTTGTCCCGAGGCTTACTCGGCGAAGTTACCTCGCGGCTTACGTGATCTTCACCTCTGGTCTTGGACGGTGTCTGTGTAGCTTCTGGTCTCACTGGGACTGTCGGGATTGACAGCTATCCTCCGAGCGACATAAGTCTCCCGCCTCTGAAGTAGTCCACAGGGACCACCTAGAACTCTGATCTCCTTGTCCCACAAGGAATCAGAAGGAGTCACACCCTCCTGTCAGTGCACTAGTCACTGACACACTCTCCTACAACCAGTTACCTTTTTGTAGTTGTCTTTCCCTTGTTGTGCCTCCCTTATCGGGTAGCACTTGCTCTGGCTCTCTCAGTTACCACAACCAGAGAGAATGACAACTTTGTAGAGCAACTGGTGTTTTGAGTTATTGTTCCTGAGTATCCCCCAATACCCCTATATATATAGGAGGGTCATGGGACAGGTTTCTCTACCCCGGGCAATGCGAGATTAGAGTAGGAGTAGAAGGGTTCAAGATTTTCCACAAAACAACCAACTGCGTCAATGAACCGATCGGTTGGGGACCTGATCCGATCGGTTCACACATGAACTGATCTGTTGGAACATCTGAGCTGATTGGTTCGTGGTCCTGGTCCAACTCGAATTGACTTTCATGTTTGTTTCCAACTAATCAAATATTAGTCCTTGTCCAAATCAAACTTGTACAAGTGAAACAAATATGTTTTTTTGCAAAAAGTGTCTTCTGACTTTCCAAATGATCTTGGTTGGTCACATGATAAGACCGGTTCAACAATTGAACTGATCATTTCATTGACACATGAGCCGATCTTCTCACCACTTGAGCCGATCGGTTCACCAACCTGAGCCGATCAGTTCATCATATGAGCCGATCGGTTGGAAGTGCAGACTGTGAAAAATCAGTCAATTACAGTTTCAATCAATCTGATACTCTAATCAATTGGTCCAACACCTTGAACACTATGATATTGATCTATGAATTGATTGAGTGTTTAATTGAACTACTAAAATCCTTTATTAATCAATCTAAACATCATTTGTGGATAAACTCCTCTTCCAGGTTAAATCCTATGTGTGTGACCCTACAGGCCCATTTCACATTGGCAGTGAAAGTTCATAACACTTATGATTTCACAAGCAAAGAGCGGTTCCTAGTCACACATCAGTGCTACCCAAGTGAAAAGTAAAATTGGAGAACAACTTTCAATCCTACAATCTGTGAATGGTGTTATAACGAATGTATAATTCCTTTGTCACAGATATCCCGAATGAACTCAAGGCATGGAACAATCATCCTGTCAACGTTCATTCATTTTCTTGATCTCAGTGTAGATTGGAGGAGATATGTATGACATCAATATCACATATTGATTCACACATGTGTGCACACGCCTATCTCAATCCTACTCATCAATTATCCATGGATATCAAACTCCCTCAGGAGGGACAAATCCCATATCTATCACTCACCCCTCAAAAGTCCATGTGTTAAAGCCACCCAATCATCACCTTTATAACAACCCATGTTTCAGGACTATGTTTGATGATGTCAATGTGTACCCAACGACATGTGTTGAGTGTAGTGATTTCAGGTCAAAGAATCACATTTACCACCATCACTGTGAGAACTGACTATGACTACCATGTCATGGTTCCATGTGTCAACCTCACAGTGGGTCTATCTAGTATACTTGTTCTCTAACAAGTACCTATGTGTTTAGTTTGATGTCTCCATATCATGACTAATGAGATTCTATCATCAACTAAAACCAAAATCTAGTCTTGTGTGTCATTGCTGTCTATCTACCTTCCACAATGACATCCGACTACGAACATAATAAGAATGTACAAACTCTTAGCATCTATATGATCTCATCGTTCAGGTCCTTAACCTGAAAGCATACGTCATTGAGTATTGTCATTCTCTAGACATTCAATCTGTTCTATCATTATCTCATATGAATGAACCAGAAAGAATTGGAAGCTTTCCTTTGATGTTTATCAAATCAATCTTAATGTATCCCACCAATCATCCCATGATTGTCTCTCAGGGCATACATACCAACAGACTCCTACTTGCACTGCGAGCCAATCACCCTTGAATCATATGCATAGTGATCTTCAAACATGTCCCACATGTTACTATGCTCTAGTGCTTACGTAGTGGGTTATGGCAACACCTTGCCAGAGCTGGTTTTAACTACATGTCTCTCATCTCTTCACTGCATGTCACACGTATGAGATGGAGTTGTCGTAATATGTGATCTAGTATTCCTTAGCTAACCTTTAGCCACATTGCATGACTAAGCACTCCTAACTTGTCATCAATGACCAAAATATCTATAAGTTCATCTCATGAACTTTGAGATCCATATAGTATCCACTAATGTTCTCTAACACACGAATACTCGGCCTTTTTCCTTTTATTGGAACATTTCCATTTATCAACAAACATTCACTTTTATATATCTCATATATATATTGCAATTAATTTTCTGTCCTTTTCAGAAGTTCGCATCAGTGTAACTCTTTATAGTGAACCCTTCCTTGTTTCCATAGAACTAGTACTTATCAAGTTCTTATGGTATTCCAGCAACCCTTACTGAAACTAGATAGACATTCACTCGTCATGTCCCACATACAAGTTATCAGGATGAGCACATCATATTGTCAGCTCATACATACAAGATGATGAATGCATTTTATTCTTTCTATTCCCATACATGCAAGATAATAGGATGATTACATACATGATATATCCATATCTATTCTTAGTGTTCCCATTCTTCATTAGAATTGGACACTTGGCCTTGGGATACTAACCCCATGTATCATGGATAAGTTTTCTCCCACTGAATCTGTGCATACCGAACCCTTTAGTATAGATTGCCACTGTATGCTCTCTCTTTTTAGGTCAAGAGGTTTTCGAGAACTATCTCTATATATCTCTATTCCTATCACATAGGAAACCTCTCTATCTTTCCTAAAGATAATTTCCACTTAGTATTTCCATTCTAGATCATTTCCATTTCACATCATCATGTGGAATGTGAATACGCTCCCACTAAATCACAGATCCCTTCTTTATCTTTGACATATCATTCAAACCCTTTGACCATATCATAAAATTAAAGATCCATCTCTGAGATGCTTTTACTAATTAATCAATCACATTGATTAGTCCATTGTAACTTATAGACTTCATTTGCATTAATGGATTCATAAACCTTATAGGTTGTGTCACGTACACATCCTTGTCTTATTCCTTATAGGAATGCGGTTTCAGTATCTGTATGCCAAATCTTTTAGTCATTAAGTTGCAATTAACAAGCATCATCCTTCTCAAAATGTTATCCATGTGTCTTAACGCTTAAGACTCATCCACACTTATGGATTTCATCCCAATGGGTACTACCATCAAGGTCATACCTTATGGTTCACATGGAAGTCAGTTAGGATGTAATGGGCATAAACCATAACTCAAATACTGGTTCCTCATATTCATCTGGATAGTTGATTCATCACATGACCAACTCATCACATAGATAATCGAGGTGTATCTATCAAGCATATAAGAACTCATAACTCCTTGTGATTCTTAATGTCCTTTATTAGTGTAGGATATTCTTTATTTAAGAAGAATTTAGTTATTTGAAAATCATCCTCTAACTCCTTAGAGTATGACTCCTTGATTTAGACATCATCATGCCTTAATCACGAGCTCACTATGATACACTATCATAATCACTCATAAGGATCTCAAACATTTGGTCCAAGCATTTCATTCATTGATCTCATCAAGAATTAACACTTCTCCAAATTCGTACTTCATCTATGATATTCTTGAACACTTCAAGATATTCATATTGGTATTTCTCTAAACACCATTTGAAGTATTAGCATTTGCTCCAATAGGTATGTAAATACATCACATGTATTATACCTAATAGGATAATCATTCTCCCACTACCATTAATGAAGATTGATGTCTAAGAGGTTCATGTCTCTTACTGGTTCTCTAACCAAAAGAGTCTAGATTTATCCATCATATGGAAACTAGAAATGAATTTCTCATGAATTATGCTAATTTGATTATTTGAGTTATCAATAACTTTTACGTATCACTTTATCGTATGCATATCAAGTACCACAAGATAAACAAGGCATTGCCACAAAGATTGAAACATTAACTTTATTAATTGCTATCATTGTCATACAATATGCAAAAAATAATGTGTTTCTATCCATTGGAAAATATCAAATAGCAGTTCATAACTCTATTACATGCCTTCAAGGCTGAAAATAAACTAAAGTACTCCTATCTATGGCGGCAACACTTGCCCCATTTATTGGGTGCTTTACACTTTATATCTTGGTATCATATACCTCAAAAATGTTATAAGTTTATTTCATGACACCTTCAGGTGGAGACATCTGTCACCTCCTTCTTCTTTAGTTCTTCTAGATAGAGTGGACAATTCCTTTTCCAATGTCCTAGATTTTGACAATGGTGGCAATTGCCTCTCTTGGTCACGCCTCCCTTGGCTTTGAAAGTTGAAGACGACTTGGGCTGCTGGCTAGCATCAGAACCTTTCTTATCCTTGGCTTTACCCTTGTGCTAGGACTTGTCTTTCTTGTTGTTGATCATCATCACAAACTTAGGCTTGTCCTTCTTCATATGTGCCTCGGCTGTCCTCAACATTCCCAACAACTCTGTCTACGGCTTGTCAAAGTTGTTCATGTTATAGTTCATCACAAACTCACTGTAGGATTCTGGCAACGATGTAGTATCACGTTAGTAGCCAACTCTTGGCTCAGGAGAAATCAGAGTCTCGTCAAGTTCTCCACATACCCAATCATTTTGAGCGTGTGAGGACCAACCGGATCTCCTTTTGTTATGACGCACTTGAACATCGCCCTGGAGACATCATATATCTCTTATTGGTGCTTGATCTTCATACATGTTCTTGAGATGCTGAATCATCTCAATGACACCCATGATCTCATGTTGTCTCCGCAACTCGTGGTTAATGGAGCACAACATCAAGCACTTTGCATCAATGGCATCTTCAGAATGCTTCTTATAAGCATCCCTTTCTGCCTTTGGTGCGGTAGGAACAGGTTCCACTGGAGCTGGAGTATCCAGGACATAGAGCTTTCACTCTTGAGTAAGAACAATTCTCAATGTCCTAAACCAGTCATGGAAGTTAGTCCCATTCTGCTTGTCCTTTTCAAGGACTGATCGCAATGAAAAGTGATTGTAGTTTGCTGTCATTTGTACTATAAAAGGAAATATATGCAATTTAGTCCAAAACTCAATTTTGACTTATTTTATTGATTTGAAAGGTTGACGATATAATTAGGACTTTAATTAATTATTGCTCCCACTATTTTTGTTCAAATTGATAGCCCTCACCATCAATTCGGAAGATTGCAGCGTACAATCTTCTAGTGGATCAAGATCCTAAAATCCTATGAGTTATGGACCAGCTAGGGCTGTCACCCACAACTTAGATCTTCCAGGTAGGCAAATTTTGCCAATTGCATCATATGCAACTCTTGAAATATGCATATGCAACACCTTGCCATGATCACCTCCATGCCTCAAGGTGCTAGATCCTATCTAGGTCACCTTGTTAAGTCTGACCCAAAGCCAACACGATGAATATGCACCCTACTAGGGCAGACCCACATATCCATCCTTCACGCTTCAATGGGATAGACGGTGCACCACACCAGGGCATGCCCACACTTGGACGATCAAGCTTTTCACGTGTGTCACATTTGGAGGGCATCTAAAACGTTAATATTTAATGAGGTTTTTTGTTTTATAGGTACATATACATATCCAATCACCACAATATATAGTATGTATCATATACATGCTATATCCCACATAAAATATGCAAAACGATAAAAGCGGTGATTATGGCCATCCTAATGTGATTCCTTGAGCCAAGAGGAATCACGGTCATCTAGGTCTACATCACATGCAACCTGTACAAGATAAACTCTGTGCTTTTCCGTTCTGGGTTTGATCAACTCATCTCCATGATTGATCAGGTCGCCATCAGGCTGATCGGTTGGTTGCCACCATCTGATCAGTTTGATCCTCCAACTGATCGGTTCACTGGTCGTTGTGCATCTCCTTAAGTCTCCACCCACTCATCTCGCTCCTCAAACTGGTCATCTGGAATGCCAATCGATCGATTCATGCCTTGAACTGACCGTCTTAGTTGTCGTCAGGTTGTCCATCATTCTTTGACATAATAGGAAATAAAAGTTCTATCATATTTAAATTTTATAAGAGAAACCTCTAGTTACATTCGGGGGGAGCAAAGGTAGGAAAGAAATCTCGAGTTATCTCGAGTTACATCAGGAATAAGAGATAGGGAATCGGTACATAGACCAAGATGCAAGCAATCACATACAACCAAGCACACATACATAGGGTTTATTGGCCATAACCACGCTATACATCCACCAAAAACTCGTTTAAGGGTGACACGTATCGAGTGCATTCATATTACATATCATATATGTATACTGGGATTTGTGGATTTAGGATTGGACATGCATAAAGCCAATTTTATTCAAATCGTATGTAATAAATAAAGGTGACAAATCAAAATCGATCACATCAATAATCCTAAAGTATAGAGCAGTAGACGTGGCTATGATACCACTGTTGGGTTTTAGGGGAGACAGAGAAGGCAGTGGAAACAAAAAAATTCTTCTCCCAAACCCAGAATAAAGGAATCACATCAATGTCTATACAATAGGAAGGATGGTTTGTAGAGACATACCTTGTCCCGAGGCTTGCTCAGCGATGTTACCTCACAGCTTGCACGGTCTTCACCTCCGATCTTGGATGGTGTCTGTATAGCTCCTAGTCTCACCGGGACTGTCGGGATTGACAGTTGTCCTCCGAGCGGAAGAAGTCTCCTGCCTCTGAAGTAGTCCACACAGACCACCTGGAATTTCGATATTCCTTGTCCCACAAGGAATCTAAAGGAGGCACACCCTCCTATCAGTGTACTAGTCACCGACACACTCTCCTACAATTAGTTGCCTTTTTATAGTTGTCTTTCCCTTGATGTGCCTCCCTTATCGGGTAGGACTTGCTCGGGCTCTCTTAGTTACCACAACCAGAGAGAACGACAACTTTGCAGAGCAACTGGTGTACTGAGTTGTTGTTCCTGAGAAGCCCCCAATACCCATATATATATAAGAGGGTCATTGGACAAGGTTCTCTACTTCGCAGGCATAGAAGGGTTCGAGATTTTCCAAAAAACAACCAACTACGTGAACTGAACCGATCATTTCATGCATGAACCAATCGGTTGGGGACTTGAGCCGATCGATTCACACCTAAACCGATCAGTTGGGACACCTGAGCCGATTGGTTCAAGCATGATCCGATCGGTTCGTGGTCCTGGTCCAACTCAAATTGACTTTCATGTTTGTTTCCAACTAATCAAATATTAGTCCTTGTCCAAATTGAATTTGTATAAGTGAAACAAATATGTTTTTTTTGCACAAAGAGTCTTCTGACTTTCCAAACGATCTCAATTGGTCACACAAATTGACCGATTAAACAATTGAGCTGATTGTTTCATTGACACATGAGTCGATCGACTCACCACTTGACCTGATCAGTTCACCAACCTGAGCCGATCGGTTCATCACATGAGCCGATCGGTTGGAAGTGCAGACTGTGCAAAAATAGTCAATTGCAGTTTCAATCAATCTGATACTCTAATCAATCAGTCCAACACCTTGAACAGTACTATGATATTGAGCTATCAATTGATTGAGTGTTTAATTGAACTACGAAACTCCTTTAGTAATCAATCTAAACATTATTTGTGGATAAACTCCTCTTCCAGGTTAAATCCTATGTGTGTGACCCTGCAGGCCCATTTCACATTGGCAGTGAAAGTTCATAACACTTATGATTTCACAAGCAAAGAGAAATGCCTAGTCGCACATCTGTGCTACCCAAGTGAAAAGGAAAGTTGGAGAACAACTTTCAATCCTACAATCCGTGAATGGTGTTACATTGAATGTATAATTCCTTTGTTACTGATATCCTAAATGAACTCAAGGCATGGAACAGTCATCCTATCAACATTCATTCATTTTCTTGATCTCAGAGTAGATTGGAGGAGATATGTATGACATCAATATCACATACTGATTCACACATGCATGCGCATGCCTATCTCAATCCTACTCATCAAGAGGCCATAGATATCAAACTCCCTCAGGAGGGACAAATCCCATATCTATCACTCACCCCTCAAAAGCCCTATGTGCCAAAGCCACCCAATCATCACCTTTATAACAACCCATGTTTCATGACTGCGTTTAATGATGTCAAAGTGTACCCAACGACATGTGTTGAGTGTAGTGGTTTCAGGTCAAAGAATCACATTCACCACCATCACTGTGAGAACTGACTGTGACTACCATGTCATGGTTCCATGTGTCAACCTCACAGTGGGTCTGTCTGATATACTTGTTCTCTAACAAGTACCTATGTGTTTGGTTTGATATCTCCATATCATGACTAATGAGATTCTGTCATCAACCAACACCACAATCTAGTCTTGTGTGTCATTGTTGTCTATCTACCTTCCACAATGATATCTGACTAGGGACATAATAAAAATATACAAACTCTTAGCATTCATATGATCTCATCGTCCAGGTCCTTAACCTGAAAGCATACGTCATTGAGTATTGTCATTCTCTAGACATTCAATATGTTCTATCGTTATCTCATATGACTGAACCAGAAAGAATTGGAGGCTTGCCTTTGATGTTTATCAAATCAATCTTAATGTATCCCACCAATCATCCCATGATTGGCTCTCAGGGCATACATGCCAACAGTCAAAGCGTACTGAACGACATGTGATGAGTGTAGTTATTTTAGGGTTAAGAACCACAAACACCTCTCCATCACTATAAGACGTGATTTTGACTTACCTTCTAAACGTTTCCATGTATCACTCTTATGGTGGGTCTGTATGATACATTGTTCTCTAACATGTATCTGTGTGTTTGGTTTGATATCACCACATCATGACTAATGAGATTCTATCATCAACCAACTCACACTCTAATCTTACCTGTTATTGTTGTCTATATACATTCCACAATAACAACTGAACAGGGACATAAAAATAATGAATATACTCTTAACATCTATATGATCTCATTATTCAGGTCCTCAACCTGTAGACATATGTCATTGAGTAATATCATTCTCTAGATCTTTATTATGTTATTTCATTATCTCAAAACTTAATAAAAAGAATAAATTGGAAGCTTGCTTTAATTATTAATCAAATAATTTACAAATTATGCAATTACAATGATCATATGATTGTCTCTCTTGGCATACATACCAACATGTAGGTATTCTGAAGTTTCTATCATAGAGGTTTGCTCTTCCTCCTCGAACTCCTTAGACTCATTCTTTAGAAGGATTATTAATTGTTTCCTTTTTTACTCTAACTTTATACATTTGTTTTCGAGTATATTAGGGTTTGTGTCCAAGACATCTGATATTGCTATGATTGTCTCCTCGATCCCTTTAAGAGGCATATCTTGCATATTTAATGGGTCAGAGGTGGACAGAGATGGAATCTTGTTGATTTAAAAAAATATTAATAGATAGAGAGATCCATTGCAATCAACTGATCAAATCAGATTTTTTGAGTGGGTTAGTAACCAATACTTAATAGGATAGAGTAGGAGGGTGGAGATTGAAGAAATCATCATCGAGGAGAATGTATTGGTTAGACTGAATGTCACTGGAGGGATATATCAGAGGTATCCTAGAAATCAACTCAGGCTCAACGGTCGAAAAGAAGATGGTACTATAAGAATATGTCTGGTAGTCACTGAAAATAAAGGTTCAACAGTCATCGAGATAAGGGAAATCTCAATTGTCATTGAGAGTTCAAGATTTCAAAAAATGGTCAATGGAAACAACAAGATCAGTGGACACCAAAAAAATTTGACCTTCGATGATCATCGAAGATGTTGGATTCCTAGTATAAAATTTGGTGGTTTCCAAAAATGACAAGCCCAATGTGAATATCAACAGTCGTGTGAGAATGTCCTTCACTTCAAACATGGTGGTGAGGGCCCTTAGTGGAGAAACCAGATCCCGTAGAGGAAATAATTACTTTAGTGACAAAAAATTTATATGTCATAGGAGAGTGGGAATGGAAAGAAGAGGAGAAATTTAGGGGTACCATCCATTTGTGAACTCCTCATAATAGATTAGCGACACTCTCCTCTCATGTTCCTTTTCTTTTATTCATTTTGTCAAGTTGGTTAGTGTCACCCCTCTGGCAGCGCAGTGACTGCGGCTCAGTAGTTTAGTCATCAAGTTGGTGTAAAATATGATGGCATATCACCTTGGCATAGTGAATGTGTGGGGGGATTCTTAATTAGAGGGGTGAATGTGTTGCTAGAATTTTTTACTAGTCATCAATGGAATAGCCTGAGCAACCACAATTATTTTGGGCAAGATTGTAGCCCTAGAGGATGATGAATGGGTTTTTATACCCTAGGGGTCTTAGAGATCATCAAGGTTGAGTGAAACTCAATAGGTCACCAAGTCTTTTGAGAGCCCTACGGTCACCAAAAATGATAGAAAGTCTAAAAAAAGATGTTGATTCTTAGGCCACGGTCATCAATGGTAGTTTTAGGGCCTCAACTGTCACCACGACTATTGTTCATTATCTATTGAAAACTCAGTGGTCGATGGAAATGTGTATTCTTGGAGACTGACAACTGTAGACACTTGCTTTGAACCAGTGGTCCCAAAAATAAAGATGCATATAAAAAATGTCTTCAACCTTATTCTATGTATATTACAAATTAAGAAATGAAACAAAGTATCAAAAAAATGATAAATCCTAAATTAACTATTAAAAACATCTAGATGCTTGAAAATAGAGTAATGAGAATCAAGGAGATATTCCTAAAGGATCCTTGGGTTGCCTCTCAAGAAGCACTAATTTATAGTATTTAGATTAACTTTATTGGGTTTGGTTCGTCAAACTTCCTTTGGGAGTGTTGTTGGTGATTCCTCTAATTGGACCTCTGCTCTTCTGGTGAAAGATTTATCTTCACAATATCTCTTGACCCTATGTCTATTCACTTGAAAAGTACAAATTTTATTAGTGCAAATATTTATCATCCTTGATGCATATATCTTTGATACTATGAATAGTCTGAACCATTTTGACCTATGTTTGCATGGGAAGAGTCTGATGCTTGAATTGAGCAAGAAGACTTTGTCCCCATCGGACACATCCTTTCTCTTTAAATGGTATCATGCCTCACTTTTGTCTATTTCTTACAAATTCTAGCATTTTCATGGGCATGTAGCCTCGTCTATTCTAGTTCTTGTAGCTATAAATATCTCTTCTTTCTAGCCACAGCTGGGTGATAAGGAATTCCCATAAATCAGTTGGTAGGGAGTGGTCCCTATCAAAGTTTTATAGGCAATGGTACACCCATAATGTGTCATCTAGCTTCATCAACTAGCTCTTCCATATGCGACTGATGGTTTTCCTTAAAATTTGCTTGATCCATCAATTCAAGACTTCTAACTTTTTGAATGTATATGGGTGATATTGTGTAGAAACCTTATGCCTAACTCCATACTTTTTTAGCAGGGCTTCAAATTGCCTTTCCCTAAAGTGGGATCCCTCGTCACTGATGACGGTGTGTGAAACACCAAATCTAGGAAAGATATTTTTTTTCAAATAATCTAATCACGTCTTTTGACTCACAAGTGGGGGTGGCTACTACTTCTACCCATTTGAATACATAATCTAATGCAACCAAATTGTGCTGGTAGCCATTGATGGTGGGAAAGGTCCCATGTAATCTATTCCCCAGACATCAAAAATCTCCACTTTTATCCATTCAAACATTGACATTTCACTTCTTCTTGAAAAATGTCATATTCTCTAGCATTCATTGCATGCTTTTACATAGGCATGCACATCTTTGAACAATGTAGGCTAGTAGAACCTAGATTGTTGGACCTTTGTTGGTGTCCTAGCTCTGCCAAGATGACCTCTGTATGATGAAGACTAGCTTCCATAGAGTATCTAGGGTTCTTCTTCTTCTTCTGGAATACACCTACGATATAGTTTTTTTAGCACATCTCCTAAAGAGGAGAGGATTATACCAATATTAGTTTTTCAAATAAGAAAAGAGCTTCTTTTTCTAATTGTATGTGATGTCCTGAGGAAATTTTTGACATGCTAAATGATTGTAAATGTCTGCAAACCAAGGCAAAGAGGTTCAGCTGATCTCACCATCATTAGGACTTAATTAGCATAATTGTCATTGATAGGAAATGGGTCTTTTTCAGTAACTATGATTCTTGATAAATGGTTAGCATTGACATTCTGTGTCCCTTTCTTGTCTTTAATTTCATGATCAAATTCTTGCAAACACATATCCCATCGTAGGAGTCTAGGAATTGTGTCCTTTCTTTGCATTAAGTACTTGATAGCCCCATGGTTTGTGTATACCTTGAATTTTGATCCTATTATATAGGACCTCAATTTTTCAAAATCAAATACTATTGCTAGCATCTCTTATTTTAGTGGTGGTGTTGTTAACCTAGACATCATCTAGAGTTTTGCTAGGATAATATATCACATGGTGTGTCTTGTCCTTTCTTTGTCTGAGTACTACTCCAATAACATAATGACTTGCATCACTCATTATCTCAAAAGGTAGTTCCCAATATGGAGGTTGCAAGATTGGAGTTGTTTTAGGGAATTCTTCAGTCTTGAAAGATTCAAGGAATTCATTTGTAAAGTCAAATACAACATCTTTAATGAGAAAATTTGATAAAGATTTTGTAATCTTGGAGAAGTCATTAATGAATTTTCTGTAATAACCTATGTATCCCAGAAAACTTCTCACCCTAGTTATAGATTTAGAAGGTGGGACTTTGGACACATCTTCTACCTTGCACTGATTGACTTTGATCCCATTTTTAGAAATCTTGTGTCCAAGAACAATACTATCCTACATTATGAAATGATAGTTCTCCTAGTTTAGCACTAATTATTTTTCTTCACATCTTTTCATAACTTGGGATACGTTCCTTTAATAACTATTGAAATCAGTTCCCTAGACAGAGTAGTCATCCATGAAAACTTCCATCTTCCAAGAAATTGACAAAGACCGAAATCATGCACCTTTGGAATGTTGCAGTTGTGTTACATTGGTCGAATGACATTCATTGAAATGCAAATAAGTACCATATATGTAGGTGAAGGTTGTATTATCTTGATCTTTGGGATGGATAGAAACTTAATAGAATCTTGAGAATCCATCTAGAAACCAAAAATATGAGTGATGAGCTAACCATTATAGGACTTGATCTATGAATGGTAATAGTAAATGGTCTTTCTTCATGGTGGCATTTAGTTTTCTATAGTCTATGCACATCCGCCACATGGTCACAGTTCTTGTAGCTAATTTATCTCCCTTCTCACCTTTCACCATTGTCATTCCTCCTTTTTTAGGGACTAAATGTGTCGGGGTTACCCATTTGTTGTTTCTAATTGGGTATAAAATACATGTATCATGTAGTTTTATCACCTCCTTCTTGACCACCTCCCTCATCATCTGATTCAACTTCCTTTGAGGTTGGGCCAAAGGTTTAGCAATTTATTCAAAGTTTATTCTATGCATGCAAATAGTCGGGCTTAGGACTTTGATGTCTTCTATAGAGTACCCTATGACCTTTCTCCTGAGCTAGATTTCATCCAACAATTTCTCTTATTGGTCATCTATCAAGATAGAATTTATAATCACTAGAATCCTCTCTTCATTGTCAATAAATTCATACTTTAATCCTTCAGGAAGTTGCTTTAGCTCTAACTTGGGCTTGGGTTCTTCCTTTTCCTCTGGGGTCTTCTCTAGGGAGGCGTACTTTACAATCTCATAGATTTCTTCTTCTTCACCACTACCTTCCTCCTCTGGTTTATTTAGATAGTCAAGACTCTCGACAACTTCAGGATCTTTGACACTTGGGTCATGATTGTTTAAAGATCTCATGAGTGGATCAACTGTAGTGTTCTCCTCTTGGACCTCTTCACAAAACTAGTTGTAGCTATCCATGAAATATACTGACTCAAAAAGAGATGGTCCTCTCATGGAGTCTTGAACATGAAAATTGATATTATCATTTCCAACCCTGGTGGTGATGATCCTGACTTTGACATCTATCAACATTCTCCCAGTGGAGAGGAATGGTCTTCAGAAAACCATTGGGCACATCATGTCTTCCACAACATCAATCATGACTATGTCACATAGTATAAAAAGTCATCCCACTCATATTGGGACGTCTTCTAATACCCCTACTAGTTTAGTGAAAGAATGATATGCTAACTAGTTTCACATTCATGTATTTATCATTTCTTTCAATCCTACCCTTATGAGCCAACATAATAGGCATGCGGCTAATGCTTGATCTAAGGTTTGTCAACCCTCGCCTTACATTGTTGTCTCCCTTGAATGGATCTTGGAGGATCCATGATCTTTCTTCTTAGTAGGCATCTTCACCTAAATGAATGAGCTGGACATCTTTGCAAGCCTAATGGTTTTGACATGGTCCCCTCTTCTTGTCTTAGTAATTAGGTCTTTGAAGAACTTTGGATATGTGGGCATATCTTCGATGGCATCAAAAGGGGATATCCATGTGCAATTTCTTCACAAATTCCATAAATTTCTCATATCTTTTCTTTAAGAGAGCTTTGACAAGCTTGTAGGGAAAGGGAACTCTTGGTGTATAAGGATCCCTATTTGTGAAAGCATCTTTGTCTGCTTCAAATTTCTTTACCTTTACTATTTTCTTCCCTTCACCTTTCTCTTTCGCCTTAACCTTCTTGGTAGGTGCTCCACCTCGGGTTCTTCTTCTTATATGGCAGGTTTGGGTCTGAATTTAGTAGTGGGATGGCTTTTCTAGAGTAACTTGCCTATCCATTCTTCAAAGAACTTTCTAGAATAGAGAGTGGGCAGTATTTCACTCTTAGAGTTCGAAGGTATCCTCCCTTGTGGATTGTTTATCAGCGTTGATAGTTTCACCAGCTATTGATTAATTTGTTTTTGGTGGGATGCATGTTATCCATCTGAGATGTTACACCCCCAAGTTGGGTATGCATTGTGTTTAACACACCAATGTTGGTAATAGCTCTCTGAGTTATCTTCTCATTCACTAACGCTTGTGCTTTGTGAACTCAAAAAGTTTAGACATCATGTCTAGTTGATTGGTTTTTTTGTTGTGACCTTGGCTTTGGCTACCCCACTGGAATTTTTATTGTAGTTTTGACCTTGAACTCAGTAATTATTTCTACTTTTTTGGTAAGTTTTGTTGTGTGTGATCATATACGGTCCTCCACCTCTTTCAAATTCTAACGGTCTTTTAGGCGGGTCATTTGGCTAATGAGCGTTTTTAGAGGCATCCTTGTTTCCATTGGAGAAATTGGGTTGATCTAGTCTCTTGAAGTTAGTGTAAGAGACACTTTTAGTTTCTCATTGATCATCATCCTCTTTGGGTTGGGTGTAGGTGCAGTTGTCAATACCATGTCCCCCTTCTCCACAAGTAATACATTTCATGAATTTTTTTAGCTTTGCCTTTTCCCTCACTTCCAGAGTCCTTCAGTTGTTTCACATCTAAAGCAATCTCCTGAATTTGAGCAGTAATGGTCTCTAGAGATTTAGAGTTAGCAGTAGTACCTTCTGATGATACATTCTTTGTTGTTCCTCTATCTTAATCTAGACCGGCTTGCAAGGAAGCAGCCATGTCATCAATAATTTTCATGGTTTTCTTTGGGTTCTTATCATGGAAGTTTCTTCCTAAAACAACACTTAGCGAAGTCCTTTCAGCTGAAGTAAGCCCATTGTAGAAGATTGTGACAAAAAATTCCTTACTGTAGTTGTGGTGAAGGAAGTCCCTCTGATATCATTGGAATCTTTCCCAAGCTTCATATAAGTTCTCTTTTGGGTTCTATATGAATCCAGTGATCATATGCATGTTCTTGAGGGTTTTCACAATTGTGTAGAACTTGGTGACAAAAGTGTCAGCCAAGGGTTCCTATTCATTGATGGTCTTGTTAGGTAGAGCACTGTACCATGATAATTCTTTATCCCTTAGGGAAATATTAAATTTCTTGTAGTAGATTAACTCTTGTGGCACCATATTCATCTTGATGGCATCTCATATGTTTTCAAAGGAATCTAAATGACGATAAGGGTTGTCATCTCAAAAAATTTCTCTAAACGTTTTGTCCTGAATCATGGAGATGACCATTGGGTTCAGTTCAAAGTTCATATAATTGAACCTAGGAATGATGATAAGGAATCTAGATTCATTGTACCTAGTAGAGATCAATTCACAGAGGTAAGGGCCTTTGTCATCATCGTCATCTTCATTGTTTTTGTGATTCCTCCTATGTCTTCTTTTTCTATCACGACGTCCTTCATCACAACACTCTTCTTCATACTCTTCCTCACGTTCCTCCTCATGGGGTTCTTCCTCACATTCATCATTTTGACTCTCTCTATTATTGTGTTCTTTTTTACAATGTTCTCCATTTTCTTCCTCATGTTCCTCATTGTGATCTTCTTCACAATCATTGTGATGTCCTTCAACCCTCATAATGCAGCAAATTATCCTACAAGGAGCCATGGTGTTTGTATATGGTAGTAGTAGTAATGGTCCCCTTCTCTTCAGGCTACCTAAAATACTTGGCATAGTTGAGTTAGAAATTGGATGAGTCTGGACATGTGAAACAAAGTATTCAAGGTAGTTAGAGTTAACAAATTTAAAAAGTGTACAGTCAAGTCTATTGGTAGACTTGAGGCACAAGTGTATGCTAAGTAGACTCAAATTCTTAGTGATATTGTTTTCCTTGTCCCCGACAACGGCATCAAAAACATGATCGGCCTATATCACAAATCCAAAATGAGTAGATCTAGAGTAGTCAAACTCTTACATTTATCACCCAACACTCAGGCCCCATCAACTACTATATGGGGTTCAATGTAGTAAATTGGGGTCAATCCATAGGGAAAAGGGTGTTTTGTGTTGAGAATGTAGAGACTTGTCTTACCTACACCAACAAAAGAGTGTGATAGAGCTTTGTGTTCCTTAGAGAACAATGGTACTTTCACAAACGAGTAAAGTAAAATAAGTAAAATAAGACAAGAAGAAAAACAAAAGAGAAAGTAAAATGAAAGAGTAAAACAACAAATATAAATGGGTAACTTGGATTGGGTTTCACCATCAAAGGTCTCTCACTAACGTGCAATACTTACACCCTTTGTATACCCTTAGGAAGTTTACATGCAATCATCACAGATGTCTATTCCCTTCTCTCTTGAGCTTATGATAGATCTTAATCATAAGGGTCTCTCTCTCTCAAAATGGCAAACAAACAATCACAATAAAATCATATGATCATTATTTTAATCATTCCAACATTCTCATGCATTCATGTAACTCCATAACACATAGATGTGGTAAATATTGCTCTTTCAAGGTACTAACAATCAAACAACAAAAGATGGTAGCTAAGCATACATGTGAAGCATTAAGACCAAGAGTATGTAGATAAACATTGCTAAGAGAATATATTCAATGGATATAAGTATTTACATGTGGGGAGAACCTTAGTGGCTACTCTCAACCCAAGCTATATGTTAATCCACTCATGGTAGTGAGTAGAATTATGGATTTAAAAGTATAATGAGACATGGAGAGGGGGTGACCAAATGGATGAAGGAGATGAACGAGGATGAACAAATTTTGAGAGGAAGAAGGGAAATACACCAACAATATCTCAAAAGATCAAGGTTGATGTATCTCCCCTTTGAATCTCAATCTAGTGTGGACGTTGAAGATGGTTGATACTTCTCTCAAAGAAGCAACCGACAGGGCTTGATGATGGCGTAGGTGCGCTATCTCCTTCAGACTCTCGTCTTCTAAGATCTCGAACCAATGGGGTGATCGATGGAAGGTGGATGTGCAGTGCCGCAACACTTCATCATCTATCACATGTCACGGCCCCATCAATGACTAAGATGGTCAACTATTTATAGGTATGACCTTTGATGTAGAGGTTCCATCTAGTGCTGGTGGTGTGGAACAAGTGGTCGTCGAGCCTTTTGATCCATCAGTCAATGAGATCATAGGTTTGGAAGTTGCTAATGATGCATGTCTAATGGTGGTCAATGGTGGTGGGTGATTGATCGTGGGATAGGTGGGGCCATCAGTTTCTAGGCTGTTGGGGCCAGTGGTCAATGGAGGTGCAATCTCAGCAGTCACTTCTTATTGCAAAGTCTTGGCAGTCGTGGATACTAGAAGCTTTTCTGGCATTGACGATAGAAGTTCATCGACCACTAAGAATGGGAGTCCATCTATTGTTCGGCCTTCTATGCTCCAATCTTATGAATTTCCTATGAAACAAAGGAAAGGGAAGAGAGTAAGAGTATTTACTATAGAAGTGTCAAAACAAGAGGATTTACTAGAATAAAGCATTGTTAAGTTGATACTGTAAGGGTATAGCAAACATTCAAAAATCAACAAAATTGGATGTTATTAGAGATGAAGTCTTAGAAGGAGAGCCCTTTGATAATAAATAATATGAAATGATGTGCAAATAGGAAGAAACATGAGTGTTGTTAATCATATATTGTTTTAATTCATGATATAATTATTGTCTTTCCTATTAACCCTAATATGCATTATGTCATCCTCATTGCGTGAGAATATACACATATGATAAATGATGATTTGTAATTTTTTTCAGATGAGTAAAAAGGATTAATAACAAATGGAATGATGATACATCTATTTAGGCGCCCTAAACATTATGAGTTCTTCCTAGTGCCACACTAGGGAAATGAAATGAATCTCCTTGTAATAAGAGTATTATGGGAAGAATTTCTGGAGTGTGGATCTAGAACTTAAAGGTTAGACCATCATGATTTAGGGATGAGTCATCTGATGTTGTTAAGCCCTAAATCCCCAATTGTGCAATTCTATGTCCATGAGGAAAGACTCTAATGAAATGAAAATCATAAACATGAAAAATATGATGATATTTGATATTTATGTGAAATATGATGATATGTGATATTCTATTATGCTTGTTTCTATCTCATGTAACCAAGATTGGGACCTAAGCCTCTTTAGGTAACCTTGTGGTGGACCAAGATCTATTTTTTATGTCTTTGGGTGATCCACTAAACCCTAAGATAGTGACAATTAGTCATTTACATGAGAAATAGTCGTGGTGACTTCTACTTGGTGAGGTAAAAGACAAATAGATTATAGGAAAATGAAGAAAAGGTGATAAGACATGTAGAATATGAATTGAATGTTTGTTACATTCCTTTTGCTGCAAGCTGATAGACCTGCTATTATTGAATATGCTTCTTGTTGTTGAACTCAATTATTCTTTTATAGAGATAAACTGCTTCCATATGCTTGCATATCTAGTTTCGAATATGATCATAAATGTTGTCAACTAGTTGGTGTTGGTATTCAAAATCCACTATAATTATGATTTTAGATTTGCTTCTAATTTGAATAGTCTTGTGTGGTAGATGTGTCTTATGTGTACTTCAGCTTTAGGAATGCAGGATGTGTTCTTGGTCTGACTGGTGGAGTGGCACAAAGATGATGTTATTGTTGAGTGTTGATTATAAATGTTTATATCTTAACTTTTTTCTCATACTAAAGGATTGTCGTTAAGAATTAAGTAGCTTAGATTGATTTGTTAAGAGACATGCTCTAAAAGATGTTATAAATTTGGATTTTGTCTAAGTAATAACCTTCTCCATTTGTTCATATTATTATAATAAATTTTATTTGAGTAATTTCTAGAACTATTTGCTATACTTTTGAATATATTTAAGTTGCTTTTAAGCTTTTATACTTAATAAGATATTAATGCATGTATTCAGCTTGAGTGGGAGGTATCCACTCACCGTGGCTCTATCTAAGTCCCACAGGGTTGTGTCAAATGTTTTTAGGTATAATGTTATCCAACAGAGAGGTTGTGACAAAGTAGATGTAAAGAGTATAATCTAGATATCTTATAATGTCACTATACTCTTTTTTCCTGAGGTGGGTTGTAGATCAAGTTTGTTCTTTCATATACATGCAAAATGATGTAAACTGAATCACATATGAGAAATTAGTATTGATTTTAATTTAATTTAATTTGAATAGTGTTTGTGGTGATTGAATATGTTGTCATTGATGTGACATTGGTTATGAGGTTTTATGAGAAAGGAAAAACAAAAAAAATACTGTGTTTTTGTATATTGTGTTAATCTTGTTTATTGAGAATTGGTCACGTTGATTCAAAATCTAGGTTAGGGTTTTGGGTTTCTCTCTAATTATTGTCATTAATGTTGATCAAAAGAGAGGTCCCTACAAACCGTCGCATGGTGCCAGCCGTCATGACATGTACGATTTGTAGACATATACTATGATCATTTAGACCGAGCTATTATTCGGTGAGATTGTCGGGAGAGTAATGGTTGTTGCTTCTAGGATTGTCTCTACCCTATAGAGGAAGGAAACTATTGTTCCTTTGATACTAGATGAGTTGTATGATTTCTTTGATGAAGTACAACTGACAGAAAGGATGAAGGGACCCTTCAAGGTCCTAAATATTTATTAGGAAATGTGCATCGGTCATGTTCAATTAATGGACTCTTCAAACCCTCATTATAGTGTGGTGAAGTAGCTTCTACCAAATAATATAAAATTTGGTGATTTCCTTCTACTACATGGAAATCTGGCTCAATGGCTTGTGGGTTTGAAGGCAGTAGGTGTGGGTTGGGAATGAATGGAATTTCATCTTGATAACTCAACCAATTGTGTGGCCATGTTGAGCTTTGAGTGGCTGATCATTTTGCTAGGTCTAGAGGGATTTTCCATGTATTACCATGTGTTCGTGATGAGGTAGTTCAATCACGGACAATGTGTGTATCAAGGTGAAACCTTTCCCCCTTTTTTCTAGAAGTTTATAATTGATTCTCAAGAAGTTCAAGAGTAGATGTCACATATGTGGTTGAATAGGAAGACACAGACTCAAGATTGCTTCATTGTGGGTCGGGAATACTCTTTTGAATACTCATATTTTATTACATTGACACCTTCAATAATAGTCACTTGTGATTCTTCTGGAGGATAGCAATGATGTATGTTTTTTCTTTTCATGTGTTTCTATTATGTATTTTTTCATATTGGCATGAGAAGACTCAGTTTTGTAATGAGTTCATTTCTAAAATAAAGATTGTTGTTCATGATGGTCATCATCAGCTATGGGTACTCCATCCATGAAATTTATAAATGTATGTTGGACCTAGGTCCTCAGGGTCCATATTTTTTTTATCTCCTTTCTGACGAATCATCTGATAAGGGGCAACCTAGTGCTCCTATCTATGCAATTTAGGATTTGATGGATAGTTGTAGATTTGTTGTTGAGATCAGCTCCTTCTCATCCACCTCCTTGCATGAAGAGGGAAGGTTGAAATCTCAAGCACATTTAATCTATGACCTGACTTGACTTGATGATGCGTGTTTCCTCCCTCTGGACGTTCATGGCCTATTCTATTATGGGGTAGGCTCTCATTCTAGTAGAGAAGATGGAAAAATTTCTTCTAGACCTAGGTTTCATGCTAATTACAAAATCCATTCCATGTAATAGGCGTGTCAGTGGAAATTCCCTACCCAAATGGGTCAAGGCATCAAATATCAGAGACACCCCAAAAGGATTCACTCCTAACATGCCTTAGTGTAGCGATCCACCATAAGAATATATCTACCTTTTTAAGATGTGTGTATTTTGTAAGGTGTGTGTGTATTTTGTAAGGTGCCCACTCATTTTGGATCTTTTCATTTAACATTTGTTATTCAAAAATTGATGCTCAAGGCCTTAGTATGAGAGCCTAATATTCTTTGGGAATGAATAGGGTTTTCCTAATGTGGGTTTCCTACCTCATGAATCTTGGGTAATCTCAGATAGAGTTTGGTCCCATCTTGTTTTAAGAAATGAGGTGAGGATATATGTAAGAAGTTTCAACCTCCACATCCTCCTGATAGTCCTTCCTTTTTAGGTTATACATGAAAGATGTAAGATCTATGACATCTCCCTCTGTATAGGTGCCACAATGCTGATTGTGAGGATCAGAAAATGACTTTCCTTTGGGGACTCATAGTCTCTACCATACTTTTTTCGTGTTGATCATAGGTTTCACCTCTCCTTTCCCACAATCATGAACATGTTCGGGTGTATTTTATTAGGCTAAACCTACTTTAATTATTTTTTTCAGATTGGAAAACCTTTGGGGCCTCAGGAAATGGTCATTCTCCTTCCACCCTAGGCTCTAGATTCTACTTTAACATTTTCACTTCAAGGAGCGCTTGGGATGTAGTCAGGTAATTAAGTACATTCTAGGTATTTTAGAGGGCTTGGAGCTTTTGGTTCCATTACATATCTTTCTTTCAAACATCTGCTTGTTGTCAGAGTATGATAAAAAATAGTAATATTTGACAAGGCTAATGAATATATTTGTGATAACGTGGATTTCTAGCTCAATTTTTAGGATGAAATATCATTTGAGGTGTGTATGATGTGATGGAGTGGACTTTTGGAATCCTTAAATGTCCAATGACATAAGTGAATTATGCATGTTGAGTAGTTTTGAGAATCCCAAGTGTTTTGGTAAAGTCTGAGTGGCGATCGATGTTTATATCATGATTAAGATCCCTATATTTAATGTCCTTTGAAGAATTTAGTTGGTGAGTCATATAGTTGAGTTTTTTCACCAAATTATATAATATTGTATCTCGAGAAGTAGTAAAGCTATCGTCAAAATTTGGTGGCAATTGGACGATCCTAGAGGAAGTTATTTAAGTTTGAAATTTGAGAAATTATGTGCATTGTTGAGGTTAATAGACCTAAGTTTAATAGCTTGAGCCTAAAATAGGTTGTGTCACGCGCCCCTTGCTTTTGAGTTGGGTCTTCATGGTCAGATCCTAAACCTAGATATCCAATCTAGTGGTAGTGAGGGATGTTTAAAGTGAGCACTGGATCCTACTTTGGGTGAGTTCCCTTATAGTCATTGGATGCTCCTTGGATGGCTAGATCTTCATCCCCTACCACCGATCAGACTGGAGATCGTGGGGTTATAGTGAGTGGGAAGCTTAGCCTTGCCCCACGTTGCGGTCATGGCCTAAGAAGGGACGATGAGTGGGTGGTTCTCTTTGCCTCACCATAACCTACCAGATGACCCCTCTTTTTGAGTGAACGATCATATGACGACAGAGTTTGAGCTCCCGCTCCTTTCCACATGTCAATTGTGCAAGCAGGTCCAGACCAAAGGAAGGAAATGGAGACAGAGGGTGTGGTAACTAGATTTGAGGATGAATGAAGTAAGGTGGAAGCCAGGGAGTATCGCATGAGTGTTCGCAAGCCCTATTGGTGTTACGTACTCGGCTGACGAAGTCCCTCCTTTCTGGAGATGAACTAGAGTTCGGGTGAGATGTTACATGCTTCTTCACCTCTACTGGGGGATGTGGACAAGTTTGCAGAGGCCTTGCAAAGATTCATGAAGCTGTATATCCAGGCGAGGATGCACAAAGGCAAGTTGCCTCTTTGATCCAGCACAACAGAACCCTATAATGCTAACCTCCTTGAGCATATCACAAGGAGGAGCTATGTGGATGAGAAGATAGGTTGACAGTGTGGATGGAGAGAGGCCAGAGCTCGAGCCTGGGTAGGTCCTTCGCGAGGAGCACTGGAGGATGGCCGATCTATCGCCGGAGATCTCTCATGAGGTGACGGCTTCTGTTGTGGAGAATCAGAGATCGTAAAGCATGAGATCGTGAGAAAGGGAGGCGCGAGATCAGGCTGACGGATCTCTAGATATATAGATGTAACACCTAGGCCCACTGCCCATGGCTCTAGTAGAGTTTTAGGAATGACGACTGGCCCCACAAACCACCACTAGACTTGACTGTACACTTTGTCCACACTGACATGCAAGCCAGGATCAACTTCCCGACTGGTCACCCATCCTAGTACTACTCCAATCTGAGCACGCTTAACTATGGAGTTCTTTAGTGATGGGCTCCTAGAAAAGGAGGTGCACCTTAGTGACATGGGTAGTCCAATCATTCCTTATAAGATCATTATATCTTAGGCCTCAAATCCTGGGACATTACAATCTCCCCCACTTAGACTCTTGACGTCCTCATCAAGGCTCAACTTATAAGGCCTCATAACATCGCCCCATTTCAGAGCAGACCCAGAATGGCCCATGGACACCTATCTCCCGATCACGGAATACCAGTGCAAGGGTGGCTACGTCTACCATGGAAAGCCCTTTCATAGATGACTGGACCACACGGCTCAAGACTGGCATGCCACATGCCCATGTGGACCCCACCTACTGGAGGGGTTATGGCTCTGATACCATTTGTAACACATAGGCCCACTACCCATGGCTCTAGTAGAGTTTTAGGAATGACGACTGGCCCCACAAACCACCACTAGCCTTAACTGCGCACTTTGTCCACACTGACGCGCAAGCTAGGATCAACTTCCTGACTGGTCACCCATCCTAGTACTACTCCAAGCTGAGCATGCTTAACTATGGAGTTCTTTAGTGATGAGCCCCCAGAAAAGGAGGTGCACCTTGGTGATATGGGTAGTCCAATCATTCCTTATAAGATCAGTATATTTGAGGCCACAAATCCTGGGATGTTATAGTGGATCCACCTCCAAACCTGGCTCATAGTAGACCACAGTAACCAACAGAGGTGTGCCCTCCTTAGGGCCACGTGGTGGCACCTGATTGGCCCGAAAAAGGTAAAACCCCTAAAATGCTCAGTTCTTATGTAATTCATAGTATTTAGCCCATATATCAGAAAAATACATATAATATACCAAAATTCTCATCAAGATTTTGAAGCACTAATAACAACGATATAATGTAAGATGTGTAATGTTTGTTTAATGTATAATAAATACCAAATGATGGCCTAAAATTATGAGAAAATACCACTAAATCATAAATCATGTTTTTAATCCATATAAGGTCAAATATTATGATGATGATGCATGAAATCTTATAATTTTCTCTATATGGCTATTTAGGGCTATTAACCCTAAATAAAATGTAATAAATACATACATGCTTAATAAATAGTGAAATTTACAGAACACCCTCATAGATGTAACTGGAAGATAATATGTAAATATGAGATCAGTTTTATACACAAAATCCATGTTATATGTAGTTGAACATTAATACATGGTTTAAAACCCTAATTTTGGTTAATGATGTAACCTAGGGTTAATGTGTGCACAAAATGACATGGAAGCTAATGTTCAGATGATGAACCATAATTTGGGATACAACATCAGTAACATCAATCATAGATAACAAGCAGTAGTAAGACAAGAAATACTGAAGGGAATATCATAAGACTAATTAAAACCCTAATATGAACACATTTAGGGTTAAGATGAGATGTAAGATGATGAGAACCTGATGGTGATATGTGATCTTGTCTTAATCAGGGTTGATAAGGATAGATGACATCAGGAATGTGATTATGTTTGTCTTTCTTGATCAAGGTACACCATTACCTCTTACTTGGCTTATTATACAATATGCTTGTGTTATATGTGTAGTAAAATACTTGGCATATGATATTTGATGAAATGATTGTTCTTGCATGATATGTTGCTTGATTTTCTGCACTTATGGTTATGAACACATGAAACATAATATATCTATTCCATTATATGAAAGCACTAATTCTCTTTGGTAGCAGATCACATTGTACAATGATCTAACACTTTGGTAGTATATCATAAGGCCTTACATCTCAAACTCTTTGGTAGCTGAGATGATGCATTATTCCATAATGTGGAAAATGCATGGATGATAGAATGGAAAATGTGCTTAAAATATGTGTTCTCTTTTTTAATGAACTTCTTTGTGCAACTATATGATTTTTCTTGTATTTCTTTATAACTGTGAAGTATTAGTTTTATATTATTGCCAAGATATGATGAGAGGTATATAAAAGACACATAGGCGTACTCAGTACCATATTCTTGAATATTGTGCTAACGTGTACCATGTAATCTTTTGTTTTAGCTATGTGGACATGTGATCATATCAGAACCAAGATAGTTGAGAGTTATGTGGGGAGCTGATGTTTAGGTGGACTTATTGTCTTAAGATCCTACAGTTTAGTGGTAGTACATGTATATGTTAAAGTTTCTATTCAATATGTAATATCAAATGTTGTAACAATTCATGTTGTAATTATATGTTGAATGGTGAACATATGTTGTATGGTTTTATTATTGTTCATGTGCATGTGCTATTGATTGTTTCCTTCTGACTTCCTCTAATTTTCTTCTTCTTATCCTAGTGTTGGTTTTTAAATTGGGATTCTCGTTGAGGTGAGGTTTCAATTTGGATGTCACACATCAGATTAAGTTATAGAAAATTTGGGGATGTCGAAGGTGGTATCAGAGCATGAGTAATAGAAAAGCCTAGCATTTTTTCATTATGCAACTCAAAGTAAAGAAAATCTTGAACTTGATAATATTTAGGGTTAGATTAGTCATCCTTTAGAGACTAGATCTGACCTAGCCTCTAGGTTAGCGGCTAGATGTCTGAGAACTAGGTCTAGACTGTGCTTGTTGTACAGCAAGACCTTAGATGTCATCCTTTCCTTGTAGTGTAGCGGTATGGGACGTTGCACTATTTTGAAATGATGTACATTGAGGGAAGAGAAATCCTAGGCATATGTCGTTTGTTGTCTAGGGTAGCTACACTAGTCTACACCATGTTCTCACCCTTTTCACTAGTTTTCATGTCACTGTACTCTCTACTATGTGTGGGACACTCATTTCTAGATTTGGTTTTTTTATTCCAATCGGATCAAACCTCGATAGTTTTCTCTTATGCTTGTTTTATCAGAGAAAAACTATATCATATTTTATTATATGTAAGTATTACAAAAATGTGTTCCCACACAAGTATGAGTAGGAGGTGGTCATGTAACCTAAGTGAAACTGAATGACATCAGTCTAGAAGAGCGAGTAGTTCTATATTAGATGTCTAGAGCCTTATTTTGAATTTGTGATAGTTGGAATAAGATTAGATGATGATATAAGTTGTATAGAGATGATATAAGATGATTTATGATGATATATGTTTGTCTTTGAGGACTTAAGTTCAGTTTTGAGGATTTGAGATAAGTTTTGATGATGCAAGTAACTAGGATTTTATGAGATAAGATATGTTAAATTAAGACAAGGTTGTGAGTCAGCATGAGCCTCAAGCTCTTTTACAAAGGAGGACCTCTAGTGTTAGGACTAGTTTTAGGGTTAACTCCTGAGAGAGTGAGACCCAAAGGGAGAAGGTCAGAGAACCTAAACTCCAAGATATGATAATTATGAGATATGTGATATAATATGTCCTAAACTAGAATACTCCTGAGTGATTGAGTTGAGTTGTGTTATACATGATTCTTATAGTCTATCTTGAACCCTACATGTCCTTGTGAGGACCAAACCCTAGAGTTAGAGAGAGGTTGGTTATATATGTGCTTGTAAACATGAATATGAGTGCCTGCCATATGGGTGAGGGAGAGAGCCCAAGAACCTTGAGGAGGTAACTTTTTTTTTGTTATGTGAAGCCTCATGCTTGGGTTGGCAGTTCCTTCTAGGACTCTATTGGCTTACCTGTAAGAGAGAGATGATATATATATGTCTCATGGGTAGAGACCTATGAAGAGAATGTCATAGCATGTTTTGGTTTGTGCTTTTGTGGCTAGATCTTGTAAGGCTGTCACTAGTGCCAATGAGGTAATCCGAGAACCCTAGACTAAGAGAGGAAATATAAAGTATATGCATATGAGATACTCATAGAGTTGAGTTAGCTCAGAGAGACTGAGCATGTCACTACCCTCATGATATGGGTTAGGAGAACCTCAGTTGGACTAGATGAAGTTGTGATATATGTTTAATAAGCCACTTGTGTAAGTTTGTTAGCACGACCATGATATATTATGTCGAAGGATGTGGTCTAATCTTGACATGTGATATATAGATGTGATGTGATGGAAATATAGAAATGGTTTAATAGATATTAATGCATATATGGTTAACCATATACATGAATAATGATGATAATGTGATATTGTTGGCTAATCTTGTGATGAAATAATATTATATGAATGAAACATGTTACATGTGGTGTTAATCTTAGTTCTTAATAAATATGAAAAATATAGTTTGACAGTTAGCACAACATAATGATTATGACACCATGATATGATCTAGATGGATAAAGTGGGTTAACTTCAGTTAACTCCCACCTAAAAGACATATGTTAATGTTGAACATGTTCTAACATTTAGCTCAATGAAATGGTGAAGACCTTTTGGTTTATCCTTGGAGTAAGAGGATGGCTTAATTTTGAGGACAAAATTTCTTTTAAGATGTATATGATGTGATAAAGTGGATTTCTGCTTAATTTTGAGGACGTAATATCTTTTAAGGTGTGTAGGATGTGATGGAGTGGACTTTTAGAATCCTTTAATGTCCAATGACATAAGTGAATTCATGCATGTTGAGTAGTTTTGAGAATCCCAAGTGTTTTGGTAAAGTCTGAGCAGTGATCGGTGTTTATATCATGATTAAGATCCCTATATTTAATGTCCTTTGAGGAATTTAGTTGGAAAGTCATATAGCTGAGTTTTGTCACCAAATTAGAGAAGAATGTAGATCGAGAGGTAGTAAAGCTATGGTGAAAATTTGGTTTCAATAGGAGGATACTAGAGGAAGTTATTTAAGTTTGAAATTTGAGAAATTATGTGCATTATTGAGGTTAATAGACCTAAGTTTAATAGCTTGAGCCTAAAAGAGGCTATGTCACGCACCCCTTGCTTTTGAGCTGGGGCTGTGTGGTCAAATCCTAGCCCTAGATATCCAATCTAGTGGCAGTGAGGGCTATTTAAAATGAGCTCCAGACCCTGCTTTGGGCGAGTTCCTTTATAGTCATTGGATGCACCTTGGATGGCTAGATTTTCATCCCCTACCACCGGTCAAACTGGTGATCATTGAATTACAATGAGTGGGAAGCCTAGCCTTTCCCCATGTCATGGTTGTGTCCTAAGAAGGGATGATGAGTGTGTGGTTCTCTTTTCCTTGCCATGGCCTACCGGATGACCCCTCTTTTTGAGTGAACGATCATCTGAGGAGGGAGTTTGAACTCCTGCTCCTTTCCACCTCTCAACTGTGTGAGCATGTCAAGACCAAAGGAAGGAAATGGAGACAGAGGGGTGGTACCTAGATTTGAGGATGAAAGAAGCAAGGTGGAGGCCAGGGAGTATCACAGGAGTGATCATGAGCCCTATTGGTATTACGTACTCGACTTACGAAGTCCCTCCTTTCTGGAGACAAACCAAAGTTCGGGTGAGATGTTGCAAGCTTATTCGCCTATAATGGAGAATGTGGACAAGTTCATGGAGGCCTTGTGATGATTTTTGAAGCTACAATTCGTGGTGAGGATGCGCAGAGGAAAGTTGCCTCTTTGATCTACCACAACAGAACCATGTGACGCTGACCTCCTCGAGCAGATCACAAGGAGGAGCTATGTGGATGAGAAGATAGGCCAAGAGTGTGGATGGAGAGAGGTCAGAGCTCGAGCCTAGGTAGGTCCTTCATGAGGATCACTGGAGGATGGTCGATCTATTGTCAAAGATCTCCCGTGAGGCGGCGGCTTCTGATGTGGAGAAATAGAGATCGCAAATCACGAGATCGCGAGAAAGGGAGGAGCGGGATCGGGCTAACGGATCTCTGGATCCATGGATCCACCTCCATACCCAAATCATAGCAAACTACAACAACCATAGGAGGTGTGCCCTCCTCAGGGCCACGTGGCAGCACTTGGTTGGCCCGAAAAAGGTAAAACCCCTAAAATTCTTAGTTCTTATATAATTCATAGTAATTAGCTCGTCTATCAGAAAAATACATATAATATACTGAAATTCTCAAAAAAATGAGTAGAACATAGTAGGATGATAATATCATGTTTTTGATATACTAATAATAGTTATATCATGAAAAATGTGTAATGCTTATTTAATGGATAATAAATAGCAAACGATGGCCTAAAATTATAAGAAAATACCAGAAAATCATAAATCATGTTTGTAATCCATATAAGGTTAGATATTATGACAATGATGCAAAAAATCTTGTAATTTTCTCTATATGTCTATTTAGGGTTATTAACCCTAAATAAAATGTAATAAATACATACATGCTCAATAAATGATGAAATTTACAAAACACCCTCATACCAGTAACTGGAAGATAATATGTAAATATGAGATCAATTTTATACATGAAATCCATATTATATGTAGTTGACCTTTAATACATGGTTTAAAACCATAATTTAGTTTAGTGTGTGCACAAAATGGCATGGAGGCTAATGTTCAGATGATGAACCATAATTTGGGATACAACATCAGTAACATCAATCATAGATAACAAAAAGAGTAAGACTAGAAATAATGAAGGGAATATCATAAGACTAAGTAAAATCCTAATATGAACATGTTTAGGGTTAAGATGAGATGTAAGATGATGAGAACTTGATGGTGATATGTGATCTTGTCTTAATCAGGGTTGACAAGGATAGATGACATTAGGAATGTGATTAGGTTTTTCTTTCTTGATCAAGGTATTCCATTACCTCTTACTTGGCTTATTATACAATATGCTTGTGTTATATGTGTAGTAAAATACTTGGCATATGATATTGGATGAAATGATTGTTCTTGCATGATATGTTTCTTATTTGTTTCCGTACTTATGGTTATGAACACATGAAACATAATATATCTGTTCCATTATATGAAAGCATTGATTCTCTTTGGTATCATAGTTCTATAATTTGATCATTCTCTTTGGTAGTAGATCACATTGTACAATGATCAAAATCTTTGGTAGCAGATCATAAGGCCTTACATCTCAAACTCTTTGATAGCTGAGATGATGCATTATTCCCTCAGGTGGAAAATGCATGGATAATATAATGGAAAATGTGCTTAAAATATGTGTTCTCTTTTGTTAATGAACATCTTTGTGCAAGTATATGATTTTTCTTATATTTCTTTATAACTGCCAAGTATTAGTTTTATCTTATTTCCAAGATATGATGAGAGGTATATAAAAGACACGTAGGAGTACTCAGTACAATATTCTTGAATATTGTGTTGATGTGTACCACATGTAATCTTTTGTTTTGGGTATGTGGACATGTAATCATATCAGAACCAAGATAGTTGAGAGTTGTGTGGTGAGCTGATGTATATGTGGACCTATTGTCTTAAGATCCTATAGTTTAGTGGTAGTACATGTATATGTTAAAGTTTCTATTCAATATGTAATATCAAATGTTGTAATAATTCATGTTGCAATTATATGTTGAATGGTGAACATATGTTGTATGGTTTTATTATTGTTCATGTGCGTGTGCTACTGATTGTTTCCTTCTGACTTCCTCTAATTTTCTTCTTCTTATCCTAGTGTGTGGTGTTTAAATTGGAATTCTCACTGAGGTGAGGTTTCAATTTGGATGTCACACATCAGATTAAGTTTTAGAAAATCTGGGGACATCACAATATTCATCCATCTCCTTCAAGTGTATTCCACCCTAGTCATAGATCTCATGTACAATGTAGGGTCCCTCCCACTTAGAGTTGAGCTTGTTGATGGAATTAGCATTCTTTATGACTCACAATACCAAGTTGCCCTTTTAGAAAGTGTGTGGTCAAGCTTTCTTTTTGAATGATCGAGCTATTCTTGCTTAGTAACATTGTGAATGGTACATGAGTTTTGTCCTTTGTTATTCAAGAGTGCTTTGGCACTAGATTAAGTCTTGAATCCACTTACTCTCTGAAATATTTACTTCTTTTAATATGTAGAGTGAAGGGATCTATACTTCAAAAGGTAGGACTACTTCCATCCCATAAAATAGGGAGTATAGTGTATCTTATGTGGATGTCCTGATAGAAGTGTGGTAGGCCCACAAGGCCATTGGAGGATGTTCATGCCAGTTGGCATGGATAACTCATAATTTTCTTAAGAATCCTGATGAAGTTTTTATTGGCAGCTTCTATGACTGTGTTCATTGGAGGCTCTGTGATGTTTGATCCCTAAAGAGCTAAGATACTCCTTGAAGGTCTTGGAAATGAACTTTATCCTATTTTATGAGACAATAACATGCATATGACATACCGGATTATGATATTTTTCTTGAGGAACTTGATGACTTATTGGGTTGATTCTTAGTGATGGACACTTCTTCTACATCACTTGGCAAAATAATCAATTGTGACTAGGATGAAGAAATTTTCATTTGACATCTTAGTATTGATCTTACCTTTCATGTCTATTCTCAATTTTAGAATGTCCAAGGAATTACCATGTTGTAAAGTTTATTTGTAGGCAAATGAATGTAGTCCCCATTGAATTGGTATGCTTGACATTTGCGGACAAATTGGAAACATTCCATTACCATGGTGTTCTGATAGTATCCCAAGAGTGGTATATTCTTGGATAGCACAATTCCTTTCATGTGTCTTCCATATGATCCTACATGAACCTCCTTTATGAGAGTTTCTACTTCTAACTTGTTAATGCATCTAGAAGAGTCTGATTGTAGGATCTATGATGGAGCTATTGTAGGACCCATAACCTGTGTTCTAGGCTAACCCTATTTTCTTTGGCTTGGCTAAGTTCTTAGAATCTATCTCTAACCTATTTAGATGATTTCAGATATTGTCAAAAGCCTAAGTTTCTAGTTTAAGCTTGTTTGGATGATATTTGTGCTTGTTTTGGGTCAAATTGCAATTTACCCATTTGTGAGGGCTATCTTGTAATTTCCCACTTCTAGATTTATTTTACTCTCTTGGCTCCATGATATACAATGTGATTCTTGGGGGCACCTTATTTGAGTGGTGGTACCCTTAGTGGTGGTTAGGGTTTCCCAGGGTTTGGTGTACCTTGACCATGTGTACCTTGTGCGTTGTCTCAACCTAGGTAGCAACCATGGACATGGTTTGTGGGTGTCACAATCGAGACACCTCCCCTAGGTGTGGTTGTCACGACCAAGAGGTTTTGGGTTGTCTTGGGTCGAGACATGTTGCTTGGTGGGGAGTGTCTCGACCAGGGGTGTGTGCATGTGTTGGTCTCTTGTCTCGACCATGTTGATGCTTGGTGCTTTATCATGACCATGGATGGTGTTCCATGGTGGGTCAAGACTGCGACCATGTTGGGTTACCTAGGTGGTCGAGACCTGACAAAAGTGTATCACCATCTCATGCATGTGTGTTTTAAATGGTTAAATATTAGTTTCTTGGGTGGGCAAGTGTCCCTTTGGAGTCCTATCTTGTTAACACATCATCTCTTACCCTACCTCTCTCCTCCTTTTTTACATAAACCCTCTTCTCTCCATGAAAGTGATCTTTTTCAGCCATATTCCTTTTCCTTCCTTGCTTGGTCATCCTTGAAGATTGAGTAAGGTGGTGGTGTTTATGGTTTCACATAACCTGACCCTGTATTAGGGTTTCACATTGCATTACCCTATGTTAGGGTTTTACATAACATCACCCTGTATTAGGGTTTCACATAACATTACCCTATGTTAGGGTTTCACATCATTATCAATTAAGGTTTCACATAACCTCACCCTATATTAGGGTTTCACATAACCTCACCCTGTATTAGGGTTTCACATAGCATTGCCTTGTATTAGGATTTCAAATAACATCCTTATCAATTAGGGTTTCCATTCTCCATTAATTAGGGTTTTATGATTATCTCATTAAACCAAACCCTAAATCAATGCTTTCACATATCCTGGAGCACATAGCATTATTTAAGTATTAAATCATACTTATCAATGTTCTATGTACTTAGGAACACACAACATCATCATCATACCTTATTAGGTTGACTTAACCTCTCACTAAGTACATACACCTATGTTTATCATAGTGTATTGAATTTCTCACTTTCATAGTGGTTCCTTTAAGCAGAATCAACCTTGCATGTGGTGCTTATAGTGATTCTTGCTCATCATTTACCTTGATAAGTGTTTACCTCTCCTTCAAGGTGTTTTCCTTGGAGACACCTAAGTGTTTTGAAATGGCGACACCCAAGTGAAATGGTGTCATTTCCCTTTTTCTCGAACATAGACCATTTTTGACATGACGGTCATTCTTGAGAGTAAACCTCTCCTCACAAGGGGTCAAAGGCCATGTTTTGAAATGGTGACACCCAAGTGAGAGGAAGTTTCTTATCTCTTTTCCCCCTTCTTTCTTTTTGTTTGACCATGATCTTATTTCTTTATTCTCTTAGGCAATCTATACCTTGATGACTTCTATTTCTTGAGGTGCTTTTGTGGCCAAGATTGGAGCTTTTGGTTGAGCTTCATCCTCCCTAGGGATCGTTTGCTTGGAGTTGCCTTTCTTGGAGCTATCTTCCTTAATGTGGGTGATATAACTCTCTACCTTCTCTATTCTTGCACTCTTTTATAAATGAATGTTACTATTTTATCCCTCTAAACATTTCCTTAACATGCTAGTACATGATGCTAAATTCTAGAACTTAGTTGATGTGGGAATCATGCTTGGTTGCAATATAACCCGAAACCATAGGTTTTGTACCCGATTTTTGTGATTGTGGTGGAATGATGGTCTTTTCCTATCTATTGGCCTTGGTTTTGATTGCATGCACGATGAACGAGTGTCTTGATGTTCGATGAGGTTAGGGTTCTATTTTGGTGGTGCTAAATGTGGTTTCTCTTTCTTGTTTAGGGCCCTTATATAGTGATTTCATGATGTAAGATTTAGGGTTTGCAAATCAGTTTCTGGGAGATGTTTCCCTCCTTGAGGGTGATGGTGTTCTTTGCTTCTTTATTCTGTTTTAGCTGTGCTTTGCTTCTGTTTTGGACCTTGGTTAGACTTGGTTTGACAATGCTTCTTTGTCATGGTAGTAGTTTGACCATTGGTGGTCATTAGCCCTTGATCTTTTTGTTGTTTCGATAGAGATGGTTGGTCGTATGATCGAGATACATGCCCTCATTTGTTAGGACCTTTATTCTATTATAGAAGAGATATATGAATTTATGATGAGACTGACCTTTACCCTTGTTGCGGTCGCAACATCACACCAATTTCTTTGTCGGTTATGACCCATGGCTTTTTCAGTCAAGATGCCTTCAGTTATGTGGCCCAGGCTGGTGTTCTTATGGGTGGTCGAAACCCTAACACTTGAAGGTCACAACAAGTTGGTTGAGGGTCAAAGTATCCAACTTGAGTTGAGGTCGCAACCATGATGTGTCATGGTCTAAACATCAAGGTTGGTCACGTTCGAGACATGCATATGAGGGGTGGTCGCGACCCATGTGAAATGGATGATCATGACCCATGTGAGATGGACAGTTGTGACACATGGGTAATGTATGGTTGAGACACATAAATACACATGTTTATGAGTAATGAATGAACTGTGTATGGTGCTATTTGGATGGAAGCCTAATCGACCTTATCCTTGTTCCTTAACCTTAATATACCCATGAATGTGGGATGCAACATAGTTAGTGTTTATTGTTACAATCAGATTGTAAACCCTAATCCTAATCTAGGGATGATTGATGTGTTGCTTTTCTCTCTTAAAATGAATACGAGATTATGATGTTTACTCTTCTATGTTATAAACCCCTAACATTGTAGGTGAGATAAATACCATGGATTATATATGTTGTGGTGATGATTATGTGATCTATTTTGGTGCTTGTACAAAATGATGAAGCATAATGTGGTGATTTATATGTAGGGTTTATGTGATAGGCCTTAGGACCTAATGATGGATTAATGTCTATTGAGAGGAGGCACTCTCAAGTGATGTGATTTGGGATTGATATCCCATAGTGATGTGTAACATTGGTGATGGATTTTTGAATGGCGGTAATATAGAGTTGTAATGGTGATGTGACTAGTTCACACCTTATACGTTTGATATCTTCTGAAGTTGTATTGTTCCCCTTATCCTTGTAGAGATTGTTTTGGATTTATATGTTCTAACTTGATTGATGTTAAAAGTCACCCAATTCGATTAAGTAATCAAGTGAAACCTAATTATGTATTTTGCCATGTTCCATAGATCCATTCTGGTGTCAGCTTTATTTAATGGATTAGTAGTCTCATGCATGAACGTTCTTAAAAGAAGGATTGGCTCATGCATGGCCATCCATATCATGAGGAGTCCAGCTCATGCATGGCTATCTCATACAACCTATAATTGTGGATGCAAGGAGATACTCGACTTGCATCCCTACATATTCAAGAATTTGTGCTCTGAGTCAAACTCGTCTTCTATCACTATACTTGTACCAAGGTGGGCTAGGTTTGCATATATGGACGGACAATCCTTCTGCTGACTATATGTCACTTTTTGTAGTTGACTGATATGTCTCTGCGGTGTTTGACTTGTGCTGAACAAGAGGTGTGGAGAGGTTATGGATTTTGGCTATTCTATATGACTTTGTACAACACCGATTTTGACTTAATAGTGGTTGGTTGGATTTGGGTGGTACGACTCAAATCCACAGGAAAGACATAACACAACCATGTAGTATATCCTGATTAGGATTAAATAGAATAAAATTGGTTGAGACCCTTGCATTATCCTTTTATTGATTTTTTGAATTATTAGACAATAAGAGAAGCCAACATTTATACATGTTCTTCATTATCCTAATTAGAATATAACTTGATCTATTATTTTGTGGTAGATGTCTAGTCTTGTTTAATTTGCTTCACCTATTGTGTACATCTCATTTATCTGAACCTACTCAATCTATTTAGTGTGTTGTTTTACCTACTTAGCTAATATGTGCTTCAATAGATGTAGACAGAGAGTTATATCTCTCACTGGGACTTTTGGTCTCACCCCGTGGGTTTCCACATATTTTAGGTGGTCGATCATGAGGAAGTAGAGATTGTTCTATTGGTATTGAGCAGCAAGAGGACCAGTAGTTGTTGAAATGTTGGATATGTTGCTCATGTATAGAAGTAGAGTCCTATGTGTCTCCAATGTACACTCGGGTTCTTGGGGAGGTTTTTGTTGCATATAACGCTATGAGGTTTTGGCTTTATGCTTGTTGTTGTATAGATATTACATATATGTATATGAACATGTTATCATGTGTGATAGGATGTGGCTAGAGAGCCAGTATATAGTGTCGTGTATAATGTTTGGGCAGGTGATATGCAATACATGTGGCGTTTGTGGACTCATGTGAAATATGCTACAACTCTGATTATTAAATGCAATCAGTTTTAATTTTCTATGCTTTATGGTAACATGGATGTTTAGTTTTAATTCTATAGTTTGGTTTTTGAGTTGTCAGACTTGTTGTGGAATGGGGCATCACAATTTGGTTGGTATCAAAACTTTAGGATAGTTGAGTCTATAGGGGCATAGGACTAGGGTTGCATCTATTCTAATGTCCTCTAGTTTATCTTATAGTCACTTGTACTTATGTAGAAGAAGAAGAAGAGAGATGAAAGAAATGGTTGGAGAACATGAAGAACATGTTGCTGAGAGTTGTGTTTTTGTACTAGGTGGAGGTGGAGTGAGGAAGGTTGTTGATGGGAGGACACCTGAAGTGCCCCAGTTTGACCCGATCGTGCTTGAAAACCCTACCTATCATTCCTTGTTTGGGTAGTTTATGGCCACAATTATAGATATGGTATACATAATGCCAATTCCTCAAATGAGAGCAGCAATCCCCAGTGTGGAATCCATGGGCACTAGGAAGACCTTTGAGAGGTTGAGGCGTGTTGGAGTTGTAGAGTATGCTAGTATGGCAGATCTAGAAAATGTAGATATATGGTTGACAGAGATGGAAAATGCCTTCAAGATCCTCAGCATCCCTAAGGCTGATAAGGTGAAGCACATATTATACCTTTTGAAGGGAAGTGCTTTCCATTGGTGGGCCATTGAGGAGTAGAAAGAACCAATTGTCAATATCAATTCGGAGGAGTTTAGATGGGATTTTTTCAGTAGGTACTTCTTCCATACCTATCTTGATGAGAAGATCTCTCAATTCGAGAAAATCAGGCAAGGGCCCATGTCGATCAACGAGTACGAGGCAAAGTTTATGGAGTTGCTGAGGTTCTTCCCTCACATTGCATCAAAAATGAGGGAGGATATGATGTTTTGAGAAGGGTCTAAACAGTGAGTTGACGACAATAGTGGAATGCTTGTGAATTGTGAGAAGTATTTGATGTTTGTGGAGTCTATCAGGAGGGTTGAACCATCTGTGGTTAACAAGTAGGAAAGGAGTGCCAAGAAGAGGCATGCGCATTACCAGGGGCATTCGTCTTGAGGCTTTAATAAGCCTAGGTTCTATGAACCACCAGCTCAGTAGAGGTCCAGTGCACAGACTCAGTGGTCACCCAACAAAGGTAGAGGTTGTAGTTTTCCACCGACAAGAGCTACCAGTGTAGTGTCAATGTTAGTGACCAGGTCGTCGAGGCCATGGTATGAGAGAAGAACATGCTACAATTGTGGCCAAGTTAGGCATACTAAGTAGTTTTGTTCCATGAAGGATGATGAAGTGACCCAATAGCCAAGGCATAGTCAATAGGGCTCACAAAGGTAATATTACAATAGTGGAGGAGGATGCGGATGTAGACATGCATTATAGGCTGATTCTTTAGGACATGCCACTAGGGGACGGGGACATCAACAGGAGGTGGCTAGATTTTATGCCATGAGTCATCTGGAAGGAGTGGTCAACTCGTGAGTAGTGACAGGTCATATGGAGTTATTTCATTCTAATTTGTCTACTTCTTTCTTTATATCTATTTTGATCGATTCGGGTGTGACCCACTCTTTTATCACTAATGAAGTGATTACTAGTAGATCTTCTCCTATTAGATGTAAATGTGATAGCCTTCATTTAGAAACCATGTTGGTTGGTTCTGTGGAATTGTGGGACGTGTGTCCTTCTCGTGTCCTTTCTTTTCAAGATATAGTATTCAAGTAGATCTCATACCACGTGACATGCAGGTATTTGATGTGATCCATGGAATGCATACCTTGGAGAAGTATTGTGTGGTCTTGGATTGTAGTGCCAAGGTGGTAACGTTTCAGGATGGCAATGCGACGTGGGTCTTCCAAGGAGATAGGAAGATTCTCTCGATGTGTCTAGTATCAACAATGGTGGTAGAGAAGCTGACGAGGCAAGGGTGTAATGCATTTTTGGCACACGTGAGGGATATTAAGGTGAGGAATCCTAGTATCTAGGAGTTACCAATTGTTTGTCAGTTTGAGAACATGTCTCTAAAGGAGTTTCCAGGTGTTCCCCCACCTCGAGAGTTTGATTTTGAGATCAATTTAGTCCCAAGTACCCAGTCGATAGCTCAAGCACAGTACATGATGGTACCAGCTGAAATGGAAGAGTTGAAGAAATAGTTGCAAGAATCGATTGATAAGGGTTTCATCAGACTGAGTATGTCACTATGGGGTGCTCATGTATTGATCATGAAGAAGAAAGATAGATCCATGCATCTGTACATAGATTACAGACAGTTGAACGAGGTGACAATAAATAACAAGTATCCTTTATCGTAGATTTATGACCTATTTGACCAGTTGTGAGGAGCCAAAATATTCTACAAGATTAATCTGAGATCAGCATATCACCAGTTGCAGATCAAGGAAGATAACACACCCAAGTCTACATTCAGGACTCGGTACGGTCATTATGAGTTCGTGGTTATGCCTTTTGGGATAACCAATGCACCATTGGTGTTCATGGATCTAATGAACTGGGTGTTTAGGCCCTATCTGGACCAGTTCGTGGTATTGTTTATAGATGATATCTTGATCTACTCCAGATACAACCAACAATGTGAGCAAAATTTACATCAAGCATTGACCATGTTGAGACAACAACAGTTGTATGACAAGTTCATCAAGTGCAAGTTTGGGCTGATGGAGGTGTCCATCATAAGCATGTAATATCTACTGAAGGTGTTCTTTTAGAACCTAATAAAGTAGAAACTCTGAAAGAGTGGGAGCAGCCGAAGATGCCAACAGAAGTTCATAGATTTCTAGGTTTTAGCAAGATACTACTGAATGTTCAATAAGAACTTTAGTTTAGTGATGTTACCCCTAACAAAACTAAGAAGGAAAGATGTGTCTTTTGTCTGGGATGACAAGTGTCAGTGTTCCTTTCCCTTGTTGAAAGAGAAGCTGACTAGTGCTCCAATATTAGTTCTTCCTGAGCATAGGAAGTGATACATAGTCTTCTGTGATCCTTCGAGAAATGGTTTGGGATGTGTGCTGATTCAGGACAAGAACATTATTTCTTTTGCTTCATGACATCTTAAGAAATATGAGGAGAACTACCCAACCCATGATCTAGAGCAAGCTATAGTGGTTCATGCCTTGAATATCTAGAGGCACTACCTTTATAGTGAGCAGTGTTATATCTACATATATTATAAGAACCTAAAGTACATATTTTCAGAAAATGAGTTGAATACGAGGCAACAATGACAGATGGAGCTAATCAAGGATTATGACTGCATGATTCATTACCATCTAGGGAAGGACAATGTCATGGTAGATGCATTGAGAAGGAAGTCTTCCTTGTCATCATCTACATGTCAAGCACAATTGTGTTCCTTGGTGTGCCATAAGATAGATATGTTGGTCTCCTTGTGTCAGATGAACATGTGGCTAGAGGTTGCCTTGCTAGCTGGGTTGTTGACACATCTGCAGGTAATGCCCACATTGAGGCAACAAAATAGAGAGGCACAACAAGTTGATCTTTTAATACAACAAATAAGATTGGAGTTCAATAGTGAGAAGTGTGATGGCTTCCATGAGGCAGATGATGGGAGCGTGTGTTACTACAATAGAGTCATGGTTCCTGGTGTTGATAACTTGAGGAAGATGGTCTTGGAAGAGGCTCACTCTTCGATGTATGCAATGCATCTGGGTTGAACCAAGATGTACCATAACCTCAAATATCTGTATTGGTGGCCTGGCTTGAAGCGTGATGTGGCTGAGTTAGTAGCTACATGTGGAGTGTGTCAGAAAGTTAATGTTGAACATTAGAATTCTATAGGGAAGTTGTACCTATTTCCTATAACACAGTGGAAATGTGATCATGTAACTATGGACTTTGTGGTTGGTCTTCCTAGGATAGACAAATTTCATAATTCAAATCGGGTGATCATTGATAGTTTGACCAAGTTAGCACATTTTCTTCCTGTAAAGACAACACATACAATGGAGAAACATGCCCAGATATACATCGATGAGATAGTGCATTCACATGGTGTTCCATCTATCATTGTGTCAGATAAAGGTCCTTAGTTTACAAGCCTTTTCTAGGATCACTTGCACACAACTCTAGGTACGTAATTAAGGTTCAACACTACTTTCCATCTGCAGACAGATGGTCAGTCTAAGAGGACCATACAAACCTTGGAGGACCTATTGAGGGATTGTGTCTTGCAATTTTTGGGGAATTGGGACACCCACCTTAGTCTGATAGAGTTCACTTATAATAATAGTTATTAGAGAAGCATCGACATGGAACTGTATGAAGCATTGTACGGGATATGTTGTAGGGATCCGCAATGTTGGTATGAGACAGGTGTATACCCACTTCTTGGTCCTAAACTTGTGCAACTGACAATAGAGAAAATCAAAGTGATTCAACAGTAGATGAAAGCACCTTAGGACAGGTAGAAGTCATATGCTGACAGCTAGTGTAGAGTGTTGGAGTTCTAATTGGGAAACAAGGTGTATCTTAAGGTCTCTCCTTGGAAGGGTTTCTTCAGTTTTGGGAAGAAGGGTAAGTTAGCTCCCAAGTAGATGGGACCTTACCCAATGGTGGCATGTGTTGGGAAAGTGGCCTATAGGTTGGAGTTCCCACCTGAGCTACACAAATTGAATCCAGTATTTCATGTGTCTATGTTGAGGAAGTGCAACCCTGATACTGAGTTGGTTCTATAGCCAGTGGAGGTTGAACTTGATGAGGATATGTCCTATCTTGAAGGAATTGTGTTGATCCTTGACACAAGTGTGAAGAACTTGAAGAAGAAGGACATAGTGCTTGTGAAGGTTCTATGTCATCACCGTGGCATTGAGGAAGACATGTGGGATCTCAAGGAAGATATGCAAAGGAAGTACCCATCTCTTTTTGCTTAGAATTTTGGGAGCAAAACCCTTGTTAGAGGTTTGTGGATCGTAAGACACCTGATCTGTGTTCTGGGCTAACCCTGATTGCTTTTTCTTTTCTAAGTGATTACAACATTTCTCTAATCCCTTGAGGTGTGTTTAGATCTTGTGGAAAGCTTAAGTTTCCAATTTGAGCTTGTTTGGATGATGTTTATGCCTTTTGTGCTTATTTTGGGTCAAATTGCAATTTACCCATTTGTGAGGGTTATCTTGCAATTTGTCACCTCTATAGTTTTCTCTCTCTCTCTCTTGTCTCCATGAGAGAGAATGTTGTGCTTGGGGGCACGCTGGTTGAGTGGTGGTACCCTTACTGGTGGTTAGGATTTTTTAGGGTTTGGTGTACCTTGACCATGTGCACCTTGTGGGTTGTCTCAACCTAGGTCACGACCATGGACATGGTTTGTGGGTGTCGCACTCAAGACACCTCCCCTAGGTGTGGTTTTCATGACCAAGAGGGTTTTGTTTGGTCTTGGGTCGAGACATGTTTCTTGGTGGGGAGTGTTTTGACCTGGGGTGTGTGTGTGTTGGTCTTTTGTCTCGACCATGTTGATGTTTGGTGCTTTGTCGTGACCATGGCCGGTGTTCAAAGGTGGGTCACGACCACAACCATGTTGGGTGACCGAGGTGGTCGAGACCCAACATAGAGTGTATCACCATCTCATACATGTGTGTTTTAAGTGGTTGGATGGTAGTTTCTTGGGTGGACATGTGTCCCTTTAGAGTCCTATCTTGTTGACACATTATCTCTTGCCCTACCTCTCTCCTCCTTTGCTACATAAACCTTCTTCTCTCCTTGCAAGTGATCTTTTTTGGCCATCTTCCTTCTCCTTCCTTGCTTGTTCATCCTTGAAGCTTGAGCAAGGAGGTGATGTTCTTGGTGCCTTGAAGGAGAATCATCCTTGCATGTGTTTCTTGTGGTGATTCTTGCTTATCCTTTACCTTAATAAGTGTTTACTTTTCCTTCATGGTGTTTTCCTTGGATGTTCTGCCCCATCTTCATCACTTTTTCATGGCCTTAAACCATGTTTTGACATGGTGGACGTTCTTGAGAGTAAACTTCTCCTCATAAGCAATCATAGGCCATGTTTTGACAAGGTGACACCAAAGTGAGAGGAAGTTTCTTCTCTCCTTTCCCCCTTTCACTTTTGGTTTGACCATGAGATTCTTTCTCTCTTCTCTTGGGTAATATGTAACCTTACCACCTTATCTTTCTTGAGGTGCTTTTGTGGCTGAGAGTGGAGATTTTAGTGGAGCTTCATCCTCCCTTGGGATCGTGTGCTTGGAGTTTCCTTTCTTGGAGCTATCTTCCTTAAGGCAGGTGATATAACTATCTACCCTCTCTATTCATGCACTCTTTTATACATGCATGTTACTATTTTCTCCATCTAAATTTTTCCTTAACATGCTAGTAGATTATGCTAAATTCTAGAAATTAGTTGATGTGGGAATCATGTTTGGTTGGGATGCAATCTGAAACCCTAAGTTTTTACCCTATTTTTTGTGATTCTATTGTAATGATGGTTTTTTCCTATCTTTTGTCCCTAGTTTTAATCGCATGCATGATGAATGAGTGTCTTGATGTTCTATGAGGTTAGGGTTCAGTTTTGGTGGTGTTAAGATTGGTTTCTCTTTCTTGTTAAAGGCCCTTATATAGTGATCTCAAAATGTAGGTTTTAGGGCTTGGAAATTAGTTTTTGGGAGATGTAACCTCCTTGAGGGTGATGGTGTTCTTTGCTACTTTCTTCTATTTTATCCATGCTTTGCTTCTATTTTGTCCCTTGGTTAGCCTTGGTTTGACGATTGGTCTTTGTCTTGGTAGTAGTTTGGCCATTGGTGGTAATTAGCCCTTGATCTTTTTGTGGTTTCGACAGAGATGATGGTTGGTTGTTTGATCGAGATACCCATCCTAGTTTGTTAGTACATTGCTTCTATTTCGTAAGACATATATGAACTTATGATGAAAGTGACCTTTACCCTTTTTGTGGTCATGACATCACACACATTTCTTTGTTGGTCATGACCCATGGCTTTTTCAGTCAAGATGCCTTCGATTGTGTGGTTGAGGATGGTGTTCTTGAGGGTGGTCAAAACCCTAACCCTAGAAGGTCATGACCGTTTAGTTGAGGGTCAAGGTGTCCAATCTGAGTTGAGGTCACAAACCTAATGTGTCACGATCACAACATCAAGGTTGGTCATGGTCGAGACATGCATATGTCAGGTGGTCGAGACCCATGTGAAGTAGATGGTCACGACCCACATGAGATGGAGAATTGTGACACATGGGTAATGTATTGTTGAGACACATAATTAACACATGTTTATGAGTAATGAATGAACCATGTATGGTGCTTTTTGGATGGATGCCTAATCAACCCTAACCTTGTTCTTTAACCTTAATATACCCCAATAATGTGGGAGGTGACATTGTTAGGGTTTAATGTTACAATTAGATTGTAAACCCTAAGCCTAATCTAGGGATGATTGATGTGTTGCTTTGCTCTCGTAGAATAACTATGAGGTTATAATGTTTTCTCTTCTTTGCTATAAACCCCTAACATTGCAAGTGAGATGAACACCATGGCTTGTATATGTTGTGGTGGTGATTATGTGATACAAGTTGATGCTTGTACACAATGGTGAAGCATAATGTGGTGATTTATAGAATGGGTTTATGTGATAGACCTTATGAACTGGTGATGGCTTAATGTCTATTGAGAGGTGGAAATCTCAAGTGATGTGATTTGGGATTTATGTCCCATAGTGATGTGTACTCTTGGTGATGTCTTTGTGAATGACAGTAATAAAGTGGCGTGATGGTTATGTGACTAGTTCACACCTTATGTGTTTAATATCTTCTGGAGTAGTATTGTTCCTCTTATCCTTGTAGAGTTTGTTTTGGCTTTATACTTTGTAACTTGATTGATGCTAAAAGTCACCCAATTGGCTTAACTAATGAAGTGAAACCTAATTATGTAGTTTTCCATGTGACATATATCCATTCCAATGTCAGCTTTATTTGCTAGATTGGTGAAATGACTTTAACTCGGAGCACATAATTTTGAATATGTGTGGGTGCAAGTCGAGTATCTCCTACGTCCACAATTACAGGTTGTATAAGATGTCCATGCGTGAGTCAATCTCCTCGTGATATGGATGGCCATGCATGAGCCAATCCTTCTTTTAAGAATGGACATGTGTGAGCCTACTCTTCTATAACTGTACCTATACCAGGATGGGCTAGGTATTCATATATGGATGGCCATGCGTGATCCCATCCTTTTGCTGACTATATGTCACATTTTGTAGTTGAAAGATATGTCTCTATGGTGTTTCTCTTGTCCTAACCAAGATCTGTGAAGAGGTCGTGGAATCGGCCTCTTCCATTTGACCTTATATGGCACTGATTTTGACTTAGAAGTGTTCGGTTGGATTTGGGTGGTACGATTGAAATCCTTGGGACAATAACAAAAGACATAACATAGCCATGTGGTATATCATGCTTAGGGTTAAATACGAATAACATTTGTTGAGCCCTTGCATTACCCTATTACTGATTTTTTGAATTATAAGATGATAAGAGAAGTCAACGGTTATACATGTTCTTCATATTCCTTTTTAGAATATAAATTTATCTACTATTTAGCGATAGTTTTCTAGTTTTATTAAATCTACTTCACCTATTATATACATTTCATTTAGATGAACCTACGCAATCTTCTTAGTTTGTTGTTTTACTTGCTTAGCTTATCTGTGCTTTAATAGACGTCAGTAGAGAGTTATATCTCTCACTAGGATGTTTGGTCTCACCCCGTGGGTTTCCACATCTTTTAGGTGGTCTAGAGAGGAAGTAGAGATCATGTTATTGGTGTTGACCAGTAAGAGGACTAGTAGTTACTAAAAGGTTGGATATGTTGCTCGTGTATAGAAGTAGAGTCCTATGTGTCACCCCATGTACAATTAGGTCTTTGAGGAGGTTTTTGTTGCATGTATCACTATGAGGTTTTGGCTCTATGCCCGTTTTTGTATAGATATGACATATATGCATATGAATAAGTTAGCATGTGTGAAAGGATGTGGATAGAGAGTCAATGAATAGTATCTTATATAATGTTTGGGCAGGTGATATGCAATACAGGTGGCTTTTGTGGACTCATGTGCAATATGTTGAAACTCTGATGATTATATTCTATCGCTTTTAATTTTCTATGATTCATGGTAATATGGATGTTTACTTTTAATTTCACAGTTTGGTTTTTGAGTTATCTTGCTTGTTGTTGCACGGGGTGTAACAATTGTTCCACCCTATGACATATTGTGTGGCTTGTCATTTAAGCACCAATTTCTCTATTTGAGAGTGGTTCTTAGGACTGACTTGTTTTGACAGATACAAGATGACATCATAAAACCAATCCTTTTCTTCATCATTAGGTGTATTGTCAATGAGAATATAGTATGAGGGTTGAGAAAGTGTTCGAGCTTTAAAAGAGAAGGTCTAACTTTCCTGGATGTTGATCCATGAAGAGAGGGTTTCTAGAGCTTCAACAAATGCATTGTCATCTCTTATGATGAAGTAAAAAGAGATATGGTTGAAGTCTCAGGCTATAAAATACATATGTTCCCTATATGTAACTAGGTTCTAATCACATTTCTACTAGTTGTTTTTTTCCAGAAAGATTACAAGGAAGGTGTCACCATAGACCTATAAGTGTCGTGCCCCTTACATTATGGAGACCTATAGTCCCTATATGCAAACTTCATACTAGTTCATTGGGAGATAGGAAATGTCGAACTCTGACAACAATACATGCTATTTAGTACATCATCCTATCAGGGTTGGGTGATCACACAAATAGTGGAGTGTATTATTCTTGGTGATTATCTATAGAAATTACGTCATTAGGTAGTGGGGAAGCTTCCAATCCATGTGGATCAGAGCCATGAAATTCTTTTCAATTGTAATGTAGCGAGTCTATGTGTCGTTGAACTTCTTGGACAAATAGAAGATGGTGTTCTTGTTGTTGATTGTTTCTTTACTTAAGATTCTACCCATCAACATATATCAAACGGATAGGCATAGTATGAGAGGGTGTCCAAGCATGGCCGACCTTGATACCTGAGAATAGGAAAGGTCACATTGTTAGTTACATCCAAAGATAGAGGTGTGAACTTAGAGATGAAGTGGTTGTTGTACCAGAGACACTCGAGTAGGCCTCATATCACTTTCTTAATTCTACATGAAGGCATTCCTCTAAGGTCCACTTTGATCACTCTCTAGATGACAATGTATCCCAACAGGTTAACAAACATAACCCCAAAGGTGCATTTGGTAGGATTTAAGTGTATAGAGAATCATCACAATCTTTAAAGTATCTTTTGGATATTTGTGATGAGCTCCAACTAACTTTTAGATATATCTATCATGTAAACCATGTAGACATCCACCTCTTAGTTAATCATGTAGTGAATGAGGGCAACCATCACCGTTTGATATGTAGCTCTAGTGTTCTTGTGACTAAAAGTCATGAACCAATAGTAGAGTACTCCACATTCGGTGATGAAGCATGTCTTCTCTTGAACTTCTTATGCCATCTTGATATAGTTGTAGCTGGAAAATCCATCCATAAAATCTAAGTAGTTCATGGTCGGTTGTGTTGTCAATGAGTACGTCTATGTTTGGAAATGAAAACTCATCTTTTAAAGATGCTTTGTTGAGGTCATGATAATATGCACATATCCATACTTTGCCATCTTTCTTTGGTATTGTTACAATGTTGTCTAGCAATGTATAATAGTCAAACGGATCTATGAAACCAACATTATATTGCTTTTTAACTTATATCATGGTCTTAAGGCTCCTTTCAGGCCACAACCATCCAACCTTTTTGTTGATTGGATAAAAATCGGGGATGATATGGAGTCAATGAACAATGATTGACTCATTCAAACCAGGCATGTAGGAATAACTCCACACAAAAATTTCAATGTAGTGGCATAGAAGCTCTATCAATCAATCTTTGATATCTTATGGTAGACACGCCCCAAATTTTACTTTTCACTTCATGGGGCTTGAGTTAAGATTCATCATCTTTGTCTTATCTTCAATATGAAAAAGTTGATGCTCCTTCTTCATATACTCAAGTATAGGGACTGATTTTAACTCAATGTCTTTTTTTGTAGATCTATACTACCTCAATGAAATAGTTGGTACACTCTTGGATAGTTGGTTTACTCTTTTTGGTTTTGTAATTTTTGGTTTTTTGTATTTTTTGTATTTTTGTTTTTTATTTTATAATGGTAAAAGGGGATGTGGTAGAGTTTGAATAATATCCACTTTGGGATCTCATCCACATTGGGGTGTTTTTTCTCTAATGGGCTATTTTTGGGTGTGTCGGTGGACCTGGTCCTCAAGACGTAGCATTCATCTACACACCAGTTATTGAGTTCCACACCATTGTGGACATGACGGATGAGAGTATGTGGGTATTCCACAACCATTGTATCAAATATGGCATTGACACCCCATGCCTAGATTGTGTTTTAGGCATCATTTGATAGTCGTCCCATGTAGCATTTTAGCCTTCCTCTGTGACCTTGGGGCTTGTAGTCTTAGCGTCATCTTGTCTTGGCTAGCCAAGGAAAACCCAAAGAGGATCATAGTCATCTATTTTAGATGGTATCTCCATTACTTTAGGTGTTAATTTGACAATTTGTATATGAACAAAATGACCATCTTGATAATTTTGGATGCTTTTTATAATTTTAGAATGCTCAGGGCATGGTTTGTTGGTAGAAAGAGTGGGCATTGAGTTGATTTCTTCCTCATTTGTATGGATGACCTTGTCCTCAAACTATTGGTTTTGTGGGGGTGGTATGGAGGCCCTAGCTTTCGATGGTGATTTGGGCAATCTTCTCCATGTTGTTTTTGATCCCTTAATAGTCCTCATGATCATCATTGACTTCTTATACAATGTATGGTAACGTGACGGGGACAATAGCCTTAGCAGCATCAGGATGGTCATTAGTGATGGACATAGTGCATGGAAAGTGGAGATGGGGACCCTTATGCTCGGGACCGAGGTCCCATCAACATAGCACCATGAGTCAACAATCCTTTTCTAGACAAATGTGTCAGGCTACACATCTAAAGTTATGAGTTAGTGGTAGACAATTAAGGTATCCTCTTCAAGACAATTAACCTCTTCAAGACAAATCTCTAGTAGTGGGACACAATGTTGTGGGTTATTAATACAATGTCTACTTGGTGATCCAAGGATAGGTTTAGTACGGGACATAGAACCCTAGGCCCAAACCCTTTTGTCTAGAAGGGATCTGAATGATCTTTGTGCATCCTTGTCATCTATCTCTCTATTCTGCATCTGGATGAGTGTTCATCTCCCATAGCCATTGTGCAAACAATGTGGGATTGTAGAGTAGATGGAGATTTTTTATGTGTGGTGATACCTAACTGATATTGGCAATATATAGCATCTCAAAGACATAGATAGGAGACCATCCTCCTCAATGTAAGCTAGGGTACTAGGATTTTAAGCGTGAACAATGATGATAGAATGGATTGATCAATCTAAATTTTTTCATATAGTGATGTCGGAACTGCACAAATCTAATGAATCCATGTCCTTCCTAGGATGTAGTTGAAGGATGGACTCATCTCATGACCACAAAAAGGGATGTAAATGTATGTGGCCAAATTTGCAGTTGCAAGTTAATTTCTCCCAGAGTATCTTTAATTACTCTGTCAAGGAGGTTTCTTTCTTTTTTTGTCAAATGAAGGTCAGAGATATTCTTCCCCAAGCTAACTAGTATCTTTAAGGGACACACATTGAGGAAGACATTTTTGTCGACAAAGAGTGAGGGTATCTTGAGTCCAATGTATATTTTTGTAATTAATAAGGGGCTATTGTGACTTCCTCCTGTTACAATCACAATTGGGAGAATGAGATTAGGTATGAGGTTGTGATTAATGTAATGGTGGGTTCAAGAGATTTTGACCTCACTACTTTTGCAATGTAGGCCTGTTCTAGAGTTTTCATGACTACTTTTTGAAGTTTCATTAAGTTTTGGATCACTTTTGTCGATGACACTTCCCCCTTCTAGTTTGTTCATTAATTGGATTGTATCTAAGCCTTCAAGTCCAACCTCCTTACAAATATCTGGTTTTGGAGTAGCTTCTTAGTATTAATAGAAGGATTGGAGACCTTGTCGGTCCCATCCTAGTAGTGACTCCAAAAATTAGTCAACTTCTCCTTGCCCTTGCTAAGAGGTGGTGGTACCTCTGGTAGAATAGGGTGTTGTTCTGTCTTCATTGAGATTATCGAGGTTGTTGCAGTTGGTACCACAACCATAGGGCAAGGAATTGTTTTTTGTTGGGTCTTTCCTAGGAATTGTTCCTTCATGACCCAAACCTTATGCACTTTTGGCCCTTGGAGGGATTTTGGTATGCTGATTGGTTGTGCTTTATGCCTTTGGCGAGCTCCCATATGCTAACTGGCCTTCTAGGTCCTACTAGGATAAATAGGTTCTTTTCTTAAATCAAGGTGATTATCTAAGTACTTTGGGACCAGTTCTTGACTGGTTCCTCCATAGGAAGGATGAGCCCACGTGATGAGTCCTTTAGAAGAGAGATCACAACCAATGTATTAGAGGAGGAAGGCACCTCTTCTAATGTGAATATGTTGACCTCAAAAACATCTATCAAGACTTCCTAGGTGTGTTCAAGTGTGATGCATGAGTCAGTCTTGTGCCCTTTTTCTCAGTGGAAATCATAAAAGGCATTAGCATTGTAGCTTTCTAGTAGGGGATTCAATAGATCCCTTATGGATAAGAACTTGAGTCAGTTATTGATATCTAGAAATATGGTGTTAATAGAAGCTACTAGGGGGTGAAATTCCTTTTCATCTTAGAAGGTTGTTATTCTAATGGAGCAGTCATCATTGGCTTAGCTTGAGGTATCATGTTATCGACTGTCAGAGTAGTATTTGTGACTTCCTACTGCATCGATGGTGAAAGGTGGTGGTATGTACCCATAGTAGTTTCTTGGAAGCCACACGTACTACAGGGGCATGTACTAACATTGAAAGTTGGGTGGCATCATGTGAGCATGATTTTGTTGAGATGTTGGGACATGGGTTATCTGATCTAGAAACATCCATATAGGCAAAATATATATGGTTAATTGTTGTCACTTTCCACATCCTATGAGGATGAGCAATGCCACAAACAATGACATATGTGGCTTTTTCCTTTATCCATTTAGACTTATGACTAGTTGTCACGGATGGGGACAATGGATGAAAAGTGATTCCAATTTATTGGTAGACCCTTTTCTTGATTTTTTTTCTATACCACTGCATGTATGAGCTCTGGGAAGGTGTTGTATGAATGATAGAGATAAGAAGGTCATAAATTTTGGGTTGGAAGCTCTGATCACCATGTCTAGGGACTCATATTTGTGGTCCTAAACTGTAGTTGAGAAGATACATCCCTCCATCTCCCAACGAACTCAAACAATCTTTCATCTTCCATTTGTTACAACACTTCTAGGTCTTCTTTGGTCGTGACCTGGTCTAAAGTCAAGTCATATTGATCAACAAACTTCTCATCCAAATTCATCCATGTGGTGATGGAGGCAATGTCATGCTTATTGTACCAGGCCTATATGAGACATGTAAAGGTTTAGGCAAAACAACTTTTGTTAGTACTTTCTTGTTATCTTAGACTTCCACCATATTTGAGCAATATGACTTGATGTGGGCCATGGGATCCCTCTTTCTGGAGTACTCATGGAAGTTTTGCATGTCAAAGTAGTTAGGAAACTTCTTATCTGAGAAGTGGAAAAAGTTGTTGAACGTCTTTCCACTATCTTTCTTCCCGTATAGTTGTTCGAACTTCTATAAGATCTTGAGAATAGGGGGGCCTCTGGTAGTGGGTTCCTATGTGGTAGCTTCTTGGCGTGCACCCCCACTAGTATTATTGGCGGTGTGATTGTCACTGGTGGAACCATGTATACAGGTGGTGGGAGCCCATAACCCCTCACATATATAGTTTGTACCATAAATGGGGTGGTGGATATAGAGAATGAAGAATGCAGATTGATCATTGTGCAATCAGATGTTGTGCTTGAACCTTTGAAACAGTGTTGGACTTATTGCCTCCTGGGAATCTCCCTTGATAGGTGCAGCTTATTACTCTTTCTTTTTCCCTTCATCTTCTCCTTTAGAACTCAAGAAGGATGTTTTTTCCTCTTGAGTAACTGGGATTTCCCTAGTGTTCTTGAATGGTGGACCATGATAGTGCCTTAGATGGAATAGTTTTAGTTGAGGAAGATAGGAACCCCACACACTATACAATATGAATGATATCAATGACTCGATGTGTGTGGTTCCCAATCTGGTGAATCCTGAATTGAGCCATCCACCTTCATATCTTGAGCTCAATGGAGGCATGAAGATCACGTTGGGCGGCTAATCTTATGGAGGACCTCCTTGAGAGTCAATTGTATCAGGTATTACTACAACTTCCTTACGCTTTTCCATTCTTACAGGTTTTTCTTACTTGTTTTGGATGGCATCCCCCTTGGGGTCATCCTCAGATTGATGATCTAGACTTCTATTCCATGCAATATGAGTTGATCATTGCTGAGACTGGGTGAATAACATGCTTCTTGATCTTCCTGTTATGTCTTGAAATTCACATTAGTGGGATTCAAAAGTAGGGTGTAACATTATATACAAAGGTACTTTGTGCTTGGTGGTGGGTCCTACCACACACATTATAATCAGTGGAAAATTAAAAAGACTTCCCCTTCTGGTCTGGGAAGTGTATAGGAAGGAATATCCCCTGAGTTTGTAACACCCTTCTCACAACGGAAGACAATTGTGAAGCTTTTTTTCATCATTATAGAATTTTAGGCAATTGTTCTTGCATCTAGCCCCGGTGAGTGATAACACCCAAATTTAGGCATTTCTGATAAGTATCTAACTATAGTCTTGTGCCATTATAGCCTTGATATGCCCATAATAACTCCATATGCTTAGGTTTTTGTAATTTATACCTTTTTGAAGATACAGTTGTTTATCTAGCCAATTTGGGACTTGCAGGAACCAAACTCAAGAAAGCAACAAACTCCCTTAAATTAACAAATGAGTTTGAGTAGAATTCATGTAATTTGAGATGAATTCATTGCCCCTGATAGCTGAACATCTAGATGCTTATTTGATTCTTTTTCTTTGGAAGACGATTGAAGGTTAACCTTCTGATGATTTGTTCTAAAGGTCACAACTGACGACCAAAAACCTTCTGTAGGAGTGTGTCCACTCTCACCTTCTGATGTCCTACGATACCTCATCACACTAAATGAGATTACTCAAAGCAAAAAACATGATCAACTACTAATGAATCACATATTCAAAAAAAAATGCGGAATAATTAAAACCAATTTCAAAAATGTAAACCAACTTTGGAACATTTACATAAAGGTCAATCTTTTCATTCTCATTTAGTGTAACAAGTAATTACATTTGGGTCCAATGGCCTCAGCCACATCCTGTATACAAAAGATATTTCACATGTACATGCCATATTTTACGAACACTTGCATACAACCAAAATCTCGTGTTGATACAAGAATATCTTCTAGAAAACAACTTCCATTCTTGGACCTGAGAGTACATGGACGACACTAGGACTCTACTACTAACATCTACATCTGACCAACCTTTTGAATCTATTGATCGCCAGGCTGGTTTTCTTCAAAAGAACGACCTCGACCACATTGCCCGTGACCACCTAAAAAGATGTGGTAACCCATGGGTTAGACCCAGTCCCGACGAAAGATATAACTCTCTCCAATAAATATTGATTACAATACATTAATTAACATTAAATAAATTGAGCAGATAGGATATTAAATAAGAAATTTAAGACTATTGAATAGTTTAAGAATACTAAGTAGTTTAAGTAAATAAGCTTTAATTACAAGTAGAATTTTTATTTCATAAATCAGCATCATGTATGATATGTGTAGTATAAAAACAAGATAAGGGCTAATCAACCAATGTGAGACATATTTGACCCTACTAAATATACTACACATCTTGTATTACATCTTTTATTAATATGCCCAGGGGAGTTTGAGTCATACTACTCAAAGTCCAACTAACTACCGCTTGGTCACAAACAGTTCCATACAAGATCTAGGAGAGTAGGAATCCTAATATCTCTTCCCCTCAGTTAGTATGGGTAAACTACAGTGACATTTTTAGTCCGGCTGCCAATAGCAACATATAGTCAAGCTGATATCATGTAGTCCATCCTAGGTACAGGTCACGATACTAGCAACCAGTGTTTACAAACCCTATTATCTCAGGTGCAACCGTAGCTGTCCTCAATCACATTACACATTATGAATATCTGAGACACAAGTGTAGTCATTATCATCTACCTTGGAATCAGGATGTCAAGGATGTAAACTCACTTGGAACCACACATACTCAACATGTTATGTATGTGACTCTGAGCTTTCCTTAGAAATACTCGTTTCACCCTCCAGCAAGTTCTGACACTAAAGATAGTTTACGACATAGGTCACTACATGATTAGAGTTACTCTTGATTAGTTACTACGAATTGGGGGAATTAAGGCTTTTCATACAAATGGACATACAAACCATAATTCAATTTCTATCAAGAGTATGTGTATTGCAACTTCAAAAGATATAAAATATTTTATGTATAAATCTTAATCACATTATCAGATGCTATCATCCATGGCATTGTAATGAACCACATTACATCATACTATTTCAAGATACCCAATTCTTATCACAAGTTCTAGGGTTTCAACCGTCATTGAAATGTGAATCAGATTTCACCTCAATCAAGACTCAAACTTACCCAAAGGTCATCATGATTATCACATTAATCCCTATAAGATCATCATTATCATTCTAGGCCTTAAACAAGGCTCAAAAGTTCATTATCACATATGTATCCCATAGGTTTTAACATGGCAAGGCACTATGATATTCAATTAGTACTACATTGAGGTTTCTACACAAGGAGAGTGTAATACATTGTCACACTAATCACTCAAGAGGTATAATTATAACCAATCACCATCTTTTAGTCATATTAGAGTTGGTATAACAAGCCATGTTTCATTAAGGGTACACATCCACTTATTATGGTGATTTATCAAATATATTCATATGAGGGCAAAGGTAAGACTACAAGTTCAATGGTGTTGTACCATCAAATTCTCATTACTATAACCCACATATAATGCTATGGGATTCATTCTCTATGGATGTTGAAACATCCAAACTCATTCACTGGATCAGGTTCATTATTCAAAATTATCAATTAGAGTATAGGTCCAACCATTAGATCCATTGAACCAAAGATATAATTGGTTTAGGGATGATTTGAAGCTACATCTAAGAGCTTGAATCACCATCAGTTGTGGTGTCTTGATCCACCATCAGTTGTGACATATTGGGTCACCATTGATTGGTAGGACGAGCACTACTATCATTTTAACCATCAGGTGACGACCTAATGTCACTGTTAATTGATAGCATCATTATGGTACTTAGTGGTTGGTCATTAAGCTTCTAACTAAGACAAAACCTAACCTAAGGTGTGAACGTCAGTTGTCACCATCATTTGACATGCTTGGTCACCACCATCGGTTGTCATGATAGCAACACCATCAGTTGTTGCATGGTCTTTCCATTGGGTCATGTGGTGGTGAAGGATATAGCTTGGAAATCCTAATTTAGGCCATCGGTTGTTAGGTACATAGCACCATACATTGTTAGAACAACCTGACCAAGTCATCTTCTACCTCAAGCAAAACTTGTACATGATTCTAGGTTCATCTAGTACTGAAAACAAAACAGGGAACACCATAAAAATTGAAATCTCAAGCAAACTCAACTTCTTCAACCTTAAATCTCCATTTTAGGCAAGTACATGAGCTAACAAGCTTATAGTAAGCAATATAAGTAAATATGTTTATAAAAATCACCTCTATTGAGAAGAATAGACTTGTAGCAAAAAGAAACTCGAGAAAATAAGGAAAGAAAACCCAAGTTTTAAATTTAAACTAGGCCAAGTAGGAACCTTTCTTCACAAGAGCAAACCCTAAAAGAAGTGGCAAGAAAAGGTAGATCCTTGAGCTCTAAAGAATCTTTTACCTTGGAACAACAAGGTTCCAACCTGTATAAATGTAGGAGGAAGAAGAATAGAGAAAGAAACAAAGTTAATGAGGGATACTTACTTGTTTAGGTCAAAATCACCAAGAAGGATCTTTAGAAACCCTGAAGGAAGCAAAATGGAACCCTAGGAGCTTCCACCAAGAAGATTGCCTTCTTCTTCTAGCTTAGATAGGTCATCTGCAACTAAATAGAGAGGGAACAAGGTTCTTTGAAGGACGGAAGTGTTAGAGATCAAAAGTTTCATCTGGGAGCTTAAGTATAAGGATATAAAGCTTGTAGGATAAGGTAGAGAAAAAGCATGAGGTGTACAAGAAACTCTCCATGTGTCCATGCTGGCTTAAAGAGCCCATGGATGCGCAAGCAGCAGGTTCACTAGTTGATTGGGGAATGTTGGGCCATTGGTTGATGGTCTCCTAGGTCCACCACCACCACATCATCATTATCATTCTAGGTCATAAACAAGGCTCAAAAGTTCATCATCACATATGTATCCCATAGGTTTTATCATGGGAAGAACTATGGTATTCAATTAGTACTACATTGAGGTTTCAACACAAGGAGAGTTTAATACATTGTTGCACTAACCACTCAAGAGGTATAACTATAACCAATCACCATCTTTTAGTCATATTAGAGCTGGTATAAAAAGCCATGTTCCATTAAGGGTACACATCCACTTGTTATGGTGATTTATCAAATATATTCATATGAGGACAAAGGTAAGACTATGGGACCATTGGACCATTCGAACCAATCACCCACATATAATGACATGGGACTCATCCTAATCCTTTGGATATTGAAACATCCAAACTCATTCATTGGATCGGGTTCATTATTCAAAATTATCAATTAGAGTATTGGTTCAACCATTAGATCCATTGAACCAGGAGATCATTGGTTTAAGGCTTATTTGAAACTACATTTAAGATCTTGACTCACCATTATTTGTGGTGGTCTAACCCACCATTAGTTGTGACATCTTGGGTCACCATTAGTTGGTAGGATCAGCACTACTATCATTTTCACCATCGGGTGACGACCTAATGTCACTATTAATTGATAGCATCATTAGAGTACTTAGAGGTTGATCATTAATCTTCTAATTGATCCAAAACCTAACCTAACGGGTGACCATCATTTTTCACCATCGGTTGACACCCTTGGTCACCACCATCGGGCGTCATGATAGGAACACCACTGTTTGTTGCATTGTATCACCATCAGGTCATGTGGTAGTGAAGGATATAGCTTGGAAACCCTAATTTGGACCATCGACTGTTAGGTGTTTAGAACCTTCGGTTGTTAGAAGAACCTTAACCAAGTCATCTTTTACCTTAGGCATAACATGTAAATGATTACAGGTTCATCTAGTACTGAAAACAGAATAGGGAACACCATAAAAATCAAAATCTCAAGCAAACTTAGCTTCTTCAAGCTTAAATCACCATTTTTAGGCAAGTACATGAGATAACAAGCTTATAGTAAGAAATATAAGTAAATAGGGTTATAAAAATCGCCTCTAATGAGAAGAAAAAACATCTAGTAGAAAGAAACTTGGGAAAAGAAGGCAAGAAAACTCAAGTTTTAGATCTTAACTCGGCATAGTAGGCACCTTTCTTCATAAGAGGAGCATACCCTAGAAGAAGAGGCAAGAAAAGGTAGATCCTTGATCTTGAAAGCATGTTTTACAATGAAACAACAAGTTTCTGACCTGGAGATAGGTAGGAGGGAGACGAATAGAGAAAGAAATAGAGGGAAGGAGGGGATACTTGTTTAGGTCAAGATCACCAAGAAGGAACTTTAGAAATCCTAAATGAAGCAAAACAAAACCCTAGGAGCTTCCACCAAGAAGATCACATTCTTCTTCTACCTTGGATGGGTCCTCCAAATATAAATAGAGAGGGAACGAGGTTCTTAGAAGGGAGGAAGTGATAGAGATCAAAAGTTTCATTTGGGATCTTAAGGATAAGTATATAAAGCTTGGAGGATAAGGTAGAAAAGAATCATGAGGTGTACAAGCATCTCTCCAAGTGTCCATGGCTTAAAGCTTCCATGGAAGAGAAATTAGCAAATACACCAGCTGTTAGGGACTTCTGGGCCATTGGTTAATGGTCTCCCAGGTCTGCCACCATATATTAGTCAAAGGTACCATCATTTGTTCATGGTTTTAGGTCAAAAAATGTTTGAACCATCGGTTCATCACCTTATAAGTGAACCATGGGTTCAAGTGAACCAAACAAGCATGAACCATCAACCTAGAGCCTTCTAGTGATGACCGCCAGATGTACCATTGGTTTTTGGCCACTGAGTGTTTCCCAAACCAGTGGAACCATTGTTTGATATCCTTGAAGGTGGCTCATCCATGGGGGTTGTCAACCCTAATTTAACATAGAAAGGAACTCCTCCAAACTAAGGTACAATTGAGAACCCCATTGTTCAACAAGATAAATTATGATAATGTAACATCTAATGAAAAATTTCAAATAAAATCTCTCAATTGGGTAAATTTCATAAAACTCCAAAATGTACATAAAATTGCATAACTTTCTCAAATAGTATCCAAAATGGACCAAATTCGAAACTTAATATTATATTATGATTCCAAAGCATATCAAAAGGTTAGATTAAGGTTCTAAGAATTCAATAATGGTAATTAAGCTTGTTAAACACTTTAAGAAAGTTCAGGGTCCTTACATGTCCCATCTTCTTATGGTGCCTCCCAAGGGCACCAACCGATGGACCGTCTTCTAAAGGTGCCCTCCAAAGGCCCATCTTCCAATGGAATCACCTAAGGGCTAGATATTAAGGACACTAAACTCCAAAAATTGAAGGCTTGAATTCAAATCACATCACCCAATTCAAGTCAAATTTGGGCCCACTTTCACTCTCCAATTTAAACACCCTCCATGGCCACCAGGCTAGGGGTTCCAAACATCAATTTTGCTTTCTTTTGTGGTTCAGTTATTTGATTTCTAAAGCTCGTCTTTAGAGCTCCATGACCTGAGAGGGATAAGGATATGACCCCTACACCCTCTCCATTAGTTTGCATCCATATACCTTCAGTTTCTGTCATCTTCCACCTTGATCAACCACCTTCCATCCATTTCCACACCATTTTCCACCACCCTTCACCCATTAAAGTTGTTGTTGGGGAAGAATCAAGGAGAAAGGAGACCAAGGAGTCTAGAAGAGAAAGGAGGACGACCCCAAAGATGAGATCCATCCCATTTGGAGTCTAAGAAGTTAGAGAAACCTCTCTTCCATGAAATAAATCTCTTCTTCTTCCTCTTACTTCTATTAGTCTCTTTTGTTTCTATACAAACAATGTATTTCCATTTTGGTTCAGTGCCAACTGTGCTTGTCCATGGGTAATTGAGATCCTTCTTGTCTATGTAGTATGTTTTGGCATGATTTATGTACTTTTACCCGATGCAAGTAGTTTTCTTCCAGATCTAGTAGGTTTTCTAGTTTGGTCGATCTCTTTCCAGCCTGAACCTACATTTTTACCAAGCTTGAGAGATTTGTTGTAGAAATAGGTGGAAGAGGTTGTTTAGATTGAAATACGAGAGGAGGATGTCCAAGGGAGGATTTTTCTAAAACACAAAGAGGAAGACATCCGAATCAGACCTGTGAATTTCAACACATTCATCTAACTTGACTAGTTTCACCACATGTATTCAGTGTATATTCTATATTGTTCCTAACATCTTTTAATATACTAGACCCTAGATGGTATCTGAAATATTCAGGGGAAATGGTCTTATATCCTCAACATAGGCTTCAGATCATTGATGGGGTTTTAGTGACACAATGTGGGAGAAAGTGGGATGACCTCAATAGGAGCAGCTACCACAATTCATGCCATGTTTTCTTGTTAATTGCTTTCTAGGGAGTTTTTGGGTTGTCTACGCCTTAGAACAAGTATATATATTGCCCAACTTGTGGTTACATAGCCAAGAACTCCATTCTCCTATTTAGTAGGATTTGATAGAATCTATTTTCTCTATTTTCCTTTATTTTGTTTTGTTCTATTTTGCTACACTTTCTCTAGGTCCTTACATATACCAACCCACAATTTTGCTTAACTGAATAAGGACCTAACTTTATACATCTATAGATCCCCACATCCCTATATTTGACCATGTATATCTACTTCGACCCCTTAATTGAGTTTTGGGGATCCTGAAGGTATTATATTAAAATTTTAAAGTCTGGTCCTTCTAATTCTACCTTCTTTTGAACACCCGACATAGGCTGATCAGCAAGGTAAGGAAATGTATCCCCTTTTGTGCAACATGTGCTTGCAAATTCTATGGAAAAAATAGAAGATGGTGGTTGTGATGTTCCTCGGAGAAGTGATCCATAAGAATAGCTTAAAAGAGGATGGAGGGTGAAGAGTTTTATGGTTGTTCAAGATTAAGGTATACCTAACCAGTCTAATGACTATGCACATTTAGTCGCTTTTATTCCCCTAGATGTCCTCATCCAGTGGGGTCACTGAACGAAAACCCTTGGTATCATCCATGACACTCTAGATTCATCCAAATTTGAGATGTTTGTTCTGGGAGTTTCTACCCCTTTCATGTAATGAATGGGTAACAAGGATGAATCCTCTTCATGGATTCTCCTTATATATGGGGTTAAGTAAAATGTCGTGGTCTAGTTTTAGTCTAGGACTGTGAATGTGAGCACAAAAGCACAAAGTTGATCTGGTTTGAGGTCATAGTCTATGACCATAGATGTGAACTTGTGAGGAGCTAGATGGTCCAGTTTTAGATTATAGTCTAGGACCCTTGGTTGGAAAATGTAGTGTGTTACAACCCCAATTTTGGGTTCTTTTGGTGAGAAATGTAATTTCTCCTAGTAAAGATATTTGAACAAATAATGATATAATTTGTTTTGAATAAATGAATTTTGTTTACGATAGCCTTATTGGTTGTTTTGTGGGCTTGATTGGCTATTGTGCCCAATAACAAGATAATTCAATTATTAAATAATTAAATAAGAAAAGGAGAAAAGAAAGATGAAGAAACCTCTAGAAGGCAAAAGAATATAATCCAAGGTTGGATTTTGTGCCTGTTGGGTTCCAAGGAGTCCAAAGTTGCAAAGATAATGCAACAAGAAAAGAAAAGATCAATTAAGTATTTCTTTATTAAGAAAGAAATTGAAAACAATGATAAAATGTGGAAATAAGTGGAAAGAGGTATGATTGAGTTATCTTTGATGGATTTTCGTATCCATGAGGTTTCTAATGTTAAAAGGAATTCCAATAAGGAAAATAAAAAGAGAGATAAAGAGAAATCCTTAAAAAGAGATATTTTAATAAAGAAATAAATGAGATAATGATAAATGATGGACATAGATGCATCTAGAAGGATAATGAGTATCCACTAAAAAGGATTTTGAAATATTAGAAGTTTCGTGGGGTCCAAGGATCCCCAATGGAGAAGTAGAAAGAGAAAATACCAACAATACAAAATAAGAGGATAATGTGATACATAATTAATGGATTTTGTGGCATTGCTAAAAAGGAGTATTTTCTACTAAAAGGAAATATAAATATCATAGACAGAAGATTAAAAGTGAAGCATGATGATGAAAAGAGAGATGATTTTCGAATTCCTTAATGACCAAGGATCATGGATAAACAAGGAATTGCTAAAGAGAGAGAAAATACTTCTTAATTAATGAAAATTTATTTCCTATTAGTAAAAGTCTTGTTTGCTTCGTGGGCAAGCATTCTGGGGTGTGGATACCCTCCCCTATATAAGGGGTAACACCCTTGGCCAAATCCAAGAGGGTCACATGCACCCTTCTCTCTCCTTCTTCATCATTTCGTTCAAAACCCTAACAATCGGGGTAGTGTGACCCCAGGGCAACAAGGAGCCATGGACTCGAGTACGTTGGAAGCCCAATGCTCCCACGACACCATAGGCGAACCAGGTCATCTCCTCGTGCTCTGGAACTTGCACAACAGCCACTGGATGGCTGCAAGTTGGCCGCAAGTTGCAGGTTGGTTTCTTTTGAAATGGCCACCTAGGCCATGAGCTGGGTGGTGCCCCAGGTGCGGCGTGATGTGGTGGAGCTAAGGGAATGATTGGCGGTGGTCGTCAAGGTCAGAGACGGAAGGAGGAGTCATGCCCAGGGCTGCGATCGGCATCAATAGCGGCGTTGGGAGGAAAAAGAAGAAGAAGGCAGGTTGCATTGGACCCTTATTCCCCTCCGTGGCTGAAGGAGTATCCACTTAAATGAGGGCAGTTCTGACTTTTTGTTATGTTTTCCAATGCAAGCAATTTTGCATGAAAGAGGCAACGTGGCATCTTCTTATTGGTCCAAAAAGGTAATCCTTGAAAATTTCATATCTAAATAATGGCAGCTTAGATTGGTACATATAATATATGTATTTTGCTCAGAAAAACGAGAGGAATTCAATAAAATGGTTTTAGAGTCTAATTGCAATTGAAATTTGAAAAGTAATGGAAATTATCAACTTTAATGCTTTAATGATTAAGAAGCCCTATTTTTATATGATTAATGTATTTAGTAGGGTTTAATGGATGATTAAAGTTGATATTAACTTGTTAATTGTAAAAAGGTACATTAAGAACAAAAAGGATGAACTTTGCATGTAATTGGTTTAATTTAGAGTTTTATGTGCATAAATATGCTTTACTGAGCCTTGAAACCCTAATTACTACATTAAGGGTATTTATCCACAATTAGGAACTTTTATAATCGAAATAGCTTAGAATTATCATATCTCAACTTTAATCACAAAATTGAACAATTAAAGCCATTAAGAGTCATATTTACTAATATTAGGGTTTCAAGGCTCATTAAATCATATTTATGCACATAAAACTCTAAATTAAACCAATTACATGAAAAGTTCATCCTTTTTGTTCTTAATGTACCTTTTTACAATTAACAAGTTAATATCAACTTTAATCATCCATTAAACCCTACTTAATACGTTAATCATCTCAAAATAGGGTTTCTTAATCATTAAAGCATCAAAGTTGATAATTTCCAGTACTTTTCATATTTCAATAGGAATTAGCCTCTAAAAACATTTTTAGTTAATTCATCTCATTTTTCTGAGAAAAACACATATATTATATGTACCAATCCAAGATACCATTATTTAGATATGAATTTTGCAAGGATTAACTTTTTGGACCAATCAGAAGATGCTACGTCGCCTCTTTCATGCAATGTTGCTTGCATTGGAAAACATAATGAGAAGTCGGAACTGCCCTCGATTAAGTGGATACTCCTTCATCCTGTGGAGGGGCATAATATTCCAATGCAACCTGCCTTCTTCTTCTTCATCCCGATGCCGCTATTGTTGCGATCGCAACCTTAAGCATGGCTCCTCCTTCCGTCTCTGACCCCGACTGACACCGTCTATCGTTCCCTTAGCTCCGCCACATCACGCCGCACCTAGGGCGCCACCCAGCTCATGGCCTAGGTGGTCGTTTCAAAAGAAACCAACCTGCAACTTGTGACCAACTTGCAGCCACCTAGTGGATGTTGCGCAAGTTCCAGAGCATGGGGAGGATGGCCTCATTCGCCTGTGGTGTCGTGGGATCATTGGGCTTCCAACTTACTCTAGTCTAGGGCTCCTCATTTCCCCAGGGTCGCACTACCCCCATTGTTAGGTTTTTGAATGAAAACGATGAAGAAGGAGAGAGAAGGGTGCATGGGATCCTCTTGGACTCGGCCAAGGGTGCTACCCCTTATATAGGGGAGGGTATCCACGCCCCAGAATGCTTGCCCATGAAGCAAACAAGACTTTTCCTAATTGGATAGAAATTTTCCTTAATTAAGAAATATATTCTCTCTCTTTAGCAATTCCTTGTTTATCCATGATCCTTGGTCATTAAGGAATTCAAAAATCATCTCTCTTTTCATCATCATGCTTCACTTTTAATCTATTGGCTATGAAATTTATATTTCCTTTTATTAGAAAATACTCCTTTTTAACAATGCCACAAAATCCATTAATTATGTATCACATTATCCTCTTATTTTTTATTTTTGGAATTTTCTCTTTCTTTTTCTCCATTGGGGCTCTGTGGACCCCAAGAAACTTCTAATATTTCGAAATACTTTTTAGTGGATACTCATTATCCTTCTAAATGCATCTATGTCCATTATTTCTCATTATCTTGTTTATTTCTTTATTAAAATATCTCTTTTTAAGGATTTCTCTTTATCTCTCTTTTTATTTTCCTTATTGGAATTCCTTTTAACATTAGAAACCTCATGGATATGAAAATCCATCAAAGATAACTCAATCATACCTCTTTCCACTTATTTTCCACATTTTATCATTGTTTTCAATTTCTTTCTTAATAAAGAAATACTTAATTGATCTTTTCTTTTCTTGTTGCATTATCTGTGCAACTTTGGACTCCTTGGAACCCAAGGAACCCAAGAGGCACGAAATCCAACTTGGATTATATTCTTTTGCCTTATAGAGGTTTCTTCATCTTTTTTTTCCTTTTCTTATTTAATCATTTAATAATTGAATTTCCTTGTTATTGGGCCCAATAGCCAATCAAGCCCATAAAACAACCAATAAGGCTATTGTAAATGAAATTCATTTATTCAAAACAAATTATATCATTATTTTTTTAAATATCTTTACTATGAGATATTATATTTCTCACCAAAAGAACCCAAAATTGGGGTTGTAACATCCTTCCCCTCTTATAGGAATTTTTCCCTCAAAAATCCACCAAGCACACAAACTACATGATAAGCCTATCCTATTTCCATCATGGCTCCCATGTAGCCTCACCCTTTCCATGGTGCTTCCCAAGAACCTTCATCATCTCATATTCTTCCATCTGAGTTCTTTCTTACCTTGGTATATCGTACCCTCATAGGTGACTCAGGACATTTCAGCCTCACATAAAGTTGAATTGGTTCACAGCTCAGCACATGGCTTGGGTACCTCACATAGTGCACTAGATCGGACTCACAGAACACATTTACAACATGTTATCCTAAGGGGTAAGGATAAACACAACCATCTCCACCAATCCATCCCAAATGGACCCATATACCGGGAACTCAGCTTTCTCAGCTATAACTTAGAGGGGTCAGATTTTCACATCACATACTCTCCCACAGTAAACTGCATGTCAGTCTACTTTGCATCAACTCATGACTCATGTCGCCCCTGGGCTCTCTCTTAGCCATTGCACGATCAAAGCAACTTCATCTACACCCACTGTGGTTCTTTTCTAACCTTCATGACGCCCCTTCACCAACATCATCTTAATGAAGTGGTGACCGACACAACCTCCCTTAAAGAGATTCCTTACATCCCGGTACTGGTTATGGTGGTTGTACTCACATCTTTCATAGGACAATAACTGTCTCTATGTATCACCCTGAACAAGCACACACACTCTCATTAGACCCTCTAGTTTGGATTATACTAACTATTGTTAGGGGTGACAAATTGTACTAACGTTGAGTTCTTCATGTATCTACTTCCACCTCATGGAAGTGAATCTTTAGGTTATACTAAAGAACTTTTGATCTCGCATCATGATGTAGTTGAACCATCTCTCTTACTTGTAGTTCAACCGGATCTGTCTCCTGATAGTACTCTTTTCTTTCTCATGTCATCTAGGTAAGGAGATCTACCATAACCCATATTGCATCTTGACCTTCCTTGATCTAGGGGAGACTTACCACAACATCCATAGTGATGAACTCCCATTTCCTCTCGGGGACTCTTTATCCCCTATGTCAGTACACTGGGTAACTGGTGTTCATCCTTCACCTTCTGGCTTGCATGGAAACATACCACATGCAACTTCATCTTAGGCATCCAAAGTACTAATGTCAATTATTATCTTGGTAGTACCAAGGTATATGGTGATCTTCAATCATGATCTCCTGTATGTCATGATTCCTCAAGATCGATTCCTCAGAAACCCTAAACTACTCTCATCAGGGTTTTATCACCTTCCTATCCAAATAAGTGCATATGAGGTTGTACAACCATTCTTTTATTGCATCAAGGCCTAGGTTGGCCAAACAACTACTAACTTGTTCAACAAACTTCGTTAGAGTTAGCCAAACATATCTTCCTTTTCAAACTTAGGGCTAACCCAACAGCCTCTTCTAGCCTCTAGTTAAACTAAGCAGTTGCATCTCAACCAGGGCATCCATTACCACTTCAAATCCTTAGGTGATAGGAAAAAAATTGAAGACATACGCCTCCACTTATTATCTCAGCTCCAACTCTAAGTCTATCTTCATGAAGAACACTTTGAGCTCAGCTTCTTGGTGATCAAACGCAACCTTTTATAACGTGCAAATTCCACATAGTTCATGATGAATCATCCTCCCAAGATGACTACCATATTCTCTTAGTGTTTGTAACCCATCCACATATCGTTCACCCCACAAGGGCATGTTACCATTTCTGTCCTCATACCTCATAGCAACGTTCCAACTCACATCATCTTTTATCCTTGGTGTATGGCACACGTACTATCCTATCTCTCACTCCCATAACAAGAGGAAATAAGCATTTGGCGGCCGTCCGAGCACAAAGTTCTTCATGTTCCAAGAGTAGAGATGGTACATCCCACCTTGCCATTACACCTTCAAATCTAAGTTGGAAACATGCAACATACGTCTCTACATCACGATCATCTTGATAGAAAAGTTACTTCTACGGAAAACTGATCTCGAACCTACTTGGGTCACCACACAATCCTTGGTCATCTCCTCTAGGTCTGTAGGGTGCCGACACTTTTGGGGTCATCCTTCTTCCCTTATGCATCCAGAGAGTGCCCTACTCATCTTCCCTTTGGGTCCCATGAGTTCATGAAGGTGATCAATCTCCTAACCCATGGCCCTCAGACAATGATAGATGTTACCTCCCAACCCTATGGTCATGTGCAACTAGGGAATTAGGCGACTCCTACTTCCATCAGTCTTATCCCTACCTGACCCTAGGACAGACTTAGGATTCTAACATAGTACATGTCCAACTTAGAACCTTACCCAAGCCTTCATCATCTCTCTATGCATTCATGGGTTGTCTGTCATCCTTTCACAGGGGTCATGGCGACCTGCCTACCTTGGTCAGGCCCCATATTAGTTACCTCCATGGTAACACATCCACATGCACTTATAGATAGTTATCTATGGGTCTACATGTTCATTCACTTACCATGTACTCTTCACTTAGCTTCTCAAGATCCTATGAGACCTTTTTAGGTTTCCTCAAAACCCACAAAATTGGTATACACCCTACAAAAGGGTCCCTCTCCCAGGATGGGAGGAAACTACACCTTGATAACAAAGGTCACAGACATCCTTATGTCTAGGGTTTACATCAACCTGAGCATGCTTAACCCTAGCAAGCTACTAAGTCACAAGAAGACCACCAACTAAACCATGCTAGGTCATACTTGTTTTCATCCTCAACGTTGTACCAAGAACAAATCTTCTCATGTCACCACCTTAGCTGTGAGGGGTTCATCAAGCATACCTTAAACTTAAGGGGTTTCCCTTTCCTCTAAACATGACGAATACTATGCTTGAATCTATAAAAACTCAAATCTCACCATTATCATTAGGTACACCACTTCCCCTCTTAGGCCTAGGAACCCTAGGTTCACTTTTCTGATGACCAACTGCATGCTCAACCTCTTAACCACGAACCAAACATGTACAAGGGATGACATGCACTTCCTGTCATCCTTCAACTCGAGCAACACTTTAGAGTGGAGTCCTCCTCAAGGACAACCAACAAGGTACAAGGCCTCACAACCTGTTACTAAGCCTCTTCACGGTCTAAGGAACTCTTCTTCCTATTTCAGAAGGTAAACACCTATACCATAGGCACATCGGTACCAGAAGCCTCATCCTCTCTCTAGGGTTTGGTTCCTCTAATGGCAACTAAGATATCATCAGCCTCTAGGGATCAAGCACGAGGCAACCACTATCATCCACTTAGGTCGCATCATCCTCAACTCCCCATTGTTCCTCATATCTCGGATTCTAAACTTCCAACCTTCTTGCTTGAGTCCTGCTATCGCTCTTTCTAGAGATAACCCTACAAACAGCCTTACTACTAGAGGTCCTCTCTTCATGAAGGTGGATCGAGCTCACAAGAATACCCCTACATGGGTGATACCTATGTTCAAGCTTATGTTTGCTCAAGGTTATCCATAACCCCTTTATGCTTATCTCATAAGCTATCCCTCATACTCTCCTGGCTAGGGTTTTATCCTACTGTTAGTACGATTGATGTATTCTGGGTGCATATTATACCATGCTCATATAAGCCCACAGGGTTTCCATACGTTCTTCACTAACCTCTTCAATGAAGGGGCTATCATTTACTCTTACATGAACGACCCTTTCCAGGGTTGGGTTGCGAAAGATACTAGGTCATCCAACCCCTCATGGCTCATATGGGCATCCAAAATAATGTCCACCCTCACACCTAGTCTATCATGACATCTAACTCCTCATGTCATCACTCTCCCTAACCTTCACTTAGGGTTAGGGTTAACATCATTCTCAAAGGAGGTTCCAGGTCTCTACTTATAATGGAGGTCTCTACCTCTAAGACTAACTCTCTTTACTTATCCTCCTAACAAGAAGATCTATCCTCAGGTCTCTCCTGAGGGCATGTTAACTTATGTCATACGGCCTAAGCATGTATCTATTCTTTAGTTTACGCTTAATCTATTAAGCTTATGTCCATGACATCTTATTTACATGATTTTCATTAATTTGGTGGAGGATTCCTTAAACCTTATCAACCTTACCCATACCTCAAGAGGGTGAGGAAAAGAGAGAAAACCCTAATCCTTATAATCCTTAACAACATTTGAGTTGAGAAGGGATGAACAAGATGAGAGAGTCCTAAAGGTATCTTATTTCGATTCAAATCTTGTGACATTGGCCAGGCAATCACACTAATCTGGGAGTCCTCGTATTCTGATGAGCGGTGTGGAGGAAAATCTTGCCATTCCCCAGACGTGATCCTTTTCTAGACACCTTTGTCTTTTGAAAAATCCTCTAATAACTCCCTTGGGTTCTATGGAGTTTGTAAAATTTAATAATTATTAAAGATTAAATGAGGAACATATGCTCTGATACCAAATGTAACGACCCTGCCCCCGGTAACCCCCAATTAAGGGAGACTAAGAGGTCAGAGACATTATTCCAATTAACAGGATCAAAGGTTCAATAATTAATCAATAATAATTATCAAATTCTACCAAACTATACTGAAAGGTTGTAATAAAAATAAAACTTTTTCATACCTTTTTCAAAACTTGGATATCGACTTCTATCCACATTTGGAGTCTATTCTAACTAATCCTCCTTTGTAATTTAATTCTTATTTAGTTCCACATATGCCACTTTACTGTTTGTCCGTTTCAATCTTGTACCTAAAATGCCGAAAAACAAAATGTCGGTCAGCATATCGGAATATCCCGGTATGTGGGGACAACCAAAATCTCACAAATATGGCTAACAATCTAATTATTACAATCAAGGTATTTAACAAGCCAATTTATGTTTTCAATGTGTCATTCTCCATCGCTTTTTCCCTAATTTTGGAATACCCCCTTTAGGGTTTCTCTTTTGTCATTGACTTAAGGCCACCTTCTCAATCCCAAGCTTGGTGCCTAGGGTCACTACTCATGGTGCCCATAGGTCTTCCCTCCTGGGCTTGACCTTTTGTATCATCCATCAAGGTGGCATGTAGGTGCGAGAATACACACTTCTATTATTATTGTGATAATCATAGTGACTTTATAATTTGCAAATATGAACATTCAAACTGATAAGTTGCATTCAATGTGATGAATCATCCGGGAAACTCTTCGAGAAACTAATGTGATTAACCATAATTAACCACGTACCTGTCAGGCTGATTTGAGATAGAATAATCCAATCAATCAAGAAATCCAATTAGGCAAGCAAGCACATAATGAGGTCCTGAAATATGAATACAATTTCCTATTATTGATCATGCCATCAAGATCTATTAAACCTAGCTCGCTTCCTAGGATTTCTAGTCCAATTTTAGGGTTTCCATTGCAATTAGGGTTTCACTTCATTTATACTGTTACTTCATAAACCCTAAGCATCTCATCTATTCTTCACAAAAGATATTAAGGTTATCCTTTAACAACATTTAACCTTAATGTCGGATTAAAGACACAATTAGCCATCAATTAAGTCCATTAAGCCTCTTTTACATCAAAGCTACCATTTTTATATTTTTAATATATGACAAGATCATTATGCTCATTTATCATCAATTCATAGTTCATTATGATCTAATTCATATATGAACTCTATTTGTCATTAATTCTACCTTTATCCATTAGAAAACCCTAATTACTACATTAAGGATATTTATCCACAATTAGGAACTTTTATACTCGAAATAGCTTAGAATTGTCATATCTCAAATTTAATCATGAAATTGAACAATTAAATCCATTAAGATTCATATTTACTAATATTAGGGTTTCAAGGCTCATTAAAGCATATTTATGCACTAAAACTCTAAATTAAACCAATTACGTGCAAAGTTCATCATTTTTGTTCTTAATGTACCTTTTTACAATTAACAAGTTAATATCAACATTAATCATCCATTAAACCCTACTAAATACATTAATGATTTGAGGGCTTGGATAAGATTATCTTAAAAGGAATGATTGGACTACCCATATCACCAAGGAGCACCTCCTTTTCTGGGAGTCCATCTCTAAAGAACTCCATATCTAAGCGTGCTCAACTTGGAGTAGTACTAGGATGGGTGACTAGTCGTGAAGTTGATCCTGGCTTGTGTGTGAGTGGACAAAAGCGTGCAGTTAAGGCTAGTGGTGGTTTGTGGGTCCAGTCGTCATTCCTAAAACTCTACTAGATCCTTAGGCAGTGGGCTCGGGCATTACAAATGGTATCAGAGCCATAACCCCTCCAGTAGGTCGGGCCCACATGGGCATGTGACATGCCAGTCTTGAGCCGTGTGGTCCAGGCATGTAGGAAAGGGCTTTCCATGGTTGGCGTAGCCACCCTTGCACTGGTATTCCGTGATCGGGAGCTGGGTGTCCATGGGCCATTGTGGGTCTACACTGAAATGGGGTCAGATTATGAGGCCATATAGATGAACCTTGATGAGGACGCCAAGATTTTAAGTGGGGGAGATTGTAACATCCTAGGATTTGAGGCCTTGGATAAGATGATCTTAAAAGGAATGATTGGACTACCCATATCACCAAGGTGCACCTTCTTTTCTGGGAGTCCATCTCTAAAGAACTCCATAGTTAAGCGTGCTCAACTTGGAGTAGTACTAGGATGGGTGACCAGTCGAGAAGTTGATCCTGGCTTGCGCATGAGTGGACAAAAGCATGTAGTTAAGGCTAGTGGTGGTTTGTGGGGTCAGTCGTCATTCCTGAAACTCTACTAGAGCCTTAGGCAGTGGGCCCGGGCATTACAAAGTGTGTAATTGGGCCAGTTTGAGATCGTGGTCTAGGGCCCAAAAAGGATTGAATGGTGAAGTTAGAGAAGTTTATGGTTATAGTCCAGGACTATCCTAGGGTGGAACTAAAATTGGCAAATGACATCTTATTCAATGTGGAGGAACTCCCCACTCACCTAGACTTTATGGTAGACCCTTTTTGTAGAGAGTTTTGAGTCTATTTTTTTAGTCTAGTAGGAGAAGATTTTCTTTTGAATAGTTCTTGATCTCTTAGCAGATTCGTGTTGGCAAAAAGTAGATCCCATTGGCAAGGTTTTTTAATGTTGACAAGAAAGATTGTTAATCAAGATTGATAATATTTGGAAAAGGATATTTTGATTTGAGATTTTTAATCTTTGAAGAAATTATTGTTTGAACTTTCAATCTTTATAAAGATTGTATTGACTTGATATTTTTAATATTTTTATAAAAGATTGTTTGATATTGGAGATTATTTATCTTATAATAGAAAGACTGTTTGATTGGGAGATTGCTAATATTTTAAAAGAAAGATAGTTTGATTAGGAGATTGTAAATACTTAAAAAGATTGTTTGAATATGAGATTCTTAACCTTTGAAAAGATAGTTGAATATGCACATGAGAAGGGTTAGAAACAATCTCAATCATTTTTAACAGTCAAAAAAGACATATATAGGACAAAAATGACCTTCCCTTTTTAGTCCATGAGTTTAGATAAATCGTACACTCTCATTCAAGTGTGACCTACATAGGAGAGGAGGGTCCTTATATTCTATATGGTAAAATGGCACTCGTCAAGGGTAACCAGGGTTCAACAGATAAGGGTACCACTCCCATTACACCATGTGACTATGGCAGCTGCAATCAATTGTGGGTGCTAGGAGAGTGACATGGTTTCAAGAACTTTGTACGTCCAACTTAACACTACTTCGGTACCTTTGCTAACATCCCACATCACTTCCAAAGATCCTATTTGATGTTGGAACATGGTCCATGACGTGTGGGTTTGTAGCTATGTGAAGTGCTTGTGATTTATTTTAGCATTTCCAGAAACAATCCCATAAATCATGAAAGTCTAAAATATTCGAATAAAGAAACAATATATGCATGTTTTAAGAAAGATCAAAGTTCATTTCCATCCCACGTCTACTTTCCAACCTTATTTTTTATTGTTTTATGAGGGAATCAAACACCAAAACATAATCTGGAAATGTATATAAAACCCTAAATCAACAGGGGGTAGGCACCCTTAGAAAACAATTTAACAAGACCATGACTTCCATAGTAGACCAGAGACAAAAAGGGGGAGTAGGGCATGTGGATCATCTTGATACATGACGTAGGATCTGGAGGATCAGAGGGATGTTCTAGCCTTCTACCAAACCAAAATAGATAAAAAAATAAACAATATAAAGTAGAAGGAAAAATAAAAAATAGTCCCAAAGAATCAAAATCTTCCTAACAAGAATCTTTTATTTCAGATCTGCATATGTAGTGTGAGTTTATGGAGAAGTTGGTCAAAGAGCATCCATTTGATTTACTTTGATAGGGCACGGGCTGGTTCGGTAATGGCAGGTAGTTATAGAAGACCTAACAAGCATAAACACTGAATATAGAGTTGTAGGGACGTCCCCTCTTACTAGAATGCATCATCAGTCATATGAATGCTTTGAACACCCATCCAAGAATGAGTTTAATTTGAATCTTATCTTTTCTATCTTCAATGGTGTCTCCAATCAGTCGCACCCTGCATAAAAAAGGCAAAAATTCATAAAGATTTTCACATAAAACTTTATCCTTTTTGGTAGTGAAAAGTCTAATATTAATAAGTAGCGGTGTTTGGAGTGGCCACCACATTATATATGGAAAACAAGGAAAAATAAGGTAAATCATTGAAGCCACATTGTAAATATGAGTTAGATTCAGGAAAAGAAATAGGAGATAATGGAGAATCCAGAGACTAGATTTAATATAGTTACAATTTGGCAAGGAAGAGCACTGCCATCTCTCTCAACACACTTGTATCAAGACATTGTCTCATTGTGAAAGATAGAGCCATTCACGATGATTGAATTAAGGTAAAACATGGAAAAAATAAATTTATTGGTGGGTATGATTTAAGGGATGGAAATGGTCATGTGCTTCTCATCAGTTTCGAAAAATTTCTAATAAATTTTTGGTGGATTGGGACCCTAATCCCCTCTAGACCACTCATGTTGAATATCCCTCATTGGTGCTTAGGACTAGTGCATAGGATTAGAGGTGATTAGTAGATGTAGGTTAATGAATCAAGATCTTATTTCTTCATATGTAATAAGTCATGACATTTGTAAAAGAAGTAGGGAAGTTGTAGTAGTTTAAGAATATCAGATGCATCAATACAACATATCAGATGCATCAATTATGGATTAGATATAGAAGTTAGCAGATATAGCAACTAGACACAACAAGTAAAGAAATTTACCACTCTAGAAGTGCTAACAAGGTAGGAGATATCATAGGAAGGATCTTCTTATCATGAGAAACATGAAAAATAAAAAGAAAGGTAGTTTGATCCTCTAGATTCCAGAGGTTTGAAAGGGACCTAGAATGCGGCGGGTGTAAGGGGGTATTTGCAGTGTGTGTTGTGGGTCTGGGGTCCTGTACATAACTTTCTTGAGAGATGATGGTTTGAACACAACCACTAGCTAACGTGGCTGGAGCATGATGTCATCCTACAATGTGTGATCTGTCCGATGGGTAGAATCTATTTGATTGACACGAGATGGGTAAAATGTGTTTCCATTTTTATGGTTGATTCAGGAATGTTCTAGGAAAAAATCACAAACAAATAGGATTATGAGAGAGAGATGACTTAAGATTATCCCTTAGAAAAAGGCAATCAAATTTGTGTGAGGAAAAAAGGATATTTTATTCTAAAATTTTCAAAATTAGGCCATTTATGAAATAGCTTATTTGAAGCAAAATTGAAGAACAAATTGCAATTTTGGGTCTGAAAAGAAGGTTTCTTTATAAAAAGGCCCTGAAATGGTTGAAAGTAGGTGTAAATAAGTGGATTAAATATGTGAAAAAATATGAGAAAAGGTAAAAAATGATAAAAATGGAAATTGGATGGAATGAGGAATGAATTATATTATTAGATAGACAATTTGTATCGCCCATGTATTTCTGTCGAGTGTCAATACTGAAGAAGAGATCATAGGATATTTAGTTTCCAGGAAATGTAAATCTTGTTATGCTTGGCATTACATAAAATACATCTATATTTAATAGTTAAAGTGATGGATTATATTCAGTAATATTGTTGCATATGCAGCCTACTTAACAACCATAGGACATTTCCTATTTGGGAAAATCTACAATTTTGACTATTGAAAATTAAACAATCATAGACATATGTCATTTTCAAACATCAATTTTGGAGGCATCACATCCTAGACCAAAGACAACAACATATAATCAATCAATGAAACTACATACATTAATATATAATTTAACAAAATAGTTGACAATGTTCGATGCATCAATTTCACCTAAGCTATTTCTATGTAACTAATCAAACCTTTTGTGCACAAAAACCAAAAGACTGCTTATACACAATCATACACAACACGTCTAGAAGTGGATTGAAGAGTTTGGCAAGTACACTCTTTATCAAGGAGGGATTGAGTCAATCTCAAACATGAAATTTCATGATGATCATATTGTCTGATAGGTTTATTTATTAAGTATCTTTCATACTAGAGATAAGATTTAGAGTTTAGTTATTCTACATTAGTCTAGTGAGTGTGTTATCTTTTACCCAAAATGCATGTCAATTTTGGTTTTAGCTTTAAACACCAAAAAACTATCCTTCTAGGTATAAAATCATTCAAAACAAAAACAAAACATGAGAATGTAGTATAATAAGGAGAAGAGGAATGATATATAAAAGTCTATAGATTGAAAGTATATATAATAGTCCATATTGACTAGGGATGTCGATGCTTGTATTTGTTGCTATCCTAATTAACTAGAAACTTCATTATCCTATATACAAAAACCCAAGTTGAATTGTGTGACAAGGTATTTAAATAATACAACTACGTAGATTAAGAATTTATTCAATAATGTGGAATATGGACTCTAAAACAATTCACATAATACAATTAGAAGAAATGGTAAAAAATCATTACTTAATAAAATCATATCATTTACCTACCCAACCATCAATATACTGAGAGAAGCAATGGCACTCTAGACTATTTATATAAGTCTTCATATAATGCCTTGGCCCTTTTTCTACTTACTTTATAACTAAAACACATCGAACAACAACTTGATACTCATAAAGAGTGATCCAACAAGAGGAGAACACCCACCAAGGTAGATAAACATGTGTTGCTATTATATTATATAAATTTAATGTAAAATGGAAGGATATGAATGTTCTACTTCATAAGAACTAATAACATTATAATATATTAAGAGACAAGGTATTTTATCATCTAATAAATTGATATTTCATCCTACTAAATTTTCAATCAATATATCAGTCATGCAAAATAAATTATTAAGAAATTACTTATAATGCTTAGAAGTCCACTCATAAAACCTACCAGAAAGCATGGTTATAATTATTACATCCTACTATGTTGTATTATATTTCATACATTGGTTTCCTGGAACAAAATAACAATGAGCATGGGTAAGGGAGGTATGGGGATCAAGTCTATGGCCTATTCGAATAGGGTTGTGGTGTGGGGAAACTCCTGGGATCTAAAGACAAGCAGAATCTCCCTATGGAGGAAAGGCATACTTCAAAAACCCTTCTTTGAAAGCCTATCTCAGTCGTACTAGACTCTCTATTGCCAACAAAAGAACAGGTAGGAATGGATGCCTCTATTGCCTTGAGGACAGACTGTGACGGTCAAACTACAACAAAAACTCACATTCGTGCATCCGTTCTCTTGCTTGCAACTGAACAACTTCATTGATGAGCATAGCTCAAGAATAATGAATAATGGAGAACAAAAATCGGTATGGCATGATGAGTGGGTTCCTAAACAAGCGAAACTCATCGAAAGGTGCCTAAAGACGGTTGAAGAAGGGCTAAAAGATATGAAAGTCAACAGCGTCATGGACTTAAATGGTAGGTGGGGCGTGCACTTCCTCCAGTGCTATCTACTAGGAAACTGCATCAACTGGATACCAAACTTACTAGTGCCAATATCTCAAGAAGATGAGGATGGATGGTGTTGTTAGTTAGAAGAAAACGATAACTACTCAGCTACCTCGATGTATGATGTCATCCACAGAGAAGTTGACACTCTGATGGAAGCCCCATGGGGAACCATATGTAAAATGGAGGTACTGAGAAAAATCTAAACTTTCATGTGGCTAGTATCGCATGAGGCCAGAATGACAAACTACAGACACATGCAAAGAAAGTTCACAAAATAGGGTAGTTGAGCAAGGTGTGGTGTGGAGGTTGATACCACCATCAATGCGTTGAGAGGCTACCCATTAACTAAGGAAGTATGGCATAGCCTAGATGGATTTGACACAACCTTACCCCAAATGGTGCCTATAGTGGAGTGGATTAAATAGAATCCTCACCTGAATGAAAGCCATAAGACTAAATTTGTTGTGATGTCCGGGACAATATGGAGCATGAGGAACAAATGGGTGTTTGAGAATTGGACCATCAACAATTAGGAGCTACTGATGAGAGGGCTTAGGCTCTATGAGGAGATCAAATGTGCATGGATCTCAAATAAAAATAAGAAAGACATCAACTTAACTGAAGATAGAAAGTAGATAGACCTAAACACTAACCAGACATTGATATTGACCGATGTGGCAGTTAAAGGAGAGAGGGATGCTATTACCTCTGTTCTAATCAAGTGGAATAGGAAGTGGTTAGGTGGATTATCTAGAAGCATCAATGCAACATCGGTAGTTGAAGTGGAGAATAGAGTGGTGGACATGGCAATGGACTTAATGTTGGAGATGCATATGAAGAAATTAAACATTGAAACTGATAGCAACATTGTTGTTAAAGAAGGATAATTCTAGAAAATATCCCATACTTCCACCACGGGTGAGGAAAATCAGGAGAAACATGAATTTAGTGGAGTACATGTCCATTAAAAAGGTATATCCCAAATACATTTCCATTTCATATTTTGTGACATGAAATCACCTTAAAAACAACATGGAGGAGGTTGGATACAGAGACCCCTCTGTCGACCCTGTGGGTCTCCCTCTCCCCTTCCCTCTATGTAATGGTAGAATTACTAATAAATTTAATTTCTCAAACACTACTATTTGTTACTCACATGTTAATCTAGCAAGAGGAGGGAAGATTGAATAAATGACCTCCTGGCAACAAAATAAATATTTCAAACACTAGACCTAGTTAATTTGGAGTGTATAGACTAAACTAGTAGCTTATGAATGTGAAGTTGATATGCCACTATAATCAACTTGAGGAGTATATAATGTTTCTAAAATCCTATCACGACTTGAGATGGGTGCACAAAAAAAAGAGTGTGACTAAAGAAGTGAATATTATGAATGTGTAATAAGAAACCCACATAATCAATTCACTATCGCTATATGTTATGCTTTCCATAATGATGACTAACCTTTTTCATGATTCCTTGTTATTAAATTTTATTATTTAATTTATACCATATAAATCCATAGATCGATAATGGTAAAGAATAATCATATGATTATATGTCATTCTTTCTTACATAAATTAATTGTTTATTAAACCAAGAGGGTGACACAATTGTCACAAATACCACAAGCGGGTAATGCAATTATAGCAAGTACCATAAGTGGGTGTTGTATGTATTTCAAGTGAGTGCCAAAATTGTCAAAAGTGTTTCATGTGGGTGCTACAAGTATGACAAGTAGGTACTACAATTGCAACAAGTACTAAAAGTGGGTGATACAAGTACATAAGTGAGTGTTTTTATAAGATCTAAAAAATTTATATATTTGATTCTATGAATATGAATGCACTAATAATGTATTGATATCCACTCCAAGACAATCAAATAAGCATTAGAATAATGTGATCATCAGTAAGATTTTAATTTTAGTGGAATGATCCACTAGTATAGATACCACTTCTAGCGTCAGCCAAAATAGACCTATAATGTTGGTATGTTACTGGAAACAAAGTGGGCAATGCTACAACTAAGTACCTTCTACATTGGTTTCATGGGAAAGGAAAAACCAAAGACATAGACTCAATGTTGGTTACTATGAAAATAGAAACTGACAACTCAGAGTGATGTCAGTGTCGATGATATCGCTCTGTGTCATCAATTTCATGCAAAATAAGTAACACTATAAGCATGTTGTGTCGTCAGTTTGTATTTGTAGAACCAACAACATAGAACAATACCACAATTTTGTAGCACAATAACGATGTCCAATACTGCCATGATTGTGGTCTGTGTATCACATCTGTGATAGGTCACTTGACCATTTTGGAATAGTTGCTTCATCATTTGTGTTTGAAGAACCAATCACGCACAGGGTTACCACAACTTGGTAGCGTGTTTGTGTTTGGCAACATGATTGTATTTCAGATTGGGTAGCATGACCATGTTGGATGGTATGTTTTTTGGAATATCTACGTTGTCAATTTTCATATAAAATCAATGACATAGATATGTAACGTTTGTTTTTATATAACAATCGATGATGTACGTATGTATTTTTTATTTATAGTAGGTCTGCAAATGTTCTGCCTGGATGTTCAATAGGATGAAGGACCTATAGCTCATTACAACTATAGGTTCCATCATTTTTTTAGTTGAACAACATGCCATTCAACTAAACAATAGGCAAACATACATGCAAAACCTACAATAACAAACACATACACACAATTCATCCACCCACATACATTTCCATTCTTTAATTACATTCTCTTCAACATTTAATTTTGTTCTAATGCACATACACAATTTAGAAAACATACATACAATTCAATTCTCCAATTCCATTCTCATGACATGTGCAAATGCAATTCTCCTTGTATTCATTCATTTTCACATTCAGTCACACACATGCATATATACACACACAATTCACATATTCACCAAAAATTCACATGCATCAAATTTGAAGTTGCAAAAAGTCATAATCATTGTATGTATATAAAACTAATGGCATTAATGTTTAGAAAACTTGTATTTTGTTCCAATCAAACTCAAAGTTGACTTCCTTAATGACAAAGTGTGTCCACTCTTCTTGTATCTCAACTAGCTTTTAATCTGTGTAGGGTTATGTCGTGTCAAACAACTACATAGAGAAGGACATGATTCATGAGTTTTATTTGATTTTTTTATATTATCAAATGAAACTATTTACTTATAATGATTCAGACAATATAGATTATGTTTTATATGCAATGAATGTCTAGTGTTGCCTATCTGACAACTAGGTCCATATAATGCATCACATAGTATGTGCATGCCCAACTATTATTTTGTAATGGGCACAATAAATTTATAGTTATGTGAAATGTTAATAAATAAAAGTAAGAATAGTTGGCATATGTATGCATTGGAGTCAGAAAACTACCTCAACATTCTTCCAACATAGTAATTTATTTTTATCTATCTTCCCATCGGCCTTTTTGAATGCTTTTATACCCATATATGTTACGGTAATACATTTTATTGAATTAGTAAATGATCATGTAATGATGTAGACATTAATATATATTGTAGATATAAAAATTTACTTATGTAACTAATACCATTTTTATTGTGTGTCCCCCAATCCCTACATTGTCACCGAAAGGATGTAAATAATATGTACTTTACGCCTCAAGGACAATTACTAACAACTCAAAATGCTTATCACTGAGTGAAAAGAAGGTAAACAAAGAAAAAATCAAATTCCACAATTAAATATAATTCATAAGTCAAAATAATATACAAAGTACCCTAAACTTACCGAACATTGAAAAGAGTTATAATCACACTCTTTCCCACAATCCAAAACCATTTAAATGTGGCAAAGTAGTAATCACTAATAGATTTTGGGGTTTTATTAACATGGATAATCAATGATGGAACTAGAAATGCCACATCGGTTAGTGTGAATCGTCCACACACCCTATATAAGTAGCTACAAATCATACAAGTATTGAATTACTATATAATAAAATAGATCAACATATATATTCACATATACATAATAAGGTATTTAGCCATAAGATCTCACCATATCCAAAGTTATATCACTATTTTATTCAACCAATCTTAAGTAAATAACTCCACAATATCTAGAAATAATACATAAGTGCTGTAAACTTGACCTGCATCCTCCTCCTAGATATGAACCATCATACTCAAACTTTCTTGTATGTTGTGTATCCATAGTGCCAACCCCTTGCACTTTGGACCCCTCTTCTAAGCCGTGTAGATATGGTAAAACCTAAGTATAATGGTCTCCCAGCATAATGCTTTATGTTTCTAAATAAGGAAGGTAGATCAGCAAGATCAACACTATAACTATTTAGCATCACATCAGCCATGTCTATCAGAATCGGTTCATTCACATCTATATCATCCATAATTTCTTCTTCAACACAAGTACTGCTATGAAAATCTATAGATATCATAGTAGGAATACCTCCATGCCAGTACCATTATGTATAGTCATGTATAATCCCACTGCACATGATAAGACCTTTTATTTTGTCGAAAACATTGACTTTAAACTTGTTACTCCAATTCCTACATGGACAATAGAACCTATCTCTAAGTTGTTTCCTATGTTCCTCCACAAATCTTATAAAATGATGAAGATGGGTAATGAAATCCAGAGTGTATTTATTTGGAATGGGCATCCATGATCGATCCATTCTATGATCAAATTTGAAATGAGTATCAAATTAGAAGTTCACTAATAAGTCAATTTTAGAATAAAATATGTTCAAATTGTGACCAAATCATTAAATAGCATTCACTATGATTAATGTGTACCACCTATCTCATTCTTGAGCACTTAATCTCACTAGTATGTGTATAATGTGTACTTGGTTTCAAGAAATTTTAGTAGTGCTTCCCCACAGTTCTCCAAGTACACGGATGTAGATGGGAAAATACCCACCTACATATGTACTAAGAGACAAATGAGGAAATGCTATCGAAATTCCTTGGAACCAAACACACATTAGAGACTTACATCCTAATTGAGATAAAGCATTCAAGAACAATCCCAAATCAGAGACTATCCAAGGTTTACTCCTAATGAGTAAATCTTGGACATGTTTCTAGGACAAAAAACTTTACAGTTCTATGTTTATGGGTTCAAGAATATTAGAGATTAATATTTAGGTAAATTCACATCAAACATATTAATATTTGGGTAATGATTAAGGCTTGTTAACTAGATATAAGCCAACATATCCAACATTAGAAATATTCATGTAATACTCAACATACTCAACTTAATTAAAGTTAGTAACATAGTTAGCATTCATGTAGGGTACAATTCAACATTAGTAACATATTCAACTCATAAAAATTGGAAACATATTCAACATACTCAACTTGGCATCTAGAGCAATTAAGAAACTAGGCATGATAAAAAAGTTCTCTAGGCATGGTGTTCATGATCTAGCTAACCTAAACCCTAATATGGGTTCCCAACAACAAGAGGGGGGAATAGGATAACCTCACTAATGTAGTGGGAGTGGAAGCACAATAGTGTCCAGTGGTCCGTACACAAGAATGGAAGTGGTAGTGGAAGTGGTAGTGGTAGTGGCAGTGTAGTAGTTGCATCCAAGCAATACAGGATCGACGACGGAGGGTGGAGCAACAATGAGAAGGATCAACAAAGCCTTAGTGGAGGAGGATGAGCAAAAGTAGAAACAACAGAGGAGGTGGAGGTGGGAGTGGTAGAGGTGGAAGTAGTAGAGGGAGGTGGAGGTGGAATCATCATTGCTAGATAGAAGCTAGGTATCAGGGGATGATGATATATGAATGTGTGGAAGAAATTTTGCGGGTGCTATTAAGTGAAACTTATTTGTTGGTTGTTGAAAAACCTGACGTCTAAGGAATTAGTCACATATTGCCTTTGAAAAACTGATGCCATTTTTCAATCTCTATTGTTTGATATCCACCAAAAAATGGTGTCATATGTATTAATCTATGTTGAAAATTACAACCTTGATAGAACATGTGTTGTCAGTTGCCCAAAAAAACTAAGGACATAGTCCATTCTTGGTTGTTGGTTTACCAATCAGAAACTTACAGAATATGTACTTATCTCTATTAAAAAATTCTAACCATGCTAAGATATGTGTCTTCAGTGTCTAGCAACAAAACCTATGATGTAACCCAATTTGGGAGAACATATTTCTCACTAGAAACATTCTGGGAAACCTTTGTCATTGGTTCTTTAAGACAAAATTAACACTAGTGGTTTTTAAAGGTAAAAGTTATTAATGTGGGTGTGACTAAAGACATTGGATTTTCAGGATTGCAACCGACAAAAGAGGGTTCTTAGAGGAAAACTTTATTTCATGGGATGGAATTTTTTTTACAACCGAAGCAAAAGTCGTATATCTAAATTTTCCTTGAAATTTTTAATTTCACAAGATTTCTTTGACGTAGGTTCTTCATAAAAAAAATAAATGTCATGATAAAAGCGGTACCCAACTTTTTTCTTAATTGGAAAGATTTGACAGTAGTGATATGTGTGCTTTAACAACAGACTCTATATGCCAATAGTGTTGATTTTCTGTGAAAACTAACATTAAAAAAAGTGACATCAAAGGTAAGATATGTCTACTGAATAGTAATGTAATACTGAGTGGCTAGATGAATATAAGGCTTCATTGAGTTATTATGAGAAGAAAAACTTTAATATTGTAAGTTAGATTATAAATGGATCTTATGGATCCTTTGGAAGACTAAGGTATGGGCATTGGGCCCTAGAACCCAATACAAGCCCAATTGGTAAAAACAAGGATTACATATGGATCCTTAGGAGGAAGTAGTGGTACTTTAGTGCCTCGCGGTCATAAAAATTATCTGTGAGAATATTAGTTGATAAATAATTGGAATAGTGCATAATGGGGAAAATTTCTGAATATTCCAAGATAATTATATCCTAGATAATTAATTAAATTATTAACTACTTATTGCATGGAAATCAAGTTTTAGATATGTAATGGAACATGTTATTCTTTATATTTTTCTTAATAATGGATAATAGTGAAGGGAACATTATTTCCAACTTTAAAATAAATTAGAGTAATGGAGTTATGTAGATAAATATTTGTGTAATCTTGGTTTTTATCAAAAAAGATAAGGAAAAAGTATATGACAAACCCAACCTAGTCCAAACTCTTTGGGTCAGGCAGATTCAAGTAAGTTGAGGTCATTACCACCACTTAGAATCTCTCCCAGAGTCTCATATAGAATAACTAAAACCATCCCTGGTTTATATCTCAACCAAACTACAACCAAAATCCAAAAAATATACCTCAAATGATTCCTCTTATCCTAATGTCCACAAACAACCCCCAGAATACCTCAGTCTATGACAAGTTCAGATAGCACCCAATCTAGGATCATAGGGAATCTCTGGATTCAGGGAGGTCACAAACTATGGGTAACCCACAAAAACCACCATGCCATTGGGGATGATGATTTCATAACCCCAATTGCATCTCCACCACCTCCTTAATAACTCTCAAATATCTTCTTCATACACCAGCAACTAACTAGAAAACCTACCCTTACCCGACATCTCTGGCCAATTTAGTTGGATGGGAGCATCTCTAGGATGTAAGGAGGCTAGAGAAGGTCTTAGGTTTCTTACAAGGAGACGACCTCTATGTTCCCTTAGTCTCGCTAGATTGAGCCACTGGAAAGAGAAAAAAGAGGTGTCTTTCTCCATGCCTAACCTTGGAGTCAATCAAGGAATATCTACCATGATTTTTGTACACATGTCTAGCATCATTGTCTTTGATAAGTCCCTAGTTTTATTCACATTAGCTTCACAATTGCTCCATGTACCCAGTCCGCTACTACAACCACATGTGGATATGGTACATGGCTCATCAAATTTGGTTGATACTTTTGAGGCCAATTGTTTCATTAGTTAATGTTCCCAGGCTCTAGAAGGTAGATTCAACCCTCTTACTGACCACTGTGCTTCAATGCCCATGTATAATTCATGAGGGAGAACGAGTGTGAAATCCCAGTGGGAGTTTTACCCCACTACCCCTACTTAGGTAATAAGCCATGATCATTACATAAAGGTTAATTAAGTCATCTAACCTTTCCATAGGAGTGCCATGTGTTCGAAGAACCTAGCCAACATGATGTAAGGACATTAGAACGGGTCCGACCCCACTACATTGTAGATAATATGTTATTTGCTGACATGTCACACCAATATTGGTGCATAATTGTTAATCTTGCATTAATTATAGAAAATAATATGTAGATCTTAATGTAATGATATTACATTGTAATATTTTCAAAAAAATTGAGTAGATCATGAATAAAATACTTTCAGAGTCTAAATATGCCTCTAGTTGCAAAAAGTATAGGTAGTACATGAATCTAATGTGATTATCACATGGAAACCCCTGTTTTTTATTAATGGGTTGTTAATCATGTAAATACTCTTATTTGAGATATGTACATAGTTAGCTGAATGATAATGAGACCCCAATGTCTTAAATTAGATTAGGATGATATTGATGATCTTTTACACTTTTAAATCCATAATAAAGGAATCAGGGTCTTGAGTTTATTGTTACATTTTATCATGATCATAATATGCATAAACTAATATAGTTGCCCCTAATTACATCATATGTTCATTCTAATAATTAGATTCTAATGTCTAAGTAGGTCCACACCTAATATGTAATTAGGGTTTTTAGCCCTTAGAAGTCATGATATCATTGAATTATTGTTTGATACCCATATTCCTATTCAAAACCTAAAATAACCCTAACTCTAAGATTAGAACCTATGTTAATTTTAATCTAAACGATATGAACACTAGGGGATACTTTAGAGTTATATATATGTGCAGATTGATAGTTGGTTTAATTGGTTTGATAATATTGCTTGTAAAAGTATTTGAAGTGTTGTATATGGATTCTGCATGATAAGGTACGAAGTTACTTATGTGTACCCAAATTATCGAGTGACAACAGTTTTTCAAATGATTGCCAAAGTACTAATTCAAGGAAATAATATGGTTGGATGTTTATTTACTTTTTGTTCAACTATAATCCCAATATGAGAAAAATAAAATGACTTTAGAATTTTTTTAACACTAAGTTACATGTATCAAGGTGTAATGCACATAAGTGCAAGGATGGATAGTGGTTACACCTGAGATAGCATACTGAGAATGAGTTCGAATATTAATGAAAATATATCATTTCATATATGAAAAAAATTTGGTTGTGAACATTAAATATTGTTGCTATACTTGCAGACATTTTGGTTGCATCCCGTGTACAATATTGCGATATACAAATTTTCATATTTGTTTGTCAGTATTTTAGGTGACTATTATGCATACAATGATATGAAGAATTGGAAATTTGAATCAATCAATATAAGATACAAAAGCTAATCCACAAGGTGGTTAAATTAGGCAATCTTAGTATTTCTTCTCATATGTGTTAGTTTTCTTGAAGATTTTATCTAACTCCTTAAAGGAGCCTTATTATACCTCCTGTAAGTAAAAAATTTTCAATTATGGACATTATTGATTATTATTTATTATTTGTTGAATATTGATCCTAGAAAATTAGGTAATGGCTCTTGAATTTATGGTCTCTCTTGATTGTGGGACACTGAAAAGTAGGGGTCCTTATAGCTACAAGTATCACAAGTGTTGTAAACAGGTGTCGCAAGTACCGCAAGCGGTTACTATAGTTACAACAAGTGCCACAAGAAGGTGATGCAAGTATCATAGGTGTGTTCTATGAGTACCAAAAGTATGTGCCACAATTGTACCTCCCTTAAATAAAGCCGCTTCTTTAAATTGTTATATACTCTATCCCGGGACATGCCATGAAATATTAAAATAGATTTGTACAGATAAAAATTTATTATCTATCTCTAAATTAATTAAAATAGTTCTTTTACTTGACATTATAGTATTTTTTTCCTCTATAAATATACACATGATTGTCCTTTATCCTATAATTCTATTGAATAAGTTCCTTACATTCTTATTATCAACTAAAATTAAGTCTTTTTAATTACCAGATGGAGAAGTAGCTATTAGACAGATATGTTCATGACTTATTTTTCTAGTTGTTAACCTTAAATATTCACCCTAAAAATAAATACAAAAGGTTATATTCAAACTTTTTAGTTATTTCATTACTGACATGTTGAGTGAGTGTTAATAATAAGGATACATAACAATGTGTTTCAATGGGGTGAAAAATTCATAGTTGAGGCGATCCAAGGGGTCTCCATTTTCTGGTGGCATGAATAAAATTGTCTCCCTATTGTGTAGAAATGATATTTGGACTAAAATATAAGAATTTATTATCATTCTTTAATAAGATATTGTATTCTCTAGCATATGAAGTTTCTAGAACACCACAAAGGATTATGTTATGATAGTATAACTATAAAGAATCACGTCATAGAAATATATATATTTAAAAAACAAATTGGACAAACTAGATGCATATTTCTAACACTTCAAAAAAAAAATGGATATCTTTCACACTCATCGAAGTGATGAGATCAAGTTGATTTTCTAAAAAATATGAAGGATGCTTTTTTTCAAGCCATCCTTTTCCGATCAAGTTTGATACTTTGTCTTCCTAATCTTCATACTACCTCCGTAGACAACATAGTTGTACTTATATTAATGCAACCAAATAGGCACCAAAAGGAGTCATTGATTGATATTATTGTAGAATGAAGGATAGAATAGAGCACTATTTTGCATATCAAAGCAAAAATACAAAGGGTGGGAATTGATGTCATGGGAAAACATCGAGTAGCCATGTTGTTGCATATTTTCATTCCAAACTGTGATTTTTTTTTATGTTTTCAGATTCTAAGATCAATTAAAATATAGAAATCTATACAAAAGAGAGATCACATCTCACTATTTAATAACACATGGAATTGTTTTTTGGGTGGAAAATAAAAAAGCCCTTTGATAGTAGACCGCCAATGATTGTCCTTAGGAAGTGCTAAGGAAAACTATTGGTCATTAACTAGATCATAGATTACACATATACTTCTATAATGTGGGGTTTTTATCTTCAAAGTTGTAAGGTTTATACTACAACATCTTGTTGGAGTAAACTAATATCATTACATATACCACAAAACATTGTATATTTGGAGGTACTATAAAACTTTATTTTTAGAGAAGTGTCACACAAGCATTGTGACCCCACATTTAGGCGGCGTCCCTCCCATATTCATGATGCTATTCTACCTAAATAGGCCCTTAGATAAAATTTCTCACACACCTATTGTGTATATGTATCTATGTTGGTTTAGGTACCAATATTAGTTGTTCTTGCATTTTATATGATTATGGCATTGGTTACATAGGTTCAAAATAAAGTTCACAAATTAGGCTTGGATATTTTCTCCATAGAATACTATTATATTTACAAGTGCATTTTACATATAATTTTCTTGACCCATACATACACTTCTTTCTTCATTTTACATCTATATCACCTCCATTTATCCTAGTTTTATTTAAATATTGTCTAGTTGTTCCTTTTTTAAAATCCATATCATCCTTTTATAGATATAAAACTTAGAAGAGAATGGTACTTGTATGGATACATATCACCACAAAATACAAATTATCAAAAGTACATTTGGGTCTAATCAAGAAGGTTACATGACATGTAACCATGTTCGCATTAGACACACTTATCTACAAAAAAGTAGCACAATGTATTTGTAATATACATATCATTTTAGCACACAAATGAAAAGGTAGACACATTTATGTGAAAGGCATACTCTCTAGTAGCACATTGTGGTATTTGATGATTGTTGGCTCAAATATATGCATTTGCCATCCTATTAAGCCATCTTGCTTCACCAAAATGTTTTTCTACATGCTTTTGCATAAATGACTTTATTCCACATTGACCTAGAAAGGATGTAAATAACCACCCAAGGAATGGATGCATGATTTTTTTGTCATTTAATAGGGAAATGATCTGTAGATTGTAGGTGTGGAATCTAAGATCAAAATGCAGAAGGACACTGAGTGCAATTTCTCTCAATCAATGGGTCTACATCCCAATTTTGTGTGGAGTTACATCATTTCTTCCCAAATTTATAGGATAAGTCTTGAATTCACTTCTTGGTTACCCTAGAAAAAGGACTTCTAAAATGGGTACAAGATTTCCTATTTCTTTGAATTTGTTTTGGTTCATTGTTCCTATTGTTTCATGTATCCCATTGTTAATTGCTTCTCTTTCCTACAAATCATCACCATCAACAGGATGTCATTTTTTATTAAATGTGTGTGTGTGGGGGGACTATCATCCATGTTATTTCATGTTCAACAAGTATTCTTTTCAGATTGAATGCAAGTTTTGTTCATATTACATGGTGGATGTGTTATATGATGCTTATCACCTAATCAAACACAATACATGTTTTATGCTCTTTAATGCAAGTATATAGGGTGAATTAGGAGTGTGGACATTTGAATATGTCATCTTGTTTTAATTATAAATTAACTAGGTAGTGTGCAATGAAATGTAATTCTTTTGTTAGTGACATCAGCACAAAATGGGCCACTCAGTTAATTGTTATGTTGTCTGTATGGATAGTAGAATATTCTATCATACTCAAATGATACTCAAATGATACGTTTGCATTAGAATATTCCCAACATGATCATGTTTGGTGTTTGAAATATTATATTTGAGATTCATCTCTATAATATGATAATTTTCTAAAATCAATTATTGATTTTATTTTTCAATAATTTTATTGTTAGTTCTTAAATGTTATGCAATTGCAATCCATTTTACACCAACCTAGGTTGTTGACAACATCATGTTCTTTATTAAAACAATGAAGGTTCCATGTCGAGATAGACTTATATCCTTTATTTTGAAGAGCCCAACATGCCTCATTCATTACTTTTAAAAGATATGTACAATGCAGAGAGGAGTTACAAAATAATAAAGTAAATTGTACATAGAGAAAGAGGAAGAGGGTAAAGGGAACTATTTGTACACAAATTATGAGACATTGAAGATGACACTCCAAATGTTTTCAATCTTCTAAATTTACCAAGGAATATTCTATTATTTCTCTCTAACCAAGTATTGTAAAGAATAAAGTAAGAAAATGTGTTTGCATTTCTATAAAGCATGAGGATCTCATGCCCATTCTTCAGAGTGAAGCATACTTCTCAATGGGTTTAGACCAAATCACAATGGTGAAATCACATTGTTGAAATACAAAAGTGTGAATCTCTTTTTCATTAAGATAGGGAAGTCATCTAGAATCCAAGGAGAACCAAAAGTTTTCTAAATGTCCAGTGTATATAGCCTATTAAGATAGAGATTTCCACTAGAATATATAAATTCTTTTAGGAATAGTTTCATACCAGATCCACATACCCCATGTAACATTTGGATATTGAACTCTATAAATTTTCCAAGTGTGCCTTATAGAGATACTAGTATTTCCATTCTAATAAATATGGATGGTAATTTAGAAATCAAGGCTTGGAATACCATTCAAAACATTCCTTGATTTATCAGTTCCTCTAACCCTAAAGAAATTCCACTTGTTCTCCTTTATAAAATATGAAAATCTACAGTTGAGACCATTACCAACTACCTAAATTAGTTGGTTATCAACATTGTCTAAAAGAGTGGTTTTCCCTAGACACAAAGTTTTTGTCCATGAAATAAATTTGCCACAAATTCCTACTTTAAAGTTCATGGGGACAATTCAAGTGTTCCCAAACTTCAAATTTCATCTCCATATCTAAATCGTAGAGACTTTAGGCTTATAATACAAGATTAAGGAATGAGAAATATATTTTTCATACACCCACTTAAGACATAACTACTTCATGTTTTTTGCTATATCACATAGAAATCTAAGCAGGCCAGCATTTGACCAATCAAAGATTAGTTTAATACTAAGGCCTCCTTCTTGGTTCCACCTAAACATTCTCTTCTAAGCCACAATATGTAACTCCCATTTATAATTAACTTATCCAACTAATTAAAAACACATATAGGGAGAGCAAAAGTAGCAATACAAAACATATGATATAAGGATAGAGTGGAAATAATCATTTTAACTCTTTTTGACATAGATAGAAATCTACCCTTATGAAAAGTGACTTTGATCTTAATTTTTCCCACAATAGGAGTATAGGTCACTTTCATTAATCTTGTAGTAAATAATAGCAAGCCCAATATCTCACTGGGAGATCTGTTATAGGGATTTTGACCTTAGATACATTTATCATGTGTACTTACAAGGAGAAGCAATTGAGTCTAAATATAAGTTTTTTAAGAATTTATTTATTCTCAAGAAGTTTTATTCAAAGGAATTTTTATTCTTGTTAGAGTAATTACTCAAGTTAGTGAAAGCTCATAGGTAATTTACTTCATGACATTCATATAATAATATCCGTCATCCATTGTATTTATTTTATTCATTGTTTTTTTATCTACCTTCTGCACATTTATGGTTATTGAGATCATGAATTATTTTTTGTTTCCATTTTCAGAGAATTGTTTGATTGTGCGGTCCAAGACTAGGAAGAATCAAGGAATCTTTTATTGTTTGTTATGGAAATAAGTTGACTTTTAGTGTTGTAAAAGATGCTACTAAGAGTGATCAGTGCTACTACATGTTTTCTTTAATTGGTGATTCGATTCATACCGTCACAGTGGCTTGAACTTGAGACATCTTGGTAACAAACTAATGATCTAATCATAAGTGTGTCCCATCTTAGACAATAATCCTACATCTTAAAATACTAAATCTTAAAGGGAACTTAATTAAATTGAAGTTAAATGAGTCGGACCCACCACTCTTCCACTATTACCATATCATTGGTCAACTTTCCATTTGATATAGTCATACTATAGATTTCAAGTTTGGTGTGGGGGTGGATATTAGCTTTTAGTTTTTTTTAGTTTGTTTCTTTTTTTCTTCTCACTTTCTAGTTAACTTTCATAAGTTCTATTGTTTTCTACCCATAACTTGTCAATATGTAGTTCTTTTTGTTTTATTCCATGAAAAACATATTATGCTTATGCATTATGCTTGCGCTTAATGTTGTGAGATTTAAATGTAACTTAGTTTCCATGTCTCAGAGGGGTATGTATTACTAAACACAATCAATTATCAAATATTTATGAAATTCCATGCGGATCGATTGTGCAAACATATTTAGCACTACATGATCACCTTCTATATATATTTCTAAACAAGATAATTCATAAAATTACCTAGAAATGTCAACTGAACAATGTTTCTATAACGAAATCAACAATTTTGTTGGTCTTATAATAAGTTTGCATTTGTCCTTTTCCTGAAGATTTTTTATATATTCAAATGAAGTCCAGAAATTTGTTCTTATGTTCATGATATAAATGTATAAGTATTAGGGAAACAATTGCAATAAGTTTGTGAGGTCCTAAACAGGAACTCATTCACTTTGTGTTTTATATGAACTTGAATTCTTGTATTTACTAACCCCATAAAGTGGATAAGTCACCCATAAAGCATACCAACTTAGTGTAATACCTGATCTGGTTGATTTTGTTGTATGCTATGTTGTAAAGTGAGCTACTAAACCCAAATGACACTTCTCATATATGTAAGTCTATATTATGAACTGAGTGTTAGAACCCAATATTTATTTCTAAAATCAACTATGTAATTGTGCTTTAACATTTGAATCACTTGTCAATATTCTAGATCTTAAATTTTTATTAATCTATATATTTGATAAAGCTATGTTGATAACTAACTATCAAGTCAAGATGGGTAATGATAACACTTTGGATAATATTTCTTAGTATGTCATCCCAATAATTGTAGGTGACATTATAATAAATTATGATGTGAATATTTCTAAAAAATCTATGTCAATTACATATTTGGTTAAAATTTTGGTGATGTTATCCCCTTCTTTTAACAACTTCTACTTGGATATTTGTTTCAAAATGAGTCCAATTGGCACCTACACTAGGATATATCCAGATATATTCATACTATAATTCTATTTCTTGGATGATTGCATTGTTATTGTTAAGTTCTATATTTCCTTTAATTATATGTTATGGTAATTGACTAGGTTCCACAATTTTACACGAATAACACATGCATGTATAATGTTCTTGTTTAAAATTCCATATTGGATCATTGTTTTTATTTACAAGAAATGTTTTACATTTAGGGTAATTTGAAAGTTCTTATATATGATTTTCTTGATCAATATATGTTCTTATTGTTTCATTTAACATCCATTTCACCTCTAAATATGCATTGACATTTTTCTTTATGTTTGAGTTATTTGTTCCATTGTTTTATAGCATGTGTGTCATATTTGTAGATATTTAAAACTTGGATGAACATTGAATTTGTATGGATACAATCACTACAAAAGCCACAATTTTAATGTCAATTTGGGCTTTATCAGAAATTTATACAACATGCTAATCATTTACATGACATGTATCCATGTCAACAATAGTAGCACTTATCACTGTACGCACTACTACAGAAGTGGCCTTTGGCGTCGGTCGTTTAACCCCATTTGGCGTCGGTTTTCGACCGATGCCTATGCGGGCGCCGCTAAAGGTCGAACACTTTGGCGTCGGTTGTTTAACCGACGCCTATTTAAACTATCGGTGTCGGTCCTTTAGTCGATAACCGACGCCAAAGGGGTTCGCGCCACATAAAACGGCGTCAGCTAGGGCACTTTCTGCGTCGGTTATTTACTAACGGACCGACGCCTATATGACTTATAGCGTCGGTCTTTTAGTAGATAACCGACGCATAAAGTGTCCTAAATGACGCCATTTTTTGTGGCGCGAACACTTTTGGCGTCGGTTATATACCAAAAGACCGACGCCTCTAATTTAAATAGGCGTCGGTTTGATACGTATATCCGATGCCATTTCGAGGACTGCTTTGGCCACATAAGGCGTCAGTTATCTATAAATCACCGACGCTGTAGATCTTTGTTGACGGTTTTTATAAATAACCAACGCCTATTTGTTTTTTTTTCATATCAGTTTGCAGGCCTGCTGTGGCTGGTCAGCAGGATGAGAACCTGCAGTTCAGTAACTGAACTGCAGGTTTACGACATCCATTGATATCAGCCTATAAATAGGCCGCAAACCTGCAAAAGTCATAAGCAAAATTTCACACAAGTACATACATTCAGACATAAATTCAATTCTCACATTCACACATATAGAAACATTCAAATACATGTATTAACATTCAGAAATATTCATTTACAAAGTATCATTCATTATCGCTATCAACATCCCAATTATATCTTACAGTTGCCACTGCTTGTATGGCTTTTACCCATTCTTCTCTTATTTCATTTAATGCTTCCATCGTATATGGAGCATGTATATTTTTTAAGCGTTTACCTGTAGTGTTGTCAGTTTTAAACACCTGCAAAGAGAATGATGTATATATATAAGTAATAATATAAAAATAAGATAAGATTGATATATTGCATACTAACTAATGAGAGTATATATAATACCTCATGTATGGTATCGATGTCCAATGCGGCATATTTGATAATCATCTGCATAAATCGCATCACATAGTATGTGCATGCCCAGCCATTGTCTTGTGTAGCACACTATAAATTGAAACATACAAAATAATACAACTAAGCACAATTCACATCAATAATATATATATTCGAGTCGGGAACTTACTTGTACGTTCTGCCAATTTATTGGCTGGTTCTTTTTCCTTGGGACCGTTCCTCTAGCCTTTTTGAATGCATCTAAACCCCTACATGTTAATATAACACAATAAATTGCATAATTAAATAGTCATGTAATAAAAGATGTTCACGGATATAAAAATGAAATATTTCTCACCAGAATAATGGCATTCTCATTACGTGTCCAATTTTAGTGTTCAATGTACTCCCCGCAGGATCTAGATAATAAACAGTGAATGTCCCGGGGACAATAACTAGTAACTCCCAATGTCTACCGCTAGAAGTAAGAAGTTAACAATTAATAACTCAAAATGCAAAATAAAAATGGAATTTTCTTAAGTCCAAATTATAAATAAAGTAAACTTACTTGACATTGAATGGAGCTATTATTATCGTCTTCTTTTGCTGACCAAAAATTGTAAAAGCATCTATACAGTATTGTTGAACATTATCAGGGTCTTTAGCTACCAAACTAATCAATGATGGAATCAAAAATCCCACATGATCAAATGCAAATTGTTTGCAATGATCTTCGACTAGGTAGCTGCAAAACATATAGGCGTATGCATTAATATATAAGAAACCAGATCACCGGATCTTACACAAGGTATATGGATGTATAAACAAGATCTCACCTTATCCATGTCTCTATCATTGATGTATTCAGCCAATCATACATAAACAGCTCAATAATATCTTGTATAAATAAAGAGTTATCGTATGATTGACCTGCATAATCTGCATCTAAAGAAATAATTATAGGGCAATGTACATTATGTGCCCGTAGCCAACATGCCATTCCCCTACAAGCAGGACCTAACGGGTATGTTAGGTCAGTTGGAACCCAATCGGGTAATGCGGGAAGTGGAAGTAGAGGCCTAGGTGCTCCTGGTGTCTTCTTTTTAACCTGTACATATAATTTCAGATCAGTTGACATCATATATACACATTAACAGTCTAAATCAATGTAAATTTATCTTACAATTTCAGTCGTGTAGACGACATCTGCTTTGGGCCACAATATCACCCCACCTTCTTCCTCACCAAGTGTATCAATATCTGGGTGGGCATATGGCAACGCAACTTCCCTCCAATCGGGTAACACATGTAATGGGCCCACACGAACATAGCCCTGTGGCATTGGAGTCCCGTGAAACCTTTCCCCAGGAAGGGACGCGTAAGCTTGCGCCTCTGCAACAACGTAGTCTTGCATTCTTAAGCGGCATGGCTTCAATGCCTACAAATTTACGTAAAGAATATTATACATATATACATATCATCTTGAAAACATAACAACTTGAAAAGACTAACTACAATGCCATAAACAATACTTACAGCAGACGTGCTAGGCGATGGGTCTCCAGGATTACTCGCAGTCTGTGCATCAGGAGAAGAGTGGGTCGCCATAGGCGTATTGGAAGCCTGAGATGCCTGCCACCGCAGCAATTCTTCCTTGACCTTCTCAGCAACTACATCGTTGATCTTCTTAGCAACTAAATCCTCAACTCTCTTATTCTCCTATACATGGATAAAAGAAACATTAGCTTCTTATTAATGAATTTCCTTTTGCAGTAACATTCTAAAAAAAGAATAGGTTACCTCTTCTTGAGAAAGTCCCGCTCTGGGTTTGCGCTGGGATGGCCCAAAGAATGCTTTGATGCCAACACCAGCGCCGGCACCTCTAACACGTCCAGGATGCTCTGGGTTACCCAGAGTAACTGTCAATTCATCCCTTGTGCCCTGAGGGATGAACGTGCCTTGTTTCCTCTGCTCGTGCAGCTCCCGCTAATCACCATAAATAGAAATTGGTAAGTTAACACCACAAATAATCAATATTCAAACGATTTCTCTAAGAGTTGTATTTTACCATTTTTGCAGCCGCCTCAGCAGTTACAGGCTTCTTTATTTCACCCTTCTTGTTTTTCCTGCCAGCTATCCAGATATCATGGCGAGGCATGGGTGTGGCAGACTCCTGAGTAGGAGCAGACTCCTGAGTAGCCGCAGACTCCGCCTGTAGTCTTTGGCGAATGCTTGCATAGCCTTTTGGACCCATAGTGTGGTCATGCACATTCAGTGCACGCCTTGCTTTTTGTGCGTCACTGAGGGCCTAGTTAGTATGCACATTAATGATTTGGTTAGTAGCACTAAATTCTAATCTTGAATAGGTGAATACAATGTATATTAATTAAATTAGGAGTGACGCCTAATACCTTGAATTCTTCATATTTTCTTGAAGCAACAAAATTGTCCCAATCTTTTTTGTCCAAGAAGTTCCATTGTTCAAGGGCTGACTTCTTCTTCTTATCACCCTCTTTTATGTATTCTCTGTTCAGATTTGTCCTATAATTCCTAAGCATCTTTCCAGCGCGTTGCATCACATTTTTACGATGCAACTTCTCATCCAATGCAAACAGATTCTGTAAAATAGAAATGTTATTAACTAGTATCCAAAATAGAATTGCAAATAATAGAATTTGTAATCTACAAAATAGAATTGCAAATAATAATAACTCACGCATAAATCCTTCCATATCAAGTCTTTTTTCCCTTGAGGAACTTTATGCCAATTGTCATACTTAACACCACAATGGCTCCGAGTGGTACACCCAAGATAGTTCACAAAATTATTGCGGTTCACTCCAATTGGATTTCCTCCATTATCAAACTCCACCACCAATTTGGATCCACTACCACTTAGCGCTAATAACTTCTTCAACAGAGTGATGCCCCTTTTCTTGTTAAGTGTCTGGTGTTGCGCATCAAGTTGCTCCAGTGCTTCAGTGGGTACAGGTGCATCAACCTAAAATTTGACAAAAATAAAACACACTAACTTAGCCCAATATAGAAATATAGGATATATGACATAACTAGAAGATAATGAATTTTATAGAAATACAGGATATGTTTTTAGAACTTACATTAGTATCCTCGCCATGCTCGTCATGGACAGCATGCTCATCATGGACTTCATGCTCATCATGGACATCATGCTCATCATGGTCAGCCATCTGAAAATGTCATTAAAAAGGCAAACATTTAGCATTTGTATTAACTAGAAAAAGGCAAACATTTAGCATTTGTATTAACTAGAAAAAGGCAAACATTTAGCATTTGTATTAACTAGAAAAAGGCAAACATTTAGCATTTGTATAAACATACATGTCTCTAAAATTGTGATCTTTTATCAATTAACAATCCTTCATTGTGATCTCCGCGCACATATAAGTCATCATTAGCTTCAATATTTTGTGGAGTTGGCAACCCAACTGAGAATGGACTGGAGTCATCATACTTATCATAGTACTCTTCTTCATCTATAGGATCTTCAATGAACTGTCTTTTACCATGAAGAACAACCGACCATTTATCATTCACATGATCATCGATATAGAATATTTGTTTCGCCTGTGATGCCAATATGAATGGTTCACCCTTCTCGCCAATCTTTTCAAAGTTCACCAAAGTGAAACCCAATTCATCCACTATAACTCCTTTGGTGTTATCAACCCAATTACATTTAAAGAGCGGAATTTTGAAATCTATGTAGTCAAACTCCCAAATGTCCTCAATGACACCGTAATATGACATTTTAGCTTCACGTGGACTCTTATCCTTTGCACTTGCAAAGTACATAGTCGACGCTTGAAGAGTGACCCCACTATTTTGGACGACACTCTTATCATCTTGGCGCTTTGTGTAATATGTGAATCCATTAATGTCAAACCCTTCATAAGACATAACATTCGGTTTTGGTTTAAAGGCGAGGCATTTGATAGTTTCTGTAATATCATTTGGTGTTTGAGATAGTTGATGTAAGACTTTATCTTCAAACCACTTAGTAAAAGTCTTATTATGCTCTCTAGCAAGCCACATTGAACTTGCTTGAGGATGTTGTCTCTTTATGAAATTGGTATGTTCCTCGATATAAACACTCACTTCGTCCATATTGTGTAAATTATACAAGTGAGCTTGTTCCAACTGCTCACGGCTGATTACTTTCACCCGTGATCCCAAAATTCCTTTGCCCTCCTCAATATTCTTGTCATTATCAGGAGTGTCATTACCACTGAGAAAGTCATTGCAAAAATCCATAACCTCTCTCGCCACATAACCTTCAATAATACTCCCTTCAGGCCGATAACGGTTTCGAACATCACCTTTAAAAACGCTCATGTATCGTTCAAAGGGATACATCCAATGCAAGAAAACTGGTCCCAACATTTTCACTTCCCTAGTCAAGTGGACAACAAGATGTACCATGATATCAAAGAACGAAGGAGGGAAATACATCTCAAGCTGACATAGGGTAACAACCACTTCTCTTTGCAAATTATCGAGAGTATCAGGGTCAATAACTTTGCTGCATAGACTGTTGAAAAAGAAACAAAGTCTGGTAATTGCAAACCTTACATGCTTCGGCAATATAGATCGAATTGCCACGGGCAATATTTGTTGCATTAGAGTGTGACAATCATGAGATTTAAGACCTATCAACTTCAGATCTTTCATTGATACCAATCTACGGATGTTGGATGAGTAACCATGTGGCACCTTAACATTTACCAAGCATTCACAAAAAGTTTTCTTCTCCTTTCTAGACAACGTGTAACAAGCGGGAGGTAAGTATGTTCTTTTATTACCCATTTCACGTAATTCTGTTAATTCTGACCTTATTCCCATTTCACGTAGGTCCAGTCTGGATTTTATCCCATCTTTAGTCTTACCTGGTATATTTAATAGAGTACCAATGATGCTATCACAGACATTTTTCTCAACGTGCATTACATCGATACAATGCCTGACTATCAAAGAACTCCAATAAGGAAGATCCCAAAATATTGACTTCTTCTTGAATGAAGAATTGTCACTCCGTGTGGCCATACTACATTGTGATTTCTTACCAAATTCATTGACAATGTCTTTTACTCTTTCATAAACAACATCCCCTGGTATAGGTTTAGGTGCACTCCGTTCATCATTCCATCCATTGAATGCTTTGCGCTTCCTACGATACGGATGAAATTTTGAAAGAAACCTTCGATGACCAAGATATACAGTCTTGCCGCCATGTTTTAGTCTTATTGAATCAGTGTTTTCTTCACATATAGGACACACTTTAGCTCCTTTGACACTATATCCAGACAAATTCCCATATGCTGGAAAGTCATTAATAGTGCAAAACAACATAGCGTGCAAACGAAATGTCTCTCTTGCTGAAGCATCATAGGTCATCACACCTTCAGCCCAAAGTTTCTTTAAGTCATCAATCAAAGGTTCAAGATAAACATCGATATCATTTCTGGGTTGTTTAGGGCCCGATATCAACAATGACAACATAACGTACTTATTTTTCATACACATCCAGGGAGGAAGATTGTATATAACAAGCATGACTGGCCAAGTGCTATGTTGGCTGCTCAATGTCCCGTACGGATTCATCCCATCTGTACAAAGCCCAAGTCTTAGATTCCTATCTTCTTCACCAAATTCAGGGTACAATAGATCAATCTTCTTCCACTATGGGGAATCAGACGCATGTCGTAGGATCCCATCATTATTTTTCTTAACATCTGCATGCCACCTCAAATTCTTCGCATCTTTCGGATTTGCAAACAAGCGTTGAAACCGTGATATTATAGGTAGATACCACAACACCTTGGCAGGAGAACCAGTTTTGGACTCCCCCGAAGTCGTCAATTTATACCGTGACGCACCACATTTTGGACAATCTTTCAAATCTACATAGTCCTTTTGAAATAATACACAATCATTCGGGCATGCGTGTATCTTCTTGGCCTCCATTCCCATTGGGCACAACATTTTCTTTACCTGGTATGTTGAGATTGGAAGCTCGTTTCCTTCAGGAAGAATTTCTTTCAACAAAGTCAACAATGAAGTGAAGCTTTTGTCGCTCCATCTATTGTTAGCTTTCAACTTATACAATCTCAACACAGCGCTAAGCTTCGTAAACATAGCACATCCTGTGTATAACGGTATCTCAGCATCATGCACAATGTTTGTAAAGATAGGAGGTGGATCGGTGTGCTCTACCCTACAACTATCCAGCATTGCATCAACGATGTCTGCTGGAACTGGTTCGTTCACATTTACGTCATCGGAGGCAATTTCTTCTTCCACCCAAGCACTGCTATCGACACCTACTGGTTTCGATTTTGAAATGTCTCCATGCCAGTGCCATTCTGTATAGCCTTGTACAATCCCGTTGCACATGACATGACTTTTGATTTCCTCACCAGTGTTGACTTTCAAGTTGTTACCGCAATGCCTACATGGACAGTAGAACCTATCTGTAGGTTTTTTCCTATGTTCCTCGGCAAATCTAATAAACTGATCAAGACCAGATATAAACTCTGGGGTGCAACGATTACGAATGGACATCCATGATCTATCCATTCTATGATCAGAGAAAACAAGTATATATTAGGAAACAAGTATATATTAGGAAAAGATTAGGCAGCATTTCCCCGCTGTTCTCTAAGTACATATGTACTTAGAGAACAAACGGGGAAATGCCAACAAACACATTTGATGTCATTCTTATATATAATAAATGTGTACCACCTATCCCATCCTTGAACACCTAATCTCACTAGTAAGTGTATAATGTGTATTTGGTTTTCAAGAAAATTTCGGCAGCATTTCCCTGCTGTTCTCTAAGTACATATGTACTTAGAGAACAAACGGGGAAATGCTACTGAAATTTTCTCGAAAACCAAATACACATTATACACTTACATCCTAAGTGAGATTAGGTGTTCAAGAACAGTCCCAAACCGGGGACTATCCAAGATTTACTCCTAATGAGTAAATCTTGGACGGGTTTCTAGGCCAACAAACACAATAATGGATATCTACAATGAAGCCGGACTCCATACAAACAGTATATAATTTAGTGATTGTTCATTCTAATTTATACCAATGTACAAGTAATATAAAGAACAATGATTGTTCACATTCTAGGCCAACAAACACATGTGATGTCATTCTTATATATAATAAATGTGTACCACCTATCCCATCCTTGAACACCTAATCTCACTAGTAAGTGTATAATGTGTATTGGGTTTTCAAGAAAATTTCGGCAGCATTTCCCCACTGTTCTCTAAGTACATATGTACTTAGAGAACAAACGGGGAAATGCTACCAAAATTTTCTCGAAAACCCAATACACATTATACACTTACATCCTAAGTGAGATTAGGTGTTCAAGAACAGTCCCAAACCGGGGACTATCTAAGATTTACTCCTAATGAGTCAATCTTGGACGGGTTTCTAGGCCAACAACATGGTTAATCCTAATATGTTGGGATCACATAATTATACTGGTAGGATTTTAATAGACATGATAAGTACCTAATCTATAGAGCATTATTAAATAATAAATCAAGAATTTAATAGTTTCAAACATGCAATGTTATAAACTATAGGCAACATGGATAGATGAGACTAGAGTTCATATTAGAATAAAAATTAGCAACTTAGGACAAAGTGTGTTACCTTTCAATCTGTGTAACCTAGGGTTCAGAATATCATGATTTACTTAATCTGATAATCATAAGGACTTTATAATTTGCATGAAATAAATAAACATCCAGCATCTATCACTTATTCAATCTTCAAGAAACCTTGACAAACATAGGAAGTAAATACATGTAATCATAAGTACAACCACGTACCTTGATGGTGATCCATGCAAATCATACATTAATTCACTGAGTATATTATCCAAGCAAATAAGAAAACCAAGCAATTAACTTTTGTTGCATGTATATACATCCTAAAGTGCCACAAATCATATAATAACATTAAACGCTACTCAAGTCCTAATCTAGAGTTTAGGTTTCCTTATTATCCTGTTATCATTATGGTTATTCTTGAACCCCCAATTCCTAAGTTCATTGATTTAATGACATAAAAAGATCTAGTTCATATTATGTTTAGCCATGATTATAAAACTATCATGTTATGATATTAGGACCACTTAAAGCAGATTAGGCACATTAAGAAAGCAGAGTAGGGAGCCAATTTCGCGCAAGCAGATTAGGCAAGAAGATTAGGTCGGCACATAAAGAACCAATTTCGCGCTTGGGTAGGTCGACAGGTACCTGGGCAAGCAGAGTAGATCGAGGTCGAGCAGGTTGAGTACGTGGGCGGCGGCCGGCCGGCGAGCTCCAGAACCAGCGGCAGCAACTCCGACGAGCAGGGAGCGTCAGCGACGGCAGGCAGGCAGGCGGCCAGGCAGCGGTAGGCAGGCAGCGGCCAGGCGGCGACAGGCAGGCAGCGGCCAGGCGGAGGAGAAGGAGAAGGGGGTGCGGCGGCGGAGGAGAAGGACAAGGGGGCGCCGGAGAAGGGGGCGTCGGAGTAGCAGTGGCGGCACGGCGGCACTGTCGTGGAGAAGAAGGAGCAGAGAGTCGGGCGACAACAGAGAAGAAATCGCTCGCAATGAAACAGAAGAAAGGGGAAGAGTCGGGCGATCGAGGGTTATGAAGTTCCCAAATAGCGTCGGTTGTTTACAACAACCGACGCCTAAACATCTTTAGCGTCGGTTGTTTGAAACAACTGACGTCCAATTGGACGATATTTTCATGAAATTATTTGGCGGGAACCACTTTCAGCGTCGGTTATAAAAGGATCACCGACGCTGAAAAGGACACTTTTCGCGCAAATTTCCATCGCACATAGGCGTCGGTTTTTTATCTACATAACCGACGCCGAAAGTGACACTATTTTTTTCGCTCAAAAATTGGATTTCGTGGGCGACTTTAGGCGTCAGTTTGTTATAAACAACCGACGCTGAATACAAAGCGGTACCCGTGTCTGGCTGGTCTTCGGATATAGACGTCGGTTTGTCTAAATAACCGACGCCTTATATTATAAGCGTCGGTTTTCCTTAATAACCGACGCCCAGAAAAGCGACACTGAATGCTATTTCTGTAGTAGTGACGGTTAACATGTATTCCGTATACTGCACGTCGTGTCAACATTTCACTGACCAAGAAGAGACATATGATGAGAATGATGTTCTCTCTAGTAGCATGACATACTATATGTTGATTTTTGTCTTAAATTGATGCATACTTAAGTCAAGCTTGTCATGTTGTTGAACTAAACATTATGCTACCAATATTTTTTGCAAAAATGAATTGAGATCCTCACCAAGAAATTCACCAAGCATACAAATCGTGGATCTATGATGATTAATATCATGTTCTTGAACATTATTTTGTAAAGTAAGGGAGGAGAAAAAACTAATATCTCGAGGCAGAATAAAGAGATTAGGAGCAATTGCTTTTCATTGATAGATCTATGGACATCTCTTTGATGCTAGGTTCCACCACCTTTTCCCATATATGAAACACATGCTTTGGGGTGACTTCTATCCATCACAAAAAGAGGTTACAAAATAGGGACTTCCTCTCCCTTTTACATTATTCTTATTTCATTCTTCTTCTTGTTTCATTGATCACAATGTTATTTACTTCTCTTTCATGCAAATCACCACCATAGAGGATTATTTCTTGCATCATGAATGTGGATAGTATTGTAAGGCCCCTGACCTAGCATACTACTTGTTTGACTTTGATTTTATTTATAACATTTTTAAACAGTAATCTAATCTCTCGAGATGCCTTGATAACATGTGGGATGCTTATGTCTTCAATTTGGTCATGTTTAATTGATGTTTGAGCTAGTTATGCTTGTTCTGGACCAAGTTGCAATTTATCAATTTTGAGGGCCTATCTTGCAATTTGTCACATGTAGGTTGTGCCTTTTGTGCCTTAGCATCATGAGAGAGAGAATGATACATAGGGGCGCCTTGTTGGACCTTGGTTGGTGAGGTGTCATCATGAGATGACAGTAGGGTTTTCATGCTTCACATGGGTTGCTCGGTGTGATGGTGTTTTGAACATGTGTGTTGGTTTTTAGGTTTTGTGATCACAATAGTTCCTTAGGTGATGTTTTTTGTGACTAGTGCCTTGGTCAAGTGTTTTTGTCTCTACGGTTTTTACTTTGGTGGATTGTTGCAACCGTTTGGCTTTAGTGACCTAGTGTAGAGGTCACTACATGGTGTGCCCTTGGTTTTGTTGCAAACTTGAGGTGTAGTGGACCTAGGTGGTCTCTACACTACCTTGTTTTTATCAACCTTTCTTGCATTCAAGTCTAGAGTGGTTACATGGCCGATCCTTTGGTGGACATGTTCCCTTTTGGTTCTCTAACATGTTGACACCTTATGATCCTTACCTCTCACCAACCCCTTGAGTATATAAGCTCTCTCTTATACATGAAAGTATCTCTATTAACTCTTTTTCCTCTCTTCTTCCTTGAGTTCGGCCTTGAGCTTGGTAGTGCTTGAGGAGGTGGTGATCGATCTTGGGGGCCTATCTTCTCTTGCATGTGGTGATCTTGAGCTTAATCATCTTCTTTGTGGTGATCCTTAGTGATCTTCCATCTTGGTAAATGGCTCTATACCCTTGATCACATTTCTCTTTTAGAACCCTACCTCTTCTTTTCCCCTCTTGGCCATGAGATTATGGATCACCATGGTGGCTATATTGAGGATCTTCTCTCCAAAGAGATAAAAGACTATGGTTTGACCACAGTTGTACCTGAGAGAGATGAAGCTTCCTCCTTTCTTATTTCTCCTCTCTTGTTCAGCCTAGGGTTTGAGATTTGTTCTTCTTGAGCTTCTCTTTGACCTTGGTGTGCTTTCTTCTTCCTGAGGTGACCTTGTTGTCTGAGGAGTTGATCTAAGTTTGGAGCTTCCTTTTCCTTCTTAGAGCTTGTGGCTTTAGAGCTTGATCTTCTTCCAAAGGCGGGTTATATAACTTCCCCCTATATCAATATTGCACCATAATCTTGCTTGCATGTTACTATTTTATATCTAAATCATTAGAATACTATTCTATATGATGTTATCTTGATTAAGGGTTTATGATTTTGAAGTATTCTTGTGTAGATTACTCTTTCTCCTAAACCCTAATTCATGCACCCGATTTCTAAGTGATGAAAGAGTTGTTGTTCCATACATATAACATGATCTTTGGTCTTATCACCATGCTATGTTTCATCCATCTTATGATGTTTGAGATTTTGATCTTTGGTTATATGAATTGAACGCATGGTTTTCTTTCTATCATCATGTTTTTCCAAGCTTGCCTAGGTGATGTTTGTTTAGGGGTTTTTGATGTCCCTCTTTGCATCAAGTTTTTCCTATTGATGATGATTAGTCTTCTTAATGGTTATCATATGCTTTGATCATTGTTTACTTATATTTTAGAGTGGGTTGGCATAGTGGTATCTACACTCACTTTGGTTCTTTAGGTCGCTACATGTTTATGGGGTGTTGTTTTGTATGCAACAAATCATAACCCTAATGAGTGGTGTCTATAGTGCTTGGGCTTGGTTTGGTCGCTAAAAGGGGTCTTCTTATGGTCGCAACGCATGTTTTGGTTGGCTGGTTGCTACATGTACCTATCTTAGTTGCAATAGAGTTCTCAACCTTAGTGGTCTCTTCACATGTGAACCATGTCAGTCTCTACACATGTTAACACATGAAGGTCGCTACATATGTAATGGTGTTGGTCGCTACACTTGGGTTACCCACTACATGTTGATGATTAAATGATTGATTGATCATGATTTTCATACCTAACATAATATGATCCAAGAATGTAGGAAGTAAAGTACTTAGAGTTTCATGAATGAATGATGTTGTGGGAACCCTAATCGGGTATATGATAAACCCTAGCCCTATTTTTCAAGTGTATAATATATTTATTGAGCTTGTTTAGATGTGTAGCATGATTTGATGTTTTCTCTTTCCTACATATGTAACTCTAACCTTGCAGGTGGAATGAATATCATAGCTAGTGAATGCTATGGTGTGTTTTATATGACACAAGGTGATGAGTATGAGCCTTTATGAGGCATGATGAGATAATGATGACGTACAAGAATAATGTGATTGGGTCCAATGACCTGGTAGAGGCTCAATGCTTAATGTGAAGTGATATCCTCTTATGATGTGATGAGGGAAGCTTTTCCCAGAATGATGTGATAATGATGATTCCTTGAATAGTATTGGTATCCTGAGATGGTATGACAAGTTCATAACTCATACATTTTATATCATCTGATGTTGCAACATACCATTATCTTTGTAGAGTTTGTTTAGGGTTTATACATTGTAACTTGATTGATGCTAAAAGACACCCAATTGTCTTAACTAATCAAGTGAAACCCTAATCATTTGTTTTCCCTATGCCATAGATCCATCTTCAGCATCGGTACTTTCTATATGGTGAAACATGTTCTCCCTTAGTGAAAGTTCAGAGTCGTATATTGTTGAGTATATGCATTTTGACAGAATTGGCTACAGTCATCCCCTTGAAGGAGAATGGTCGAGGCCATATCTTAGATAATATGACTCATCATATATATGATATATTTTTTAGGAGGGGTGCGATCATACCTCGGCAGGAGTGTGGTTGCGGTTGTAACTCAGTTTTCATTAGTGTTGTGCCTATTTACCAAGTCGAACTAGGTTGTTTTGTAGTTGGATGTTATATGTCACTACAGCGGACTCTGACTGATTGAGGGTGTGGGAGATCATAGGATTCTGGCTCCTCCTAGATCTAGTATCACACTGATATTGACTTAATAGTGGTCAGTTGGAGTATGAGTGGTATACCTCATCTCCTTAGGGCATAATAAAAGACGTAGTATAACCGTGAAGTATATTTGCTTAGGGTTAAACATGACTCGCATTGAATGACGTCTTGCCATGACTCTTGTACTGATTAGTTGACTTATAATGCAGTTAGAGAAATCAACTATTATACATGTTCTTCATATTCCTTCTAAAAGTATAAGATGCTCTACTGCTCAGTTGTAGATGCCTAAATTACTTAAACAATGTTAATTGCTTTACTCTTATTAGTTAACTAAATCTTCATGACCAGATGATGATGTTATCTTTCTGCTTTAGCTTATATATGCTTATAATAGTTGTTGGCGGAGAGTTATATCTCTCAATGGTACGTTGGTCTCACCTCATGGATTTCCACATCTTATATGTGGTTGTGCATGACTAGGTAGAGATCGTGTGGTTAAAGTTGAGCAGTAAGAGGAGAAGTAGTTGTTGAAGGTTGGATATGCTGCTATTGTTTTGTATTAGAGTCCTATGTGTCATCCATGTACTCTTAGGTCCTTTCAGGTGTTTTGTATATGTTGTATATTGACGCAAGTTTTTGGAAGTAGTCCATGGTTGCACAAATATGGCTTGTATACATGAAGAGGTTATCATATGTAACATGTTGTGGCAAGTTGGCCAAGTAAATTGTGATATGTATCATCTTGTGACATGATAGATGATACAAGTGGCATAGTTTTTGGATTCAGATGTAATAAGTTTCTTCTTTTGTGGTTAAATGGATTCAATTTTGATTTACCTTGTTTTATGGTAATCTTGATGTTTAGTATTAGTTTCGTGCTTTTTTTTTAGTTATCTCCATTTTGTGTGGCGATGGGAGTCACAATTTGGTTGGTTTTAGAGCTTTAGGTTCACTGAGTCTAAAGGGACACATGAGTAGGGTTTATGTCTATTTTGTGTCATCCTACATATTTAATGGTCACTTCTACTCATGCAGAAGAAGAAGGAGAGAAGAAAAGATATGTCTGGTGAACATGAAGAACATGCATAGAGTAGTGTTGTTGCACCAGGTGGTGGTTCCAAGAGGTAGGCAAGGATTGATGGACTGTCAGAAGCACCTCATTTTGACCCAGAAACTATGGCCAATCCCATTGTTTAGTCCATGTTTAGACAGTTCATGGCCACGATGATGCATATGGTGGATAGAATGCCCATACTCCAAAAAAGGGATGTTGTTCCCAATTCAAAATCTCAAGGTTTCTATGAATACCATTGAGAGGTTGAGGCATGTGGGGGTTTTGGAGTATGTCGGTACAGTGGATCTGATGGATGCTGACATGTGGTTTATTGAGTTAGAAAAGGCATTCAAGATCCTCAATATACCCAAAGAGGATAAGGTGAAGTACATTGTGTACCTGTTGAAAGGGAGTGTTGGACATTGGTGGGCCATCGAGGAGGATAAAAGGTTGGGTGTTATGATCAGTTGGGAAGAATTTTAGTGAGTGTTTGTGAGCCGATACTTCTCAGAGAACTACCTGGATGAGAAGATCATGTAGTTTGAGAAGATTTGATAGGGATCTATGACGATCAACGAGTACGAGGTGAAGTTCATGGAACTTTTAAGGTTTGTCTGCATATGGCTGCTACATATAAGGAGAGGACTAGACATTTTGAGAAGGGTTTGAGCTCTGAGTTGACAACTCCAATGTCATCTTTAGAGAATAGGGAACAGTTTGACACATTTGTGGAGTCAGTCATGAGAATAGAGTGGTCAATTATAGAGAAATGAGAGGTGAATGCCAAGATGAGACAGACGTAGTATCAAGGACTATCATCTGGAGGCTTCAAGAAGCCTAGGTTTTCAACCCATTAGTCACAACAGAGGTCGAAAGTTCAATCCCAGTGGTCGCCAAGCAAGGGTAGAGGTTGTACCTTTCCATCGATGGGAGCTCATAGTACGACGTCAGTATTAGTGACGGGGTCGTCTAGGCCACATTACGAGACCAGGACTTGTCACAAGTGTGGGAAAGTAGAACCTATGAGATGAACATGTCCTGTGAATGATGAAGAGGTGACAATAGCTAAGAAAAAGTTAGCAAGGGTCGAATGAGTGACAATTCAACAGTGGTGGAGGGTGAGGATTCGGTCAGGAATCATAGGTTGGTTCGTCTGGGCAATCCAGAAGAGGATGGGGGCTACAATAGGAAACAACTCGATTCTATGCCATGAGGCAGCCAGAAGGAGTAGTCAATTTGAGGGTCCCAATAGGTCAGATGGAGTTATTTCATTCTGATTTGTCTTCTTCTTGCTTTATATCTGATTTAGTTGACGTGGGTATGACACACTCTTTTATCACCAGAGAAGTGATAGCAAGTTGTTATTTGCCTTTTATATGTAAACGTGATAGTCTTCACTTATAAACCCCTTTGGTTGGTTCTGCCAAGTTGTGGGAGGTGTGTCCTTCATGCATTCTTTCTTTCTCAAGATGCAACATTCAAGTGGATTTTATACCACTTGACATGCATGGATTTGTTGAGATTTGGGAATGGATACCCTAGAGAAGTATCAAGTGGTCTTGGACTATAGTACTATGGTGGTGATGTTTTGTCATGTTTCGTGGATATTCCAAGGAGATAGGAAGATTCCCCCAACGTGTTTGGTGTCATCTATGATAGCAAAAAGGCTAATGACGCAAGGTTGTGAAGTGTTTTTGGTACATGTGGTGGATACCAAGGTGAGGAATCCTAGTATCTAGGAAGTATCAATTGTTTGTGAGTTTCAATATGCATTTCCCGCTGAGTTTCTAGGTGTTCCCCCACCCCAAGAGATTGATTTTGAGATCGATATGGTTCCTGGTACACAACCGATAGCGCAAACACCATACAGGATGACACCTGAAATGCAAGAACTAAAGAAATAGTTGCATGATTTGCTTGAGAAAGGCTTTAATAGAATGAGCATGTCCCCATGGGGTGTTCTAGTGTTATTTGTGATGAAGAAGGATGGATCCATGAGGTTGTGAGTCGATTACTGATAGCTAAACAAGGTGACAGTCAAGAATAAGTATCATTTGTCACAGATAGATGATCTATTTGACCAATTGTGAGGTTCCATAGTGTTCTCCAAGATAGATTTAAGGTTGGATACCATAAGTTGTGGATCAAGGTGGATGACATACCCAAGTCAGCTTTTAGGTCTCCATATGATAATTATTAGTTTGTGGTCATGTTGTTTGGGTTAACCAATGTATCGACAGTGTTATGGACTTGATGAACAGGGTGTTCAGACCCTATCTTGACTGGCTCATGGTGGTGTTCATGGATGACATTCTAGTATATTATAGAGATAGCCAACGGTGTTAGCAATATTTATGGTAGGTGTTGACCTTGTTGAGACAGCACAAGCTATATGCTAAGTTCAAGAAGTGTGATTTTTGGTTGAAAGAGGTTTCTTTTTGTAGGACACATCATATCTACTAAGGGTGTACAAGTGGACCCCAAGAAGGTTTAGTCTACGTAGAGTGGGAGAAGCCAAAGATATAGATAGACCTTCACAGTTTCCTTGGGCTAGCATGTTACTACATGAGGTTTATCAATAACTTCAGCTCATTGGCATTACCCCTAACGAATTTGACAAGGAAAGGTGTATCGTTTGTCTGGGATGACTAGTTTTGACGTTCATTTTAGCTTTTGAAGAAGAAGTTGACCAGTTCACCAGTGTTGGTTCTGTTATAGATAGGAAAGGACTACATCAACTTTTGTGATGCTTTGAAGAATGATTTGGGTTGTGTGTTGATGCAAGATAAGAATGTGATTTCTTTTTCTTTACATCAGCTTAAGAAATAGGATTGAGAGCTACCTTACGCAAGATTTGGACCTTGCAGCGGTAGTCCATGATTTCAAGATATGGAGACACTGCCTTTACAATGAGAAGTGTATGATATTCATCGACCACAAGAACATGTAGTACGTCTTCTTGAAGTAGGAGTTGAACATGAGACTGAAATACTGGATGGAGTTGATCAAGTACTATGTTTTCACCATAGACTACCATCCAAGGAAGTTGAATGTGGTGGAAGATGCTTTGTAAAAGAAGTCTTCTTCATCATCATCTATTAATAAGACACATTTGTGCTCTTTTGTGTGTCAAAAGAGAGACATGTTGGTCTCCTTGCGTTAGATGAATGTAAAGTTGGAGGTCTCCTTGTTAGTAGGATTGTTGGCCCAGTTATAGGTGAAGCCTATGTTAAGGCAGAAGATTAGAGATGCACATCATGATGATATTGTGATTCAATAGATTTGAGTAGAGTTTGGTAGCAAGAAGTGTGATGACTTCCATGAGTTAGAGGATGGGACACAGTAGAGCAGTGGTACTTGATGTTGATAATCTAAGGAAGTTGGTCCTGGAAGAGGCTCACTTTTTAATATACACTATGCATCAAGGTAGCACCAAGATGTATCAAAACCTGAAAGGCATATATTGGTGGTCTGGTTTGAAGTGAGAAGTAGTTGTGTTCGTGGCAAGGTGTGTAGTGTGTTAGCAGGTTAAGGCAGAACATCAAAAACCTGCAGGAACTTTACAATAGTTTCCCATACCACAGTGGAAATGGGGTGATATCATGATCAACTTTGTGGTTAGACTTCCTAGGACAGTCAAAGGTCATGATTCCACTTAGGTGATCGTTGATAGGTTGTCTAAGTCAGTGCTTTTACTTCCTCTGAAGACAACGTATATAGTTGAGAAATTGGCACACACTTATGTGAATGAGATAGTTCGTTTGCATGGTATCCCAGCCATCATCATGTGAGATAGAGGTTCTTAGTTTACCAGTCACTTTTGAGAGTGCCTGCATGCTACCATGGGTATGCAGTTGAGGTTTAGTACAATGTTTCAACCACATACAAATGGACGGTATGAGAGGACTACACATACTTTGGAAGATTTGATGAGAAATTGTGTCTTAAAGTTTTTGGGCAGTTGGAAGTTGCACCTCAGTTTGACACAGTTTTCCTAGAATAAAAACTATCAGAGAAGTATTAATATGGCACCATTGAGGCATTATATGGTAGACATTTCAGATCGCTATTGTATTGGTACGAGACTGGAAAATATCAACTTCTAGTCTTGAGCTTATATAATAGATGACAAAGAAGATTAAGATGCTACGACAACAGTTGAAGGTAGCCCAAGATAGGAATAATTGTTATGTTTATTATCGTTGTAGGCTGTTGTAGTTCCAAGTGGGAGACGAGGTGTATCTTAAGGTTTCTCCTTGGAAAGGCATGTTAAGGTTTGGGAAGAAGGGTAAGTTGGCTCCAAGGTATATGGGACCTTATCCTGTAGTGGCACATGTTGAAAAGGTGGCTTATAAGTTGGAGTTGCCACCTGAGTTTTACAGGTTGAATCTAGTGTTCCTTGTTTCGATGTTGAAGAAGTGTAACCCAGATACAGAGTTAGTTCTACAACTAGTGGAGGTTGAGCTGGATGAGGATGTGTTGTATGTGGAAGATCTCGTGTTGATCCTGGATAGAAGGATCAAGAAGTTGAAGAAGAAGGATATCATTTTGGTTAAGGTTTTTTGGCATCATTGTGGCATAGAGGAAGCCATGTAGGAGCTCAAGAATGAGATGTGTAGGAAGTACCCATCTCTTTTTGCATAGGACTTTGGGGGTGAAATTCTTATTAGGGTTTTATGGTTACAAGGCCCCTGAACTAGCTTAGTGCTTGCTTGAATTTGGTTTGCTTCATAAGATACTTAAACCTTAAGTTAATATCTTGATATGCCTTGATAACATGTTACATGCTTATGTATCCAACTCAGCCCTATTTGGTTGATGTTTGAGCTAGTTATGCTTATTCTGGACCAAGTTGCAATTTACCAATGTTGAGGATCTATCTTTCAATTTGTCACATTTAGGTTGTGACTTTTGTTCTTGGAATCATGATAGAGATAATGATGCATTGGGGTTCCTTGTTGGACCATGGTTGATGAGGTGGCATCATGAGATGATAGTAGGGTTTGTATGCTTTGCATGGGTTGCTTGGTATGATGGTGTTTCAACCATGTGTGTTGTTTTTAGCTGTTGCAACCGTACCACTTCCTTGGGTGATGTTTGTTGCAACCTAGTGCCTTGGTTAAGTGTTGTAGTCTCTACGATTTGTTCTTTGGTGAAGTGTTGTGACCTTTTGGCTTTGATGACCTAGTGTAGCAGTCTCTACATGGTGTACCCTTAGTTTTGTTGTGACCTTGGGGTGTGGTGGACCTAAGTGGTCTCTACACTACCATGTTTTATCACCCTTTCTTGCATGAAAGTCTAGAGTGGTTGCATGGTTGATATCTTGGTGGACATGTGTCCTTTTAGTGCTCTAACATCTTGATTCCACATGATCCTTACCTCTCTCCTACCCCTTGAGTATATAAGCTCTCTCTTTTAGATGCAAGTATCTCTTTTTCCACTCTTCTTCCTTGAGTTCGGCCTCGATCATGGTAGTGCTTGAGGAGGTGGTGATCTTGGAGCTTGGGGGCCGATCTTCTCTTGCATGTGGTGATCTTGATCTTGATCATCTTCTTTGTGGTGATCCTTGGTGATAATCCATCTTGGAAAGTGGTTATATTCCCTTGATCACATTTTTCCTTTAGAATCCTACCTCTTCTTTTCCCCTCTTGGCCACAAGACTATAAATCACCATGGTGGCTATATTGTGGATCTTCTCTCCATAGAGGTCGAATACAATGGATTGACCATGGTAGTACCTAAGTGAGATGAAGCTTCCTCCTTTATTCTTTCTTCTTTCTCCTCTCTTGGTCGGCCTAGGGTTTAAGCTTTCTTCTTCTTAAGCTTCTATATGACCTTGGTGTTCTTTATTATTCTTGATGTGACCTAGTTGGTCAATGATTTGATTATAGTTTGGAGCTTCCTTTTCTTTCTTGGGGCTCGTGGCTTTGGAGCTTGATCTTCATCCTAAGGCGGGTCATATAACTTTCCCCTATACTATTATTGCACTATAATCTTTCTTGCGTGTTACTATTTTTTCTTCAAATCATGATCATATTATGCTAGATGATGTTATATTTATTTAGGTTTTATGATTTTAAAGTATTCTTGTGTAGATTACTCTTTCTCCATGTTACCCTAATTCATTCACCCAGTTTCTAAGGGATGAAAGATTTGATGTTCCATACATGTAACATGATCTTTGGTTTTATCACCATGCTATGTTTCATCCATCTTATGATGTTGGAGATTTTAACCATTAGTTATATGAGTTGGATGCATGATTTTCCTTCTATCGTCATGGTTTTCCGTGTTTACCATGGTGACATTTGTTTTGGGGTTTTTGATGTCCATCTTTGCATGAAGTTTTTCCCTTTGATGATGCTTAGTCTTCTTGATGGTTATCATCAATTTTGATCGTGGTTTACTTCTATTTTGGATTGGGATGGACTTGTGGTCTCTACACTCACTTTGGTGCTTGAGGTCGCTACATGTTGATGGGGTTTTGCGGGCATAGCAAACCCTAACTGTAATGGGGCCACAATCCCTAACCATAATGGGCGGTCGCTATAGTGCTTGAGCTTGGTTTGGTTACTACATGGGTCTCTACCAGGGGTCTTCTTGTTGTCACAACACATGTTTTGGTTTGCTGGTCACTACATGTACCTAGCTTGGTCGCAACAAAGTTCGCAACATTAGTGTTCTCTACACATGTGAACCATGTTTGTCTCTACACATGTTAACACATGGAGGATGCTACATATGTAATGGTGTTGGTCACTAAACTTTGTGTTACCCACTACATGTAGATGATTAAAAGATTTATTGATCATGATTATAATGTCTAACCCTAATATTCTCCAAGAATGTAGGAAGCAAAGAACCTAGGTTTTGATGATTTAATGATGTTATAAAAACTCTAATCGGTTATATGAGAAAACCTAACCCTAATTTTAAAGTGTATGATATACTTGTTGAGCTTTCTTAAATGCATAGTATGATTTGATTTTTTCTCTCTCCTACTCGTGTAACCCTAACCTTGCATGTGGAATGAATATCATAGCTAGTGAATGTTATGGTGTGTTTAATATGACACAGGGTGATTAGTATGAATCTTTATGAGGCATAATGAGATAATGATGACGTCCATGGGTCCTACGACCTGGTAGAGGCTCAATGCCTAATGTGAGGAGATATTCTCTTGTGATGTAATGAGGGATTTTTTCACATAATGATGTGATAATGATGATGGCCTAGAATGGCAGTAGTATCCAGAGATGATATGACAAGTTCATACCTCATCTGTTTTATATCTTCTGACCTTGCAACATACCCTTATCTTTTTAGAGTTTGTTTTGGATTTATATGTTGTAACTTGATTCATGCTAAAAGAGACAAAATTAGCTTAACGAATCAAGTGAAACCCTAATCATGTAGTTTCCATGTGCCATAGATCCATCTCCAGCATCAGTACTTGTTGGATGGTGAAACGCGTTCCTCCTTTGTGGAAGCTCGAAGTCGTATACTGTTGAGTATATGCATTTTCATAGGATTGTCTATAGTCAGACCTTGGCAGTAGAACGGATGAGGTCGTATCTCAGATAATATGATTCAGCATATATATGATAAAATTTTTAGGATGGTTGTGGTCATACATTGGTAGGAGTGTTTTCCAGGTCGTAAATCAGTTTTCACTAGTGTTGTGTCTATGTACCAAGACAGACTTGGTTGTTTTGCAGTTGGATGCTATATGTCACCACAGAAGACTCAGAATGACTGAGGGCTTGGGAGATCATAAGAGTTTGGCTCCTCTTAGATCTTGTATGGCAGTGATTTCAACTTAGTAGGGGTATGTTGGAGTATGCGTGGAATACCTGATCTCCTCAGGGCATAATAAAAGATGGGATACAATCGTGTAGTATATTTGCTTAGGGCTAAACACGACTCACATCGGATGACCCTTTGCCTTGATTCTTGTATAGATTAGTTGATTTATAATGTGGTAATTGAAACAAACTATTATACATATTATTCATATTCCTTCTAAAAGTGTAAGATATTTGACTTCTCAGTTGTAGATGCCTAAATTGCTTAAACCATTTTAATTGCTTACTCATATCATTTAGCTAAATCTGCTTAACATGATGATTATGTTATCTTTCTTATTTAGCTTATCCTTTTGGTGGAGAGTTAATCTTTTGCTGGGACGTGGGTCTCACCCCATAGTTTCCACATCTTTTAGGTGGTCGTGCATGAAGAGGTAGAGATCATCCAGTTGAGGATGAGAAGCAAGAGGAACAATAGTTCTTAAATGTTGGATATGTTCCTAGTGTTTTTTATTAGTGTTTATGTGTCTTCCTTGTATTCTCAGGTCCTTGGGGGTGTTTTGTAGACATTGTATATCAACGCAAGTTTTGCAATAGTCCATGGTTGTACAAATATGGCTTGTAGACATGAACATGTTATCATATGTAATAGGTTGTGGAAAGTTGGCTAAGTAAATAGTGATACATATCATTTTGTGACATAATATATCATACATGTGGAATAGTTTGTGGTCTTAGATGTAATATGTTTCCACTTTTGTGGTTATGTGGATTAGGTTTTAATTTAACTTACTTTATGGTAATATGGATGTTTAGTATTAGTTCTGTGCTTTGTTTTGAGTTATGTCACTTTTGTGTTGTGATGGGCGTCACAAGCATCTTCACTTTGTGCATGTTGAACAACTATTATTTTATTATTGAATGCATATCATACTCAAAGTACATAGTGCATGTGTTGGCTGATTTGTGCATCAAAATGTTAGAAACCTTAATACACGCTTCATGATCTTGTATGCATACTCATAGGGTGTATTAGGAGTATGGATAATCCAATTTGTCTGCTTCATTTAATTAAAGGAATTGATGATGAAATAGGGAGATTATTATGAAATTTGGTTATTTTCTTAGTGATAGAAGTAGTAAATGGGGTGTTAGATTAATTTTGGTTTTTCTAGTAGAGATAGTGGGATATGCTAGAAAACTTATATGATTCATTTGCATTTGATGTGTATGTGCTTTCCCAATATGATGGCACATAGCGTGTGAAACCATATGACCAATATTTATCTATTTAATATGAAAATTAACTAAATTTAACCTTTAAACCGCCCTAGTCTGTTGAATTCATAAACTTAATCCGAACAATAATGTTCCTTTTCAAATGAACTTATTTACTTCAATTATGTATACTTGTAAGGCAAGCAAGTTGAATTCAAAATAAAATAAACTCATTACTTATTCATAGCATACACCTTGCATTCTTGAACAAATTACAATATTATGACTAATTTGGCCTCCTTTGTAACTCAATATTAACAAGGGATAATATAAGACAATTTATAAATTTTCCATCAACTGAGGTATCTATTTAAGTAAAAACACAACTCATCCATCATTCCATGTTGTAACTGCCAGGCAAACCAATATTATTGGGTGTAATATTGCAAATTTGTCATCATAATAGATTATCTCAAATATAACATTATAATATGACATGCATAGAGATTTCATTAAGGGAAATAAATCATAAAATAATTATATATGCCTAAAAGAGGTAGACATCTATAAAAATAGAAGACAAAACTAAAGATAAGGTACCTCATTGTCACATCACCATTTATTATCCTATGTTCACACTCCTAAATTATATATAGCCAAGGGAGAGTGGACTTTGGTGTCCTTACCTATAATTACAGATAGTGTCACACAATAAATATATATGAAAAATATGAAAAAGGTAATAACAATAATAAAGAGATAAAAATATATTAAACCTAGAGAAAAGAGATATGTAGACATTTCTATACCAACAGTACACATTGGTGTTTCATTTTAGATCCTAGAGTCTTGAGTGCAGTGGATCTACATGTGGCGACTAAAATTTCAATAAACAATGTATATCATTGTGAGTGCATTGAGTATGCTATGAAAAGAGTATATAAAAGTTGCTTGGTTGGTCAAACAATAGTAGCCTGATTATTCGCAGGACGTGGTCCCTCACAAAGAGTCCCGAGTTCGAATCCCCACGTTGTTTTTGTTCAGAATTGATCCTACTAAAGTGTAGATGACCTCTGCACAACTAATAGAGGCTCCATTTCTTACGGGATGAGGGGACCTCCCCAGGTTGGGCCTGGAGCAAGCCTTATAGGTCTCATGTGTCATCCAAAAAAAAGTTTCTTGGCTAGAAACATCGTAATAAACAAGAAGTAGAAACAAGCGGAGAACTCTCAACTACATTCTTTTATTCAAATCTAGGTTTAGGTTTCTTTATCCAGTATATGAACATAGGACTTTTTACCACTTCCCAAGGAAGGGTCCATGAGTGATATTTAAGCCAAATCATTATATGTAACATATCTCATCATGAGGGATTTCAAGAATGACATGTCATGAGTTAAAACTACACATATGAGACCTCAAGGCCACCACCAAGTGGAAACACTTTTCTAATATACCTTGTTCCCTTGCCCCAAAGCTTCAGGAAGATATAAAAGGATATATAACAGATTTCTCTAAATCATGTTCAAGGTTTATCAATAATTATAATCAAATATGAAGGTATTAATCATAGGAACAATAGATAAATCAAGTGATTATCTATCCAAGCATTCATACTAGCATACATACAAACAAGTTGATATCATAGAAGGGTCACGCGATTTAGCATATATTGTGAGTAGTGAGTAAGATATGATAATATCCCTCAGATCGTCCAACCCATGGGAACATAATATGCAAAAGAAATATATGGGGCCTTAGATCAGTAGGGGTCTTGGTAAGCTAGATATCATATGATTCATTGGGATGTTCCCTTAGACCAAGGTTTTGATTGGATAAAACATAATTTCCAATGTTCCAAACATGCTTGTATTAATTCAATATAGCACAACTATCAATATTAATCCCTTGGTCTACATGAACCATACACATTATGAGTTATGCAAGATAAAGAGAACATCTAATTTATCAATTGGGGTAGCATTATATTTGGATTACTATCATGGTTCAATCATGTAAGATCCTAACTAGTCATATTAAATCCATTTCAAGGACTAGCATCATACTTCCAAGTCATATGATCATAAGAGATCAGAGGACATGTTTAAGTTGATATTTAGTAATCGGATACATATAAATATACTGATTTAAATTCTTAAGATACATGAGTAATATATTGATTTGAAGTCTAAAGATACATGTGTAACATCAAACATGTTTTTAGCAAGGTTAGAATCCAAACAAGAAACATATGCATTTTGATCAAACTCTGGGTCTTACAAGTAGTCAAAAGGGCACATGGGTGTGTTTCATGGAAATTAGTGTAAGAAGACACATCAAAGACTAATTTTAAGGTCATCATATAGGTTTGAACATTTAGAATCACTTTTCTAAAGGTTTTGAAGATCCAAACATAAAAGTACACAATCATCATACATTAAGGCATTTTAGGGTACAAAACTAGGTCTTTTAGTCACATGCATTATCCATAGGAGTGAGGAATACCATCATAGTTGAACATGACATAAATCACATCATAAACTACACGAATTTCAAATTTAAATGATCATAGGATAGAAAATTAGGCTAAGATTTCCATCTTGATCATGTTACATAATTTATACACAGAAAGGGGTCATTTTTAGGTCAAGGAGTAAACATAAGTACATCAAAATGATCCATTTTGTGATCTTAACTAAGTGGTGAAGTTACCGATCTAAATTTTAAGAGTGATATTTGAAGTAACAATATTAAAATGAGTGTGAGATGTATCATTTATTATTCAACAAGTGCATAAAAGACATGCTTTTTAGAATATCAACAGAAGAGAAAGTAGATTTAGGTTATACAACTAGTTCTTATGGATAGATCTCATCAAGAAAATAAAAAATCATATTTTATATGCCATATTTTTCCTACAGATGCATGAGTTAACATTTTTCTTTAAAAACTATATCAAAACTATAAAAGAAGAGGAGGATGTCACATAACATGATTTGTTGATGTTACAGCTTCTCTAGGCCATTGGATGATGATGTAGCAGTCGAGAGGTACCTCTCACCCCTTCTCCCAATGAGCGGGTCCCCAAGCCATGCGTCTAGCTGTCGTAGGTCAATGAGACTTGCCATGGGCATTACTTGATCGATACTGACTTGTCCAGCCGCTCTCCATCATGTTGGGTTGCTAGACATCATTGTTGGCCTCCCATGGTCAGTCACTAGCCACTTGGTCATCATTTGTGACATGTGGTTCTGATACGCATGAGATTCCTATCAGAGTGGTGGAAAGACGGTGAAGCACCCTTCAATGTGGGTCGTTAAAGGGTCATCCATCTACGATGGACCATTGTGAGCATAGTACTAGCTTTGGATGCGGCGGGTGAGGCTCAGAGTGCAAATCCCTAGGGTTCACAGAGAAAAAATAAAGGGGAAGGGAGGGGGATCCAGAGCTCGAAGCTACTTAGAAACAAGGGGAAAAGAACAAGACTGAAGATTTGGTGAAAGCTATCAGAAATGAACATGATTGGAGGGGAATAAAGCAAGGTTAGGTGGATCCCATGACATGTGAGATGGCCCTAGTATGGAGGTTAGATATGACTTCCCAACTGTTGGATCTGTGGGATTTATCCCTGGACATGGATCAAATGATAAAGATTGGTCCAACCAAACACAAGCCAAGGATAAGGTACGTCCATCCTAATTCGGCTACGTGCTTCCATTTACCCAACTTATGGTGAAAATTTGACCTAAATTTAAATATAATATATGTACTTGACCCAAATTTCAATAGTCCATAACTTGTGCTCAGGATGTACGATTAAGGAAAATTTTGTGTTGTTGAAAAGATAATTGGAATCTCTACAACTTGACATATACTAAAAAATATTTAGATGAAATTTATTAGGTTCAAATTAATTTTCAAGATGATGACAAGTTAAGAATTTGCAACCTAGGTTTAAAAGCAAATTGAGTGCAACCACACGACATATGAATATAAGACAGAACAATCAAACATGTAAACACATTCAATCATGCAATTGAGGGCTTGTGAAAAGTTTAAGTGCATGGCATGAAACTAGGGAGAGATAAAATTCTATATTATCACATCCTCCCCACCTTAATAGGAAATTTTCCCCCAAAATTAACACAACCCATCAATTGTGATTGGGATATCATATTACATTTCATACACAACTTAGTTCTACCTCAATATCAACACTATTGTTTTAATCAAGAATTATAGTCAAAGCATAGTCACATTTATCATAAATAGGAAAGATCATAACATGAGTCACAAATTTTTGAAGTTTATCCTATAGATCACAAATATAGAGAGATCAGATTTAGGTCAAACATATAGAGATCTTTTGATAAAGAACACATCATGACTTCCATTACCATAATTTAGGGTACTATCTTCAACATTGGACTAGTTGGGATTATACATACATGATTGAGATTTCATAATTCAGTAATTCAAGACAATTAGAATAAAAAGTATTTATTATTCATTTTTCTTTTATATATTCCTCTATATATATGGAATTAGTCCCATATTGTGTAACTGAGTGTTTCTTCACCACCCAAAACACATTATAGGTGTGCCCCATCAATATAGAAGACAAGTTTATATGATCATGGTGATCATATGCATGCATATCTCAAGCTTCTTATATAGGTTTGTCTTCTTGGGTTCTTTACTCGGGTGCAATAGTTACATTATAGGTACAAGAAACCTTATTTCTAACCTATACTCCAGTAAATCTTCACTACCATCAATCACCATTTCCAATGGTTCTTAAGTTTATGTACAAGGTACATGAACCATAAAACCTTACCTACCATCATAATACCATCAATTGTATTTGTCACTGAGTTTCCCTTTTATTTCTTTTCAATAATAAAGTCAAATCATTCTTTTCAAGCCTCAATTACATTAAACCTTGATCACTGTGTTATACAGGTCCTCTAAATGCATCTCATGATTGGTGGTAGGTATTAATTCTAGGCCTCTACTTTCTCAGTTTGACTTCCAAAGCGTGTGTAGCATCTCTCCTCTTCATATTCATAGTTGGATTAGAAACATATCTCTAGAGAATCTTAGGATTATTCATTGTCAGATATATATTCTTAGTAAATTAGAATGTGAGTCATGTAAGTTAGTAAAGCACATTGATCCAACATAAAAGTTAAGGATCAGATGAGTGCTAAGTCATAGTTCAGTATTACTCATTCTGATGAATGGGGACTATGTTAGGTTCATTCAAAACTTACCCATATATATTTTGTTTCCTTTATTGATGACGTTTCTAGAGTTACATGGTTATATTTAATGAAAGATTGTTCAAAAAAAATATTTGTAATCTAAGTCTCATAAAATGCAATTGAAATTCAATTTTCCTAGCAAATTCATATCCTATAAACTGATAATTCCAAAGAGTAATTTAGCAATGCCAGTAATAAATTTGTTTCTTCCAAAGGAATTTTCACCAATCCTCTTGCCCTAACACACCACAATGAAATATGGTGGCCGAATGAACAAACCACCAAATTATTGAAACAACATGCACCCTTATTTTACGTATGAAAGTTCCAAAGGATCTCTGGGGCGATGTTGTTCTCACCGCAACATATCTCATTAATTGGCATCATCCACCTTAAAAAATCACATACCTTTCCAACTCCTTTGTCCAAACCATCTGATTTGGCGTGTTTCTCTGAAAACATTTGTATGAGTTTGTTTCATTCATAATGTTGGACCTGGTTAGGAATAACATAGCTCAAAGGTATCCAAATGTGTGTTCCTTAGTTATTCCTAGGATCCAAACAAGTACATGTGTTAAGATCCTATTGAGTGTTTATAGTGTTTTTTGATGTCATATTTTTTTTAGAAAATCCTTTCTTTGGACTTTCTAAATCTATAGTGGAAGTTGAGGAAGTTCTTTTGTGTCCCACATTTATTGAGATCTTGTCATATGAATTCCCAGTCTTATCATAATCAAACATGGAGGAAAATAGTCTTGAATAAGTATTAGACAATATAGTTGGAAATCGTCCTTCTATCAAAACTCAGTCTAGAGATCTTGTCAACAACAATAGTTATTTTCATCTACCTATTTCACTTTAGAAAGAAAACAATCATGTACTCTTCATCCTATTTCCAACTTTGTTTCATATGACTATTTTATCTCCCTCATACAAAGCCTTTATCTCATCCATATATAATGTTAATGTTCTTGGTTTCTGTATGTTGTTATGGGTCACCTAGGTTGGCCTCTTTCAAGGAATATGAGATGAATGCTCTCCAAAAAAAATTACACATGGTCTTGCCCCTACTCTGAAGGACAAAGCTATTTTTTACTGCATATGGGGTTACTCTATGAAAGTAGGGCCAACTGGTGTTGTTGGTCATCTCAAGGTTCAACTAGGAGCTAAGGTATATACTCAATTATATGGAGAAGACTACCTCAAGACATTGTCTTCTATATGTAAAATATAATTCATTCAAAGTTTCTTTATCAGGTTGCCCACTTTTCTTGTCCTTTGCATTATATTGATATTAAGCATGCTTTCCTCCAATTGTGATTTGTTCGATGAAATTTATATGGAGCAACCTACTAAGTTTGTTGCTTAGAAGGGAGTCTTATTTTGCTATTAGGCTTCATAACTCACTCTATGGGATTTTAAAGTCCCCACAATCATGGTCAATAAGTTGAATCTCACACTCCTGGAATTAAGTCTCCTATAGTTTGAACTTGATAATTCAATATTTTATCAGTGAGGATCCTTAGGTGTTGTCCTCCTTATTGTGTATGTTGAAAATATTGTTATTACTGGGGATAATCAACAGGGTATTCTACATCTTAAATATTTTCTTAAAAATAGATTCAACACTAAATATTAAGGTCTCGTAAAATACTTTAATGGATATTGAAGTGGGTAGATCCACATATGGTATTATTATATCACAAAGAAAATATACTCTTGATTTACTTGAAGAAACATCCCTACTTGGAGCAAAACCTATGTATACTCCAATGGATCCAAGAGACAAGTTATATAATGAGAAGAGGGATCCACTTTAACATCAGTGGAGGTATACAAGAGTAATCATAAAACTTAATTATTTAAATGTTACACGTCGAGATATATCCTTTGCTACTATTGTGGTTAGTTAATTTATAAACCACATAATAGTCATATGAAGGTTTTTTCATTTAGATTCTTTGATATCTCAAGAAGATTCTAGGCAAAGGAATATTGTAATCAAATCATGCTCTCAAAGTACATGGATTGTTAGATGTTTATTGGGCCGAATGTATTAATGGTCACAGGTCTATTTTAGGATATTGTGTATTTGTGGGAGGCAATCTAGTATCCTAGAATATCAAAAGAAAATTGGAATATATTAATATGCAGATGTATCAGAATATCGAGCCATGGCCCATGCGACTAGTGACCTCTTATGGATCAAGAACATTCTAGAAGACCTTGGATACATCCAGTATGAGGCTATAATCTCAATTGGGATAATCAAGTTGTTGTCCACATTGCTTCCAACCCAATTTTTCATGAATGAACTAAAAACATCAAGGTTTATTATCATTTATTCAAGAAAATATACATGATTATCTAATCATGCTTGTTCCAGTCTGACCAGAAAATCAGCTAGTTGATTTGCTTGCTAAATTTTTTAATGGTTGTCAGGTCAAATTCTTATGTAACAAGCTTGGTGCCTATGATATATATGAACTACCTTGAGGGAGAGTGTTAAAATAATAAGTATTTATTATTCACTATGCTTTTATTATATTCCTTTGTATATATGGAATTATTCTCATAGCATGTAATAGGGTTGTTGTCCTCCACCCAAGTCTGTATATATAGGTGTGCCATGTAAATGAAGAAGACAAGTTTTTTTGCCTCATTATCTTTCTTCCAGTAGAGACATATGTCATATTTCAATATCATGGTTATGTATTCAAAACAAAAGAAAGTTTTCACCCTATTCCATACGAGAGATAAACCATAAGTCATAAACTAAGAAAATTAACATGGTCATCATTTCAATAGAGACATATGTCATATTTCAATATCATGATTATGTATTCAAAACAAAAGAAAGTTTTCACCCTATTCCATACGAGACATAAACCATAAGTCATAAACTGAGAAAATTAACATGGTCATCATTTCAATATTTTTTAGATTTGGGAGCATGAAAGTCATTAGTCATATGCTGAGGGTGATCTCAAGATCCAAAACGGGGTGATCATAGGAGTAATATCAATATCAAAGTCATTAATCATGAGTTAAGATTTCCTCCATCAATTTCTAGACTCAATGTTTGGACATCAAAATCATAGGTCCAAACTTTTCATAGCTAGCTAGGGATTAGGTTCCTACTTAGAACAAAGGTATGATCATTCATCCATATGCAACAATCGAGCAACATTCAAGTGATATATCAAGACAAAAATATTGAATTCATTATCATGGTATTAAAGGTTGATGAATGATGTAGACCTATGTCTTTCTAGGACATCAACACAAGTTATAGACAACATCATCATATTTAAATAGCATCATCAGATCGAGATTCAAGTTCAAGTATTGATATCATATTTAGACTTAACTTAGTAGGTACTTAGGTCAAGAAATCAAAATCAAATGAAAGGGTTTACTATTCTGAACTCATAACAATCAACCAGATGAAAATTTAGAGGTAGTCATAAGGGGGATGTAACCTAGGTTAGGTGAGTTATAAGTCAACTACCACCCTAATCTAGCACATTAGTTGATATGAGACATCAAGCAAATCCAAATATGTTGAATATAAATTATCAAATTTTACTTCTTAGGGTGTTGATGTCAAACATCAAGATAATAGTAGGGCACTTATATTTCAAGATTTTGCAAAATTAACGCCATAATCATATTCCCTTCCTTTTGTGATCATGGTAAGGGTATATTTTAGAAATTGAGAAGTCAAATTGGGCACTTCAAGAGTTAACCATTATAGGAAAATCATGAGATCCATATCCATCATATTATCAAAATCCAGATTACCAAGATGCACATAAATCAATAAGGAATATGACTCTTGTATAAAATTCTTTCATCATGATTTTGAGAGTCCAAGAGCCCACTCATATGAAGTATGAGCATGATTCATACCAATAGGATTATATTTGACTGATCATGTTTGAGGTTTGGTTGAAAATAGGGGCAACAAAGGTTCAATAAATTGGGACCTCATCAACTATGAGGTGTCAAACATGAGTTCCACCTTATTTCACCACATCAAGGAATTGTCATATACCTCAAACATATAAAGCACTTATATCTGACTTGGTAACATTGAATTTACATAAAATTCACACATGTGTGATTATCTTCAAGAGTACTTTCATCCATCAAATAGGGTTTGTAGTTTAACGTCAGATCATGACATTATCACCTTAGTCAAATTTCATGATTTCAAATAAATTTTAGTTTTCCCATGTATAAGCTACCCAAAATCAAGGAATCATGTGATTAATAGTTATAAGAGAAATCACATGAGGAGAGAAGAAAACTAACTAATTATCCCTACTTGGGAGGTTTAGTTTATCCTCAAAGAAGACTCTCTAGGCTTTATGGGAGGTAACCTAATCCAATAATGGATCCAATTTGGGTAGGTAGGTGTCATGGGAACCTCATTCACTACACTAGATGGATAGGAGGTGATTAATATCCAGAACCTCCATGTTTAGCACCATACCCATTGCCATAGTTTCACCATTATGGATTTTGGTTCTACTTAGGTTCATATACTTTGTTATGTCTGAAATGGATATAGAGGCCAATGTGTATGACTTTAATAATATTTATCACAGAGTCATTTATTACCCTAAGTCCACAATCCTAATTTCTATAGAGTCAAAGGCAATTGGACTTGGGCATCCGTCCCTAGATTTTTACATAGTTTCACACATACAATATATATGAAAAGGGAAAAAACAAAACTAAAGAGATAACAATATATTAAAAATGAAAAATATATATGTAACCATTATTATATCTACCCAAAGGAAAACTAACTAATAATCATTAATTGGGAGGCTTAGTTTGTCCTCAAAGAGGAGGTGAGATTCTAGATGACTCTCTAGGAGGGAACCTATTCCAATATTGGATCCACATTGGTTAGGTAGGTGTGTAGAGGAACCCCATTCACCACACTAGATGGATAGGAGGTGATTACTAGATAGAACCTCCATGTTTAGCATCATACCCATTGCCTTAGTTTCATTATTTTGGATTTTGGTTCTCCCTAGATACATATGATGTGCTATCCCTTGAACATATATAGAGGCCTATTGTGTATGTATTTGATACCATTCATCAAAGAACTATTTACTACCCTAAGTCCACACTCCTAATGGCAACATAATAAAAGATAATGGACTTGGGTGTATGTCCTTACAATGGCAAATAGTTTCACACAAGCAATATATATGAAAAAGGGCAGTAACAAAAACTACACAAATAACAAGATATAAAACATGGAAAAGAGATATGTACCGATTTCTATATATGCCAAAAGGAAAACTAACAAATAATCACTACATTGAAGGCATAATTTGTCCTCAAAGAAGAGGCGAGATGCTAGAAGACTGTCTAGGGTTTAATGGAGGGAACCTAATCCAAAATTGGATCCACTTTGGGTAGGTGGGTGTGCAAAGGAATCTCATTCACCGTACTAGATGGATAGGGGGTGATTACTAGATAGAGCCTCCATGTTTAGCACCACACACATTGCCTTAGTTTCACAATCATGGAATTTGGTTCTCCCTAGGTTCATATGATGTGTTATGCCTTAAACATACATAGAGTCATATGTGTATGGATTTGATGCCTAGAATTGGTCCTAACCAAAGAAACCTAAGATGCAAAATACATATATGGGGTCTTATATCAGTAGGTTATTGATAACCTAAACATCATAGAGTCATTTGGATGTTCCCTTACACCTAGGTTTAAATTAGATAAAGCATACTCTCCAAAGTTCCAAACATGCATATATTGATTCCACATAGTGCTAGTATCAATATTTAGCCCTAGGTCTGGGTGAACCATGCAAATTATGAGTAATGAAAAATAAATATAACCTCTAATTTAGCAATAGTAGTAGCATGAGACTTTGATTATTATCATGGTTTATTCATGAAACATCATAAATAGTTGTATTAGATCAATTTCAATCACTAGCATCATACTTCCCGGTCATATGATCATAAGAGGGCATACTATGTGTTCAAGTTGGTATTTAGTGATACAAGTATGATAAATCTATTGATTTGAATTATTAAGATACATGTGTAACACTGGACAATGTTCTTGGCAAGGTTTGAGTCCAAACAAGCAACATGTGCATTTAAATCACATTCTAGGTGTTATATGTAGCAGAAGAGAACATGAGTGTGTTACATGCCAATTAGTGTAACAATACACATTTCATAATTATTTTAAGGTAATCATATAGGTTTGAATATTTAGGATCATTTTTGCAAAATGATTTAAAGATACAAACTTAAAATTACTCAATCTTCATACTTTAGGGCATTTTAGGGTAAAAAACTAGTTCATTAAGTCACATGAGTTATCATGGCAACGAGGCATAAGATCTTAGCAAGTTGTCTCATAAAGCATCATAAAGTCTACTCATTTCAAAGATTTGTGATCATAAAATAGAAAATTAGGCTGAAGTTTGTATATTGATCAAGTCACGTCATTCATACACATAACGGGGTCGTGTTTGAGTCAAAGGAGTAAACCAAAGTACATCAAGATGACCAATTTTTTGATCTAAACCAAGAGATGGATAGAAGTTACTGATATAAAGTTTAAGACTAATATTTCAAAAAAAAATATTAAATGGGAGTAAGATCGCAATGTTTATTATTCAAAAAATGCACAAAAGACAAGATTTTTTGCATATAGTGGAATATCAAATAGATTTAGGTTCAATAACTAGTTCCAATGGATAGAACTCTTGAAAAGGATATAAAATCATATATATTATAAGCCATATGTGGCCCAAGTATGCATGAGTTAACATATTTATAAAAAATATTGAGGAAGAGGGAGGGCATTATATAATATGATTTGTTGATGTAGTATCTACTATCGTATGCTAGATGATGATCCAACGTTCCAAACTAGTACAGACATAAAAAACTTATTTCGTTGTTCCTAGTTTGCCTAATAGGATCCTTCTCTTTTTATTTCCCCTTACTTGGATACTTTTCTCATTTCTTACTCTTTTGTAGTTCTATTATCTCATCTTCCTCCTTGTCTGAGTCACCCAGAGCACTGAAAGTGTTCTGATCATTTGAACACACTTCTTTGCTAAGAATATCACCCTCTTCCACCTCTATGGTGCTAGTTTTTTCCTTCCCACTGTTGTTTCCTTGATTTATTTCTCATCATACCTTTTTAGGTTTTTGAAATCCATCATCCTACTCTTTCAGTTTCTCCTTAGGTGCTTTAGGGCAGTCAGTGTCGCCATAACTAAAAACTCTACATGTTTTACACTTTCTTGGAACATGTTCACATCTTATCATAAAAGGGATCTCTTCTTTCCCTGGGACGTTCTTCCAAACTATATCTGGGGCATCCTATTCTATATCTATTTCCACCAAGACCCTCACCTCATTTGTTCTAGGTCCTTGATAACACCCATTTTGTGGCTATTTAGGGCCCATATTTCTTTGTCAAACCTGCCTTCTAAACCATTTTCCTCTCTATTTTATCATGTTATTGCATAAAAATAACCCACACTATGCTCCTGACTCTTTTCCCACCTTTTGCAGAGATTTCCCTCATTTTTCCACCCAAAGGTCACAAAAAGGCCCGTCTCGGCCCATCTACAACGAGCACCTGCACCGGCCCTCGTACTGGCTGCGCGACACACCCATTTACCCATCACGGTCACTGTCCAACACAGCAGCAACCCGATACAGGCGTATCATGTGGGGAGTTCTAATTAGCTCATCAGAGTAGCTGCCCGCCAGGATCATTACCCAACACAGTCAAGCGTCGTTTGTTCACAACCCGGCATGTGACTCCAGCCGTACCAAGAGACAGACGTGTCGACCCATCCCCGAAGCCACATGAACGGAGCCGATAAAGGACACGTGGCCCCATGAGAACCACAACCTCTACCAGCCGATGCCTATAAATAGCAGCTACAGGACTCTGACGGGACGGGTCAGAACCCTACGAGAGCTAACTTTGGAAGCAGAGCTAGTGCGTTGAGTTCTAAGGCATACCAGGCAACACTAGGTGAGCACACCCCCAACCCGAGAGGGGCGGGAGGAGTTCACTTAGAACATGTCCCAGTAGCCGCAGTAGCACGATACGACCAAGAAGGCATCCTCATTGTGTCGGGTTCCAAGATAGGCCTCAACCCGAGACGGCTCGCCCCTCTACACACGATATAAGGAACCTGAGAGCCTAAGTGTCCCCTAACCTGACACGATATTGAACTTGATACGGACCAACTGTCTAGGTGTGTCGCACGACAAGGCTGGAAACCTGGCATGGCTATATTGGGTAGGGAGTCCTTCCCAATACGCCCTAACCATCACGGATCAGAACCCGACACGGTCATGAGCCTGACACAGGCGTATGGGGCAGAGCTCCTGCCCAGTATTGGTTTAGGGGAACCTTAGGGGTCCATTGTTGTATATCGACCTCCTAAATCAAGGAGACCGATACTTATCTTTCTCTTTTTACTGCATTTTACTTTCATTTCCCTATTCATTGTAACGAAACCTTTTGCTCTCTTTAAGCTTATTGGAATCTATGGAGTTTAACTCATATTGTTTTGTGTATGGATCCTTTTTTTTGGATGATTTCTTTATAGCATATGAACTCTAGTCTCTTTTTTTGGATCGCACTTTTGACTAGCTATCGAATCATGTTTTCTGTTCTGACTCCCTTGAGAGAGGGTTGTCATAACTCTAGAGTTTAGACTAATTTGGGCATACGAGAGTACCCAAGATCAGCTCTGCTCTAGTTGTCTTACACTCTGACCTATGCCCACTGCCCTTAAGAGAGGGGATTGGTGCTCAGTTGGGGGCATCCTCTTTGAGAGAAGAGTATGCTGGAAGCTTCCCGTGGCTGCTTGTTATACCTAAGTTTTCTTCCTTCATGCCTTATCTTGATGATAGTTGTATTCTCTTCGCTTCTGATATGCAAACCCCTATAAAAATTGCTAAACCCTAAAATCATAATCTTTTTGGTAACTCTAGTTGGAGATAGGCTTTCAGTTTAATTCCTTTGTGGTGTTTTCTTGTTACAACCAAACCCTTCCTTTTACTTGTTTGATTTTCTTAGACAAGTGAAACTTGAGTTTCGAAGCGTCGTTCTTCCTATCCCTATGTTCGACCCTGAACTACTTCGACTATGTGCTAGTTGCAGGTGTCTCAGGCATTCAGGTATTATAAATTATAAAAGTCTGATGACTTAGACACGTCTCCACTCTGTGGACCCACGTTTGAGGTTGATCAACTTTTTGGCATCGTTGCCAGGGATAGGCAATGAAAACCATTCTACAAACTTGAGTTTTGCTTGCACTTTGCCAAAACCCTATACATATGCATATAACACTGCAAATATTTACTGCACATAGTATTTACTGCACATAATATTCATGCCACACACTGATACCTTTTATGTCTTTCTTCCTTTCTAGGTATTTTTCTTCCTTTTGCTAGGTCATCCTTGCCTTTAGCAAGTAATGGTTGACCAACCTCCTGAAGCTCGCTCTCTGCGCTCATTTGTCCAAGCAAGAGCAAATGAGGAAAGGAATCCCATTGTTACGCAACCCCTCAACGTCATCAACTTTGAGTTGAAGCCTTTTTTCCTTCAACTTCTCCAGCACAACAGGTTTGGCGGGAACACCCTCGATGAGAACTCGTACAACTATTTGACGACGTTCAAGAGGACGTGCAACACCTTCAAGATCAACAGAATTCCGTTGATGCATATCTATATCCAGTGCTTCCCCTTCTCACTAAGGGATAAGGCATTGGAATGGCACACCAGTCTTCAAAGATGGAAGTCTTCCCGAATGGGAGCATCTTGCTAATGCTTTTATCTCCAAGTTCTTTCCTATTGAGAGGACAATTAAATGCTAGAAAAAAATTATGAGGTACTCTCAGAAGCCATCAGAAAATCTTCATGAAACTTGGGAGAGATTTATGAGCTATCAGCATGAATGCCCTCATCATCGTTATTCTGAACCCAAGCTTATCACCACATTTTAAAATGGAGTGTGTCCCGCAGAGAGGAAGTCCTTGAACGCTACAGCTGGCAGTGACTTCTTGGGACTCAGTTCTCAAAGGGCCAGGTAAATCATTGAAAACATGGCCATGAATCAACAGGATGGTGATTATGACTGGGAGTCGACAAACCACACCACTCCAGGTGAATCTAAGGCTATGGAGGCCCTCGCAGCCAAGCTTGACAAGATTGTGATAGATATCCAGACCCTCAAAGAGAAAGGATAAAAAGGGAAAGTTCGACAGGAAGTCATAAAAAGTTGTGTCACCTGCGGAGAGTAAGATCATCTGTCTAACTTCTGCCCGCACATGGCACCCCAAGAAGATTTTTATGAAACCAACATAGAGAATGTAAGTTACATCCAGTACCAAAGACCTGACCATCTTGGTTTCTCTTATGGGATCACCAGTGTTGCTAAGAACTCCCACCAGCTGGCGGGCAGAAAACCCTCTGGAGGACCGTCAAATCAGCAATGCCATATGGGGTTCTCGTAGCAGTAGACTTTCTAGTCAAATCAACAATAGAGACTGTCTATGATGATGGAGTTGATGTCCTTTGCAAAAATGCAAAGCGACCTCAATGAGAAGATGCATAAGAGTTATGTAGATAGTGCAGCTTTGCTGAAGCTAATGTAGTAACAGATGGGGGGCTTTTCAGCCAAGATTGGAGAGCTCCAGCAACATAATAAACGGATCGATCACTAGCTGGCGAGTCTCACCCAAACTATCAACCATCAGGTGGGGTGTTTCCCCTCTAACACTGAACCCAATCCAAGAGGACATGATACTGTGAAAATGGCCATTTTGAGTTCAGGAACAATAGTTTCGCTAGCTGTTGAGAAGTTGGTAGCGTCACCAACAGAGCTTGCCAAAGAAGTCAACCCAGAGGAAGAGGAAGAAGCTCCGCTAAAGTTAGAGAAAGTAACTAAAGACAATGTCCATGACATCTCCTTTGAAGAGCGTCCAGACAAGTACGCGCCTCATGTACCTTTCCCCCATAAGTTGGTTAAAGCCCAGCTGAAGAAGAGATATGAGAAATTTCTGGTCGCAATAAACAAACTGCACCTTGACATCCCTTTTCTGGATGCCATCGAAGAGATACCAACCTACGCCAAGTTTTTAAAGGATCTAATATCAAGGAAGAAGAGAGGTGTGGATGTAGAGATAATGAAACGCGCACAGATGTCCAGTTCCTTTGTCACTACAACTATGCCATCCAAGAAGAGAGACCCTAGGGCCTTTATGATCCCATTTTAGGTGGGAGATGATGTAACCCACAAAGGTCTGGCCGACTTGGGGGTGAGCATCAGTCTAACGCCGCTATCCCTTGCTAAAAGGATTGGGCTCAATGACATGGTGAGCACCAATATGAGAATCCAGCTAGCCAATCATACCTTTACCAGGCCGATTGGAGTTGTCGAGGATGTGCCTGTTCGAGTAGGGGATTTCTTTATTCCTTGTAATATAGTTCTGATCGACACCATAGAAGACCCCAGCTGACCCATCATCTTTGGGTGACCTTTCTTAGCTACCGACTGGACCCTCATTGATGTGGAGGCAGGCAAGATTACGATCTGAATTGGGAGGAGATCATATCGACTTCAACATATGAGATTGTATGAAGGCACCACGTTCTTCGAATATTCTTACTTCGTCGAAAGCTACCAGCAGCTATGTAATGAAGTATAGAAGGAGAAGGCCATGGTAGACCCGCTTATGTGTGCCTTATCTGGCAAAGCACAAGAGGTCGAAAACTCCGAGGTCAAAGAATTGCTAGCTCTTCTAGATGTCGAAGGTTCTTCCGAAGATGAAGATCTCATAGAGAAAATCATGTATGCTGCTCTCTAAAAAGACCCAGCCAGTGAACAAGAAAAAGAAGTCCTGCTAGAACTGAAAGACTTTCCAGGAGGCTTAGAATATCATTTTTTAGATGAAGGGAGGATGAATCCGGTAATAATCAACTCAGAATTGTCTGATGGGTAAAAAGATTAGTTGCTTAAAGAGTTAAGGTTGCAGAGGAAAGCCCTAGGGTACTCAATCAGAGACCTAAAGGGGATAAGTCCCTCATTATGCATGCACAGAATCCATCTAGAAGAGGACTCCAGGTCGTTTGCCCAGCCATAGAGAAAGTTAAATGAAAAGCTCTGAGAGGTTGTCAGTAAAGAAGTGGTAAAGCTTCGAGATGCTGGTATTATCTATGTTATTAGCGACAGTACATGGGTAAGCCCAATCCAAGTAGTTCCAAAGAAAGGAGGTATGTCATTGGTCAAGGGAGATGACGGAGTCGAGATCACCACCAAGATGGTCACCGGCTGGCGGATGTTTATTGATTATTGTAAGCTCAATGCCACCAACCGCAAGGACCATTTCCCCCTTCCTTTCATTGATCAGATGCTGGAGCGTCTGGCCCACCATTCCTACTTTTGTTGGTCGGATGGATACTTAGGTTTCCATCAGATCCCCATACACCCTGATGATCAAGAGAAGACCATGTTCACTTACATATATGGAACTTTTGCCTTCAGGAGGATGTCCTTCGGGATTTGAAATGCACCAGCTACCTTCTAGAGGTGTATGAATGCAATTTTTGCTGATCACCTTGAAGATAAAATGGAAGTGTTTATGGACGATTTCAGCGTGTACGACAGCTCCTTTGATGACTGCCTGAACAACATGTCACTGGTTATGAGAAGGTGTGAAAAGAAAAGCCTAACTCTAAATTGGGAGAAATGTCATTTCATGGTTCGAGAAGGCATAGTTTTGGGGTACAAGGTGTCCAACAGAGGTATTGAGGTTGATCCGTCTAAGGTCGAGGTGATTGCCAAGCTCCCTCCACCCACTTCAGTTACATGTATTCAAAGTTTATCGGGTCACACCGGCTACTATCGGCGGTTTATTAAAGATTTCTCAAAGATAGCAAAACCTCTTTCCAACCTCTTGATGAAAGATGTGAAGTTAGACTTCACAAATGAATGCATGGAGGCATTCTCCAAGCTGAAAGATGCTTTAGTATCTGCACCTATTCTCCATTCCCCTGACTAGAATCTTTCGTTTGAGCTTATGTGTGACGCTAGTGACTTCACCGTTGGTGTTGTTCTAGGTCAAAAGAAAGACAAGAAGCACCACATCATTTTCTACACAAGTAAGACCTTGGACGAAGCTCAGTTGAACTACACGACTACTGAAAAAGAGATGTTGGCTATTGTGTATGCTTTCAACAAGTTTAGGTCCTACCTCATGGGTTCCAAGGAAACAGTGCATATCGACCACGGGGCTATCAAGTACCTGATGCAGAAAAAGGATGCCAAGCCTAGGCTACTACATTGGGTGTTGTAGTTATAGGAATTTGATCACGAGATAAAAGATAAGAAGGGTTCAGAAAATGTGATTGCCGACCACCTCTTGAGGATTCGGGTGGAAGATCACCACTCATTGCCCATTAATGAAAGTCATCCCGATGAATCCATATACCCTGCCCAGGTAGCTAACCCAGAGGGGCCATGGTATGCAGATTTCTGCAACTACCTAGCATGTAAACAGCTTCCCCTGGACATGTCTTATAATCAGAAGAAGAAATTCTTCTCTGGTTTAAATAATTACTATTGGGATGATCCTTTGTTGTTTAGATGTTACGCTGATGGGTTGTATAAAAGATGTATACCTGAAGAGGAAGCCCCTAAAATTTTGTTTGAGTGTCACTCCTCTCCATATGGAGGACACTTGGGAGGCGAGAGGATTGCTGCTAAGATCCTCCAGTCAGGTTTTTACTGGCCAACTCTGTTGAAAGATGTGCATGCTTATGTGAAGTTCTGCAATGAATGTCAATGAACTGGAAACATTTCTTGCCAAAATGAGATGCCGCTTTCGGATAGGATCAAGGTGGAGATTTTCGATGTCTAGGGTATAGATTATATGGGGCCCTTCCCTTCTTACTGTGGTTTTAAATATATCCTGGTTGTGGTTGATTATGTATCTAAGTGGGTTGAAGCGGTGCCCGCCGTTACGTGTGATGCTAAGGCGGTAATAAAGCTTTTTACTAAGATTATCTTTCCAAGGTTTGGAGTTTCGAGGACCATCATCAGTGAAGACAGCACCCACTTTGCATAAAAGTAGTTTGAATTGCTCTTGCGTAAGTATGCATTTGTCACAAGGTTGCAATGCCATATCATCCACAGACGTCCGGACAAGTTGAAGTCTCTAATCGGCAGATCAAGCAGATTTTAGAAAAGACAGTTGGCAAGTCCCACAAGGATTGATCAGCTAAGATAGATGATGCTCTCTGGGCGTATAGAACTTCTTATAAGATACCTCTGGGTACCACACCCTACCGCCTTATATATGGGAAAGCATGTCACCTTCCCTTCGAGCTGGAGCATAAAGCATTTTGGGCGATCAAGCTCCTCAACATGGACCTGACGCTAGCTAGGAAGAAAATATTTCTTCAGTTGTAGGAGCTTGAAGAATTGAGACTCCATGCCTATAAAAATGCAAGGATTTACAAGCTAAGAACCATGATCTGGCATGACACCCATATGAGAAAGAAGAACGTCAATGTAGGTGATAAAGTTTTGTTATTTAAATCTTCTATCCATCTTTTTCTAGGAAAGCTACAGAGTAGATGGTTTGGGCCTTTCACCTTTGCAAAGATTTACCCATCTGGGATGATGGAGCTCTATGATAAGGATGATCTGGAAAAAGTTTTCCAGTGAACGGGCATAGAGTAAAAAGGTTTTATGAAGACGAAGCTTTTATGAGGAGATCAGATGTCACACCCCGATCTCACACTAACCACTAATCATGAGATTAGGGCACGACGGAGGGATTATCACATAAACAAATCACTAAGAACTTTTTCTTTTTAAAACCTTGTAATGATATCCGGATTATTGCTGTAAACTAAAACATAAATAACTATTGCGGAAGCATTTCAATTAAACTGGCTAGGGAACATAAACAGAGTTTAATACATGTAACATTGTTTAACAGAAAGTAAACATAACAGTTAATTTACATCTTTATACACATTCCACATACACACTCTCTCTCACCCACACCATGTCCCAAGGATCGAGGGGAAAGGACTAAGAGACCACTATCTAACTAACTACATATACCTTCTACTGACTAGGGTGGTAAGATCTTTCAGATTCATGTTGCTGTTGTTGACCTGAAAATGTTTGAGTAGAGGGATGAGCCTACTCGCTCAGTGAATAGCATTTCATTTAGCTATCACTAAACAACTCATCAGATATATAAAATTGAAATAAAGATAAGTGCAGTACTAAGCAGGGCAGTTCTAATGACATAGCAGATTTACAGATAACAATTTCATTTCTATGCAACATCAGATATTTTAAACAAATAAACTGATATAGAGAATTGGTACAGAAATTCAAATCTCTTAACATATTAAGTTTACTGTGATCCTATATGATTACATATTTATATTATTGTTATGCCCTAATCATATGCAGTGTACCCTACACATAAAGATCCGTAGCGAACTACGATCCCACCGTACAAGACTTAGCGACACACCCGGGAAATGATAAGTCTGACGCCAGCCCTGCTCTGCCACAGGACCCCAGGCTCATCGGCCTTCAGGCTCATCGGCCTCACTGCACTACATCGAGTGCTCTAGACTTCTCCTCTAACCTGAGTACACAGGAGGAGAGTCTCACGGGGTTACCTCCATGACTCCGCACGGATCTTGTTGCAATAACCCCCAATTTTTCTCCAGTGCCACCGTGACATCGCACGCGTTGTTGTTGGACACTGCCTCTCTGTCCTCGTGTCTCCATGACTCCGCACGGATAATGTTGCAACACAAGTTTCACCCCTAAGAAGCAGATCTCTCGAAGGGGTTCTACGGTGTTAGGGCACCTAAGTCTATTAACTGATTAACATATAAACATTTAAACAGGAAAATCACATTTACTGATTTCATATCAGATCACAATACACTGTCATTTTAAACTGACAGAGCAATATATTTCAAATCATTGTAATTTCTGAGAAATTCTCATACCATGCATTCAGGTAAATTAGAAATGCATAAATAACCCAACTTATTTCAATTTGGCATATACATATCGAATTTACGCAATTGAACATCTTATTGCACAAATTAAAGAAATTTACTTCACATATGAGAATCATACTCAACAATTATCAATTCTCTAAAATTCTCGAAAAACGTGCACATTAACCCAAATCCTGGTTCGTGCATCACTTAACTCAATTAAGAGTTAATTACATATCACAATACAATTTAATAACAATACTTGAGAATTTCTGGTAATATTTCAGAGAAATGTGCCATTTCATGTAAATATCAATTTACACATATTAACGTCAAAAGATATATGCAATTAGGGTTTTCATGCATATTTTATTTATTCATATCAACTTTGAAATCGTACATCTGATAATTTATCAGAAATCTTCATTGTCTGGGTTCATACCCAAATTATACCATTTTCAGACATGAATTTCTAATTTCAACATTCAAATGAGCAATTTAGGTTCCAATGAACCATATAAATCTACTGATTCAATCCATACTGTTCAAATGCTAAATTTAATCATACAACAGTGTCTAGAAGCATTTTATGAACTAAAAAGGTCGGGCGACGTCAAACGCTGCCCGACGCCTGATAACTCCTGTTATCAGCGTAATTCGCGCACAAAATAGAAAATATTCAAACGCCTGAGTTTATTAATGATAAAATAGAAAATATTCAAGGCCATTCGTATCTTGTCACCTCTCACTAGGCAACAAGTTATTCACATGGTTCATAAAATCCGTACACATTATTACTTTTATTAAGCAACAACAACATCAACACACAAAAAGCCAATCAACATTTATTATATAAATGTCACAGCCTAAACTTGGCTATATTCATCATCTCATCATACCTGCATGGTTATTAGGCATGATAACAGTCATACAAGATATTTATCACATCATGTGATACAGTAGTAATACCATCATTCCTTAACCAGGAATTAGGGTTCACTATCAAACAGGGCTTATCATTCCCTTTTCCCCAAATTAGGGTTAGGGTTCCCCATTTCTCATTAATTCAGACCCTCTTGAGTTAACCAACTTTATCTTGTATTAAGGTATTTCTCCTCTTAATGCATTCCATCATAGAATACTCACCCCTAGCATATAATGCATAGGCCACATATTAGAATTGTCCAGCTATCTCACATGATATGGACTTATCTTAGTTTAAGGCATAACTTTATTATAAAGTTGCCTATAAACAATCGCAACAATACACCCTCAACTAGGGTTTACTAATCATGTATTGGATCCATGCATTTGTTATGCATTATTGATTAGTACCATTAAGGGTATTTCTCACCTAATTATTAAATTTAATCTGAACCTCATTATGTTCCTTTATTTCTAATTAAGGATTGCTCATATGAGGTCCCAATGTTGGGTCTCTGATATCAGTTCCAACTAATTCTTAGTTGTTCTAATCTCTCTTATATCTCAACATCTTAGTGTATGTACATTCTTTCTATGATGTGAGTCTAAATTATCCAGAGTCTACTCTTATTATACTGTTAATAGGAGTCATTAGATCTCAGTAGCGCATCCTGCCAGCCGGACCAGGTTGAACCTGTAGTCCTGAAGCCAAGAGCTACTCAGGATTAACTAACTCCTATTAATCTCAAACATGTGGAAACAATATCCACTTAGGGCAGACTCATTTAAGCATAACTTCTGGTCTACTTAATACAAAGAATAAAAACAATAAATAAATCACTTCATGACGCACAACCATATAAAAGAATCATATTAATTCTTCAAACTAAAAATTTAATTCATACATATAAGGGCATTTCTAGTGATTTCCAATCAATTAAGCAATATAAGGCAAGAGTTGCATCGCATCCTATGTTTAATCTCTTATTCCTGTATTAATTTCCGATTTCTTAACCCTAAGATTTCTAGGGTTTCTCTCTAGCCCATCCTTCCTCTGCATACCTGGCCAGGGCATCCAGAGAAGAATAGACAGAGTAGCTTGATACTGGTCAATCTAAGTATTCAGACACCTGGCCAGGGTATCTAAACACTCAGACCTCCCAGAGCTAAAGACACATCACTTCTTATCCATCTTAATTATAATACTATCTTTTGATCCTAATGATCCCTGATAACTCAGCTTAAACTCTCAACTTGATTCTCGTGACCATGTCCTTTTTCTGCCATCTACAATGCTATAACAGAACATTTCCTGTTATAAAATTACAGTTAGAAGGAAGACACTTAAGTCCTAATCCTATTGGTCTCTTATCGTCCCCTGACCTTGACTTAGAGTATTCATATACTCAACCTATGCTCTGATACCAAGATGTCACACCTCGATCTCACACTAACCACTAATCATGAGATTAGGGTGCGACAGAGGGATTATCACATAAACAAATCACTGAGAACTTTTTCTTTTTAAAACCTCGTAATGATATCCGGATTATTGCTGTAAACTAAAACATAAATAACTATTGCGGAAGCATTTCAATTAAACTGGCTAGGGAACATAAACAGAGTTTAATACATGTAACATTGTTTAACAGAAAGTAAACATAACAGTTCATTTACATCTTTATACACATTCCACATACACACTCTCTCTCACCCACACCATGTCCCAAGGATCGAGGGGAAAGGACTAAGAGACCACTATCTAACTAACTACATATACCTTCTACTGACGAGGGTGGTAAGATCTTTCAGATTCCTGTTGTTGTTGTTGACCTGAAAATGTTTGAGTAGAGGGATGAGCCTACTCGCTCAGTGAGTAGCATTTCATTTAGCTATCACTAAACAACTCATCAGATATATAAAATTGAAATAAAGATAAGTGCAGTACTAAGCAGGGCAGTTCTAATGACATAGCAGATTTACAGATAACAATTTCATTTCTATGCAACATCAGATATTTTAAACAAATAAACTGATATAGAGAATTGGTACAGAAATTCAAATCTCTTAACATATTAAGTTTACTGTGATCCTATATGATTACATATTTATATTATTGTTATGCCCTAATCATATGCAGTGTACCCTACACATAAAGATCCGTAGCGAACTACGATCCCACCGTACAAGACTTAGCGACACACCCGGGAAATGCTAAGTCTGACGCCAGCCCTGCTCTGCCACAGGACCCCAGGCTCATCGGCCTTCAGGCTCATCGGCCTCACTGCACTACATCGAGTGCTCTAGACTCCTCCTCTAACCTGAGTACACAGGCGGAGAGTCTCACGGGGTTACCTCCATGACTCCGCACGGATCTTGTTGCAATAACCCCCAATTTTTCTCCAGTGCCACCGTGACATCGCACGCGTTGTTGTTGGACACTGCCTCTCTGTCCTCGTGTCTCCATGACTCCACACGGATAATGTTGCAACACGAGTTTCACCCCTAAGAAGCAGATCTCTCGAAGGGGTTCTACGGTGTTAGGGCACCTAAGTCTATTAACTGATTAAGATATAAACATTTAAACAGGAAAATCGCATTTACTGATTTCATATCAGATCACAATACACTGTCATTCTAAACTGACAGAGCAATATATTTCAAATCATTGTAATTTCTGAGAAATTCTCATACCATGCATTCAGGTAAATTAGAAATGCATAAATAACCCAACTTATTTCAATTTGGCATATACATATCGAATTTACGCAATTGAACATCTTATTGCACAAATTAAAGAAATTTACTTCACATATGAGAATCATACTCAACAATTATCAATTCTCTAAAATTCTCGAAAAATTTGCACATTAACCCAAATCCTGGTTCGTGCATCACTTAACTCAATTAAGAGTTAATTACATATCACAATACAATTTAATAACAATACTTGAGAATTTCTGGTAATATTTCAGAGAAATGTGCCATTTCATGTAAATATCAATTTACACATATTAACGTCAAAATATATATGCAATTAGGGTTTTCATGCATATTTTATTTATTCATATCAACTTTGAAATCGTACATCTGATAATTTATCAGAAATCTTCATTGTCTGGGTTCATACCCAAATTATACCATTTTCAGACATGAATTTCTAATTTCAACATTCAAATGAGCAATTCAGGTTCCAATGAACCATATAAATCTACTGATTCAATCCATATTGTTCAAATGCTAAATTTAATCATACAATAGTGTCTAGAAGCATTTTATGAACTAAAAAGGTCGGGCGACGTCAAACGTTACGCGACGCCTGATAACGCCTGTTATCAGCGTAATTCGCGCACAAAATAGAAAATATTCAAACGCCTGAGTTTATTAATGATAAATAAATGAAACCCTACTCACAGCGATTCGGGATGTCCAGATTCGTCCGGAAATGCGTCGAGAGACCAGATTCCGGGCACACGCAAGTCATCTTCAACCTTGGAATTGCCCAATTTTCGAACCTGTTGTAACCGAACAGAAGCTTCTCACTCACAGGTGGAGGAAACGATCTAGGAACGTAGCTAGGGCTGCGGATTCAAGCTTAGTCCTCAAAGATGAACTCATAGTTGTTGGTTCATGGTGTTTGTTGTACCAAAACTACCTCTGGACGGCCACCTTGTTGCTGGCCGGCGCTGCTGACCGTAGCTGCAAAAAGGGGCGCCGCCCCTGCTGCTTCATGGTGCAGGTGGCGCAAAAAAGGAGGCGGGGTGCTGCGGATTTGTGTCGTGGCCTCTTGGGCGACGTCACTACTTGCTGTCATGCCCTAAACGAACGCCTTTCTACTGTTAATCGGGTAGCAACTACTGCTGTGGTGGTCGGCCATAGCTTCTCCTTGCTAGGGCAGCTAGTGATGGGCGCTGCTAGGGCGAGCTATAGGAAGAAGGGTAGAGGAAGGGTGGAGAAGGTGCTACTGGAGACGGGGCTAGGGAGCCCTAGAATCACCCTCGACCATCGCCCTCAGCTAACCGATCGAGTTGTCTTCCTGGGGCGCCGCTTTTGCGGTTTAACTCTATCAGGAAGGAGATAAAGGAAAGGGTAACCGACCCCAAAGAAAAAAAAACAATTACTAGAAAAATTGCAGCCAAGACCCAGAATCTTAAAAGTATTATAACTTTCGCCTCGTAGGTCCGATTTGAATGATTTTTCTTGCAACTTTTCAAGAACGAAATCCACTACAACCTCGAAGCAAGAAATTATGATTATTAACTTGTCACAACTGGTCAATGCACTAATTGCATCTTGAGTACTTTATTCCACTTAATTAACTTAACGATCAACATTGTTATTGTCATTAATTACCTCAAATGATTCAATCTCAACTATTGATTCACATCTTATCTTATCTGGATTATCCATGATATTTAATGATATACTCAACACTAATCAAGGTGTTTCATACAAATTGAGGTATTTATTGACTAACCCTGATATGGGTTGTAACAATCTCCCTCCCTTATAAGAATTTCGTCCCGAAATTCCTAAAAAGAAAAGGAAATTGGTTACGCATCTCTGACTCAAACTCCCACGTGGTTTCTTCTAGGTTATGATTCCTCCACAAAACTTTCACTAATGGTATCTCGTGATTCTTGAGTTTCTTGATCCTCCGATCAACTATTCGTATTGATCCCTCAACATAAGATACATCTGGTCTGAGCTGAGCAGATTATGGGTCCACTATCTTCTCTGTACCAGGATAACATTTCTTCAGCATTGATGCATGAAATACATCATGTAAATTAGCCAGCTCGGATGGCAAATCCAACTTATAGGTTATAAGTCCAATCCTCTCAATGACAGGATATGGGCCCATAAACCTAGGAGTCAGTTTGCCTCTCTTGGCAAACCTCAAAACTACTTTCCATGGTGAAACCCTCAGATACATTTCATCACCAACTTGAAACTCAAGAAATCAACGCCTCTTTTCAGCATAGCTCTTCTGCCTGTCCTATGTAACTTTCAACTGCTCTCTACATGTCCTCAAGAGTCTGAATGGTCCTCTCTGACTGACCGTTTGTCTGTGCATGGAAGGTTGTACAGAATCTCAACTTTGTGCCCGAAGCACGATACGACTGATTCCAAAACCTGGATGTGAACTTAGGATACCGTGTAGCCTGACTATCTTGTCCACATATATCTTAGCCAAATTTCGAGACATCAAAGGTTGACTTAATATGAAAATAGTGAGCAAACTTAATTAGTCTATCCACCATCACTCATATCGAGTCACAACCTCTAGGTGTCCTGGGCAACCCTATCACAAAATTCATTGTGATATGTTCCCATTTTTATTCTGGCATAGAAATAGATTGCAAGATACCTACAGGTTTCTAGTGTTCAGCCTTAACCTATTGGCACACACTACACCTAGTCACATACTCAGCTACATCCCTTGTCATACCAGGTTATCAGTACATCTCCTTGAGATTCATGTACATCTTAGTATTGTCTGGATGCATAGCATACATCGATGCATGTGCTTCCTCAAGAGTTTGTTCTTTCAAATCATTGTCTCGAGGTACATGCAACATATCATGCTAATACAACACACCATCATCTGAAAACCTGAACTCTGGTCCTTACCCCATGTCATGCCATGCATGATCTGCTGTAACTCACTATCATTCTGCTGAAGTTCTTTAATTTGATCATAAAAAGTAGGCTTGACTTGCATCTGTGCAAATCGACCACTCTGCTTTGTCACCCCTAAGTCTAAGTTCAACTTCCGCATTTCTACTAGCAGGTCTCTCTTGAAACATGCCATAGAGAATGCATTTGTTGTTGAACTTGACTTCCTGCTGAGGGCATCTGCTACCACATTCACTTTTCCAGGGTGATAATCTATCGTCATATCACAAAGATAGTGACGTCGTGTCTTAAGAGGATGAACTACAACAACTAATTCCAGATCATGTGACGAGTAATACTCCTCATTCTATGGTACTAACTTCTTATTACTACTGTAAGAATTTATTTCATAACGCACTTCACTTATTTTATATTTCTTCTTTTGTTCAAAACACATTTGTTACATTTCAAATTTATATCTTATTCTTTTCTGTGAATCATTTTCATATTGTTTATCTACCTTTCAGATTAACTACCTTTAAACCCTGGATTACTATCAATACTAATTTACTTTTCAAAGTGCAAATCTCATGATTTTGTTTTATAGAGATGCTAGTATTCAAGGTCAAATCACTAGCGACATCCCTTGAACTACTTCAACTCTAAACATTCTAGGGTTTGGTCCTTATCAGTAACATAGCATTATTGTGGTGTGACTTTGCTTCCTTAATTTGAAATCAAACTTTAGATCTCATAAGTTCATCCATCTACTTGTAATGAATACAACAGATATGAATAATCATCAATGAACTATCGATATATAACAGAAATGTAACATCAACCAAGTTCTCTAGCATAACTTATTAACACAAATGCTACAAATAAACATGATACTTGTTACCCAAGCATCACACATGGATCACAAGGCCATTCGTATCTTGTCACCTCTCACTAGGCAACAACTTATTCACATGGTTCATAAAATCTGTACACATTATTACTTTTATTAAGCAACAACAACATCAACACACAAAAAGCCAATCAACATTTATTATATAAATGTCACAGCCCAAACTTGGCTATATTCATCATCTCATCATACCTGCATGGTTATTAGGCATGATAACAGTCATACAAGATATTTATCACATCATGTGATACAGTAGTAATACCATCATTCCTTAACCAGGAATTAGGGTTCACTATCAAACAGGGCTTATCATTCCCTTTTCCCCAAATTAGGGTTAGGGTTCCCCATTTCTCATTAATTCAGACCCTCTTGAGTTAACCAACTTTATCTTGTATTAAGGTATTTCTCCTCTTAATGCATTCCATCACAGAATACTCACCCCTAGCATATAATGCATAGGCCACATATTAGAATTGTCCAGCTATCTGACATGATATGGACTTATCTTAGTTTAAGGCATAACTTTATTATAAAGTTGCATATAAACAATCGCAACGATACACCCTGAACTAGGGTTTACTAATCATGTATTGGATCCATGCATTTGTTATGCATTATTGATTAGTACCATTAAGGGTATTTCTCACCTAATTATTAAAATTAATCTGAACCTTATTATGTTCCTTTATTTCTAATTAAGGATTGCTCATATGAGGTCCCAATGTTGGGTCTCTGATTTCAGTTCCAACTAATTCTTAGTTGTTCTAATCTCTCTTATATCTCAACATCTTAGTGTATGTACATTCTTTCTATGATGTGAGTCTAAATTATCCAGAGTCTACTCTTATTATACTGTTAATAGGAGTCATTAGATCTCAGTAGCGCATCCTGCCAGCCGGACCAGGCTGAACCTGTAGTCCTGAAGCCAAGAGCTACTCAGGATTAACTAACTCATATTAATCTCAAACATGTGGAAAGAATATCCACTTAGGGCAGACTCATTTAAGCATAACTTCTGGTCTACTTAATACAAAGAATAAAAACAATAAATAAATCACTTCATGACGCACAACCATATAAAAGAATCATATTAATTCTTCAAACTGAAAATTTAATTCATACATATAAGGGCATTTCTAGTGATTTCCAATCAATTAAGCAATATAAGGCAAGAGTTGCATCGCATCCTATGTTTAATCTCTTATTCCTATATTAATTTCCGATTTCTTAACCCTAAGATTTCTAGGGTTTCTCTCTAGCCCATCCTTCCTCTGCATACCTGGCCAGGGCATCCAGAGAAGAATAGACAGAGTAGCTTGATACTGGTCAATCTAAGTATTCAGACACCTGGCCAGGGTATCTAAACACTCAGACCTCCCAGAGCTAAAGACACATCACTTCTTATCCATCTTAATTATAATACTATCTTTTGATCCTAATGATCCCTGATAACTCAGCTTAAACTCTCAACTTGATTCTCGTGACCACGTCCTTTTTCTGCCATCTGCAATGCTATAACAGAACATTTCCTGTTATAAAATTACAGTTAGAAGGAAGACACTTAAGTCCTAATCCTATTGGTCTCTTATCATCCCCTGACCTTGACTTAGAGTATTCATATACTCAACCTATGCTCTGATACCAAGATGTCACACCCCGATCTCACACTAACCACTAATCATGAGATTAGGGCGCGACAGAGGGATTATCACATAAACAAATCACTGAGAACTTTTTCTTTTTAAAACCTCGTAATGATATTCGGATTATTGCTGTAAACTAAAACATAAATAACTATTGCGGAAGCATTTCAATTAAACTGGCTAGGGAACATAAACAGAGTTTAATACATGTAACATTGTTTAACAGAAAGTAAACATAACAGTTAATTTACATCTTTATACACATTCCACATACACACTCTCTCTCACCGACACCATGTCCCAAGGATCGAGGGGAAAGGACTAAGAGACCACTATCTAACTAACTACATATACCTTCTACTGACTAAGGGTGGTAAGATCTTTCAGATTCCTGTTGCTGTTGTTGACCTGAAAATGTGTGAGTAGAGGGATGAGCCTACTCGCTCAGTGAATAGCATTTCATTTAGCTATCACTAAACAACTCATCAGATATATAAAATTGAAATAAAGATAAGTGCAGTACTAAGCAGGGCAGTTCTAATGACATAGCAGATTTATAGATAACAATTTCATTTCTATGCAACATCAGATATTTTAAACAAATAAACTGATATAGAGAATTGGTACAGAAATTCAAATCTCTTAACATATTAAGTTTATTGTGATCCTATATGATTACATATTTATATTATTGTTATGCCCTAATCATATGCAGTGTACCCTGCATATAAAGATCTGTAGCGAACTACGATCCCACCGTACAAGACTTAGCGACACACCCGAGAAATGCTAAGTCTGACGCCAGCCCTGCTCGCCACAGGACCCCAGGCTCATCGGCCTTCAGGCTCATCGGCCTCACTGCACTACATCGAGTGCTCTAGACTCCTCCACTAACCTGAGTACACAGGCGGAGAGTCTCACGGGGTTACCTCCATGACTCCGCACGGATCTTGTTGCAATAACCCCCAATTTTTCTCCAGTGCCACTGTGACATCGCACGCGTTGTTGGTTGACACTGCCTCTCTGTCCTCGTGTCTCCATGACTCCGCACGGATAATGTTGCAACACGAGTTTCACCCCTAAGAAGCAGATCTCTCGAAGGGGTTCTACGGTGTTAGGGCACCTAAGTCTATTAACTGATTAACATATAAACATTTAAACAGGAAAATCACATTTACTGATTTCATATCAGATCACAATACACTGTCATTCTAAACTGACAGAACAATATATTTCAAATCATTGTAATTTCTGAGAAATTCTCATACCATGCATTCAGGTAAATTAGAAATGCATAAATAACCCAACTTATTTCAATTTGGCATATAAATATTGAATTTACGCAATTGAACATCTTATTGCACAAATTAAAGAAATTTACTTCACATATGAGAATCATACTCAACAATTATCAATTCTCTAAAATTCTCAAAAAACGTGCACATTAACCCAAATCCTGGTTCGTGCATCACTTAACTCAATTAAGAGTTAATTACATATCACAATACAATTTAATAACAATACTTGAGAATTTCTGGTAATATTTCAGAGAAATGTGCCATTTCATGTAAATATCAATTTACACATATTAACGTCAAAAGATATATGCAATTAGGGTTTTCATGCATATTTTATTTATTCATGTCAACTTTGAAATCGTACATCTGATAATTTATCAGAAATCTTCATTGTCTGGGTTCATACCCAAATTATACCATTTTCAGACATGAATTTCTAATTTCAACATTCAAATGAGCAATTTAGGTTCCAATGAACCATATAAATCTACTGATTCAATCCATATTGTTCAAATGCTAAATTTAATCATACAACAGTGTCTAGAAGCATTTTATGAACTAAAAAGGTTGGGCGACGTCAAACGCTGCCCGACGCCTGATAACGTCTGTTATCAGCGTAATTCACGCACAAAACAGAAAATATTCAAACGCCTGAGTTTATTAATGATAAATAAATGAAACCCTACTCACAGCGATTCGGGATGTCCATATTCGTCCGGAAATGCATCGAGAGACCAGATTCCGGGCACACGCAAGTCATCTTCAACCTTGGAATTGCCCAATTTTCGAACCTGTTGTAACCGAATAGAAGCTTCTCACTCACAGGTGGAGGAAACGATCTAGGAACGTAGCTAGGGCTGCGGATTCAAGCTTAGTCCTCAAAGATGAACTCATAGTTGTTGGTTCATGGTGTTTGTTGTACCAAAACTACCTCTGGACGGCCACCTTGTTGCTGGTCGGTGTTGCTGACCGTAGCTGCAAAAAGGGGCGCCGCCCCTGCTGCTTCATGGTGCAGGTGGCGCAAAAAAGGAGGCAAGGTGCTGCGGATTTGTGTCGTGGCCTCTTGGGCAAAGTCACTACTTGCTGTGATGCCCTAAACGAACGCCTTTCTACTGTTAATCGGGTAGCAACTGCTGATGTGGTGGTCGGCCATAGCTTCTCCTTGCTAGGGCAGCTAGTGATGGGCGCTGCTAGGGCGAGCTATAGGAAGAAGGGTAGAGGAAGGGTGGAGAAGGTGCTACTGGAGACGGGGCTAGGGAGCCCTAGAATCTCCCTCGACCATCGCCCTCAGCTAACCGATCGAGTTGTCTGCCTGGGGCGCCGTTTTTGCGGTTTAACTCTATCAGGAAGGAGATAAAGGAAAGGGTAACCGACCCCCAAAGAAAAAAACACAATTACTAGAAAAATTGCAGCCAAGACCCAGAATCTTAAAAGTATTATAACTTTCGCCTCGTAGGTCCGATTTGAATGATTTTTCTTGCAACTTTTCAAGCACGAAATCCACTACAACCTCAAAGCAAGAAATTATGATTATTAACTTGTCACAACTGGTCAATGCACTAATTGCATCTTGAGTACTTTATTCCACTTAATTAACTTAACGATCAACATTGTTATTGTCATTAATTACCTCAAATGATTCAATCTCAACTATTGATTCACATCTTAGCTTATCTGGATTATCCATGATATTTAATAATATACTCAACACTAATCAAGGTGTTTCATACAAATTGAGGTATTTATTGACTAACCCTGATATGGGTTGTAACATTAGAGATGGCCTTGCAAGAAGCTGGAATGACAACCACCAGAGCGGAGTAAAAGGATTTGAATATGTTGAGCTGACAATTCAAACCACAGTGCTCTTTGGGAGGCAGCCTGAATTTTTACTTTCCTAGCATAGGATGCTATTTTCCCTTCCTGCAAAAAAACATTACAAACATAATCATTGTAATAAGGCCCGAGTCAGTGGACACGCAATGTGTACAAACTCTCTCATTTTATGGGCCACCGACTTAGTTTTTATAGCCTTGGTGAGTAATACTATCTGAGGTCAGAAGTCCTCTTTCATTCCAATGATGTTTTACCCATCAACGCTCTCTAATTTCAGTTTTCTACCCTTGTTTTGTTTTTTGTTTTCACTCTTCTTGAGATCTTATCGGGCATGTTTCACCCCTTTTTCTTTCCTTCTCACGACACATGTTGTTTGCCGAACTGTCTTTGTCTCTTAAGGGTGACACCCTTAGCTCCTTGGGCAGTGTGTCGGGCAAACTACACTATCTCTCGGCACGCCCAGGCCATATTGGCCAGCGCAACCCGCGGGTGGCAAGAAGGGTGGGAAACATATCGAGCAGAGGTATCACGTGACATGTCGATCCCTCATGACACGTGTGCCGTGTGGTGAGAAGCTTTCTTAGGAAGCCAAATCACCTACCCACGTGACATATTAGACTAATTTTACTATGTCTCGTGAGACGTTTCACCTCCTCGCTCGACATCTGTCCTTGTATTACCCGATTTACCCCCACTCGCCACAGCTATATATAGTAACTTGAGTTTAACCGTGTCGGGCACCCGCATTTACTTTTCACCTACTCCCGTATCGTACATTCTTCCATTACTTTAGCTCCTGTGTCGTCCTTTCTCTCCTGTGATACCTGTGTCACGCGCCAGCAATCTCGCCCGATACAGGTTTAACCCAATACGTTTTATCGACTAATTCAATCGATCGTGTCGTGTAAAACGTATCGAGTAAAGCTTATCGTGCGACGTCTTTCCTCAAGTGAGACACGTGTGGGGTAAGGGCCTTTGTTTCTTATTGAGTTTGCATATCACCCAGCTCGTTTCGGGAAAAGTGTGTGTCGTGTGACACCCTTAACACGATGCCTTTATCGGGCAACAACCTTGGCTTTGTGTCGGGTTTTTCCTATTGAGTTTTCTGCATCAGTCTTTTAATCGTATCGCACGACACGCTTGACGTGCGATACACGCATACAAACGATACGATGCATGCCAGTAAAGACTCATGTCGCCCAGTATTGTTTTACATGATGCTTTGACATGTATCACCCGACACTTTATAGTATCAAGCGGCACCTTTTTCTTACGAACCCATGTCGGGCTAGACCCTTGTCCGTACCGTGCTTCGCTTATTGTGTGATAAGCTTGCATTTTACTCCACCACTCTAGGATTGTATTGGCTTTCGACCCCTTCCGGGTGAGATGAGTATTGCGTTGAGCCTTATCGGGCATCCATATCAGACAAGCCTTGTTTTATTAATGTGACTCGATATCGGCCCACCCTATCATCCAGACCACATATCGGGCGACAAGATGTGTTTTATCTCTGCCCGATACCGACTTGTTGTACTAGGTATTCTCGTGTCACGTGAGATTATTTTGATGTAGACTCTGACCCGTTATCAGTTTTTCAAGCATCGCCTATCATGTGTCAGGCGACACGACTCTTTTGGTTTGTCACCTGATATCGGTTAGGGTGATCAAGTCAGTAATCTTATTAATTACCCCACTCTTGTTTAAACATTGTAGAAATGTCCCACACCAAGAAAACCATCATCCAAGTCGATGAGCATGGCCGAAGGATCAATCCCGAGGCCACAACCGAAGCAACCTCAATCGGGCAGAAGCACCCAAACCCCAATACAACGGGGTCATCTGGGGCCGAGAAGCAGGAGCAGACCCAACGACAATGGCATGATCGAAGTCCCTGGCCCACTCTCCAGGCCAGTTTGTGCCTAGAGACGCAGACCACCAGCAACGGTATATGGAATTGACGACTAAAGTCTATCGGCTAACCCGTTTCTGGCACCAATCATCCTTCCATCAGCTCGGCATTTTCAGCAGGCTCAAAAATGTCCTGTAAGCTGTCGGGCTGAGGAAGATATGCTTCAACTACTCTGCCTCTTACACTAAACTCACAAAAGAGTTCATGTCATCCCTCCGTCGGGTGCCGAATACACCAAAAGAAGTCAAAAGATTTGGCGGGGTGGATAGATTGCAAGGGCGCCTTTACAACATTGAGCACGACGTCTCAGAGAAGCTTCTCAATGAGATCTTCTCCTCCAATGAAGCCGAGAAGGAGCTCCTAAAAAACGGTGTTAGAATCACCAAAAATGACGTCTTCAACCCAGTCGATCTCTGGAAGAATCTAACCGGTGAATCATCATTCAAGTCGGGGAGCAAGGTGGCGGAAATCCACTCCTATTTTTGAAGAATCATCCACAAGATCGTGGAGAGCCTCCTTTTCATCAAATACGAAACTAGAAATCTATACACCGAAGAACTCCATCTCATGTGGTACATGATGGAGGGCAAGGTGATCAACTTGGGGCGCTTTCTGCTAAGATGGTTGCACCAATAAAAGATGCCACCAAAGAGTACTTCATGGAAGGGATCGTCAACTTAATCACGGTAGGGTTGGGGTACCCTAAAGAGTCACATAGCATGTCAAGGACACAAGGAAATGATAGGATAGACATGAAGTTCTTGGCATGAGAAAACATCATCAAAAAGGAGGGATGCATCTACTTCTACATGTTTGCAAGAACTACCACCCTCCTACCCGTACCGCTCTGCATTAACTATGACACAGAAAAGTTGGTCTTCATGCCAGTAGAGATACAAGCTTTTCCATACGAGATGGCAGAAGCTGATTATACTTCTACCAGAAGCATCCCCCAAGGAGAAGCACCCATAAGAAGACTAATCCCCCTCGACGCTCGGCAGGACAAGTCATCAGCGGTCATCGCCACCGATTTGCCTGTCACTACCACCACCGAGACGTCCACCACTCATGCCACCACTAAACTAGTTGCGGCCGCCACAACAACATCTGCTGCGAATACTGAAGAGATAATGACGGTCGTGGAGGTCGTCGATACCACCGGGGAAGAAACAATGGTGATAGCCCCAAAGGATGCTTCCACGGAAGAGATAGCCACGGCTCCTGAAGCTTCAGTTGTGCCTTCAATGGCTGAGGTAGTAGTACAGCCGAACACTAGCAATGACGTGTTTGTTGAGCTCCTGGAGGCGGAGCTCAGGGTTGTGCAGCCCACACCGACGTCACCACCAACAATGCCGGTAGATGCTGTGGGGGGTGAGAGTTAGTTGGTAGATCAACATCCGCCCTCTCCATGCCCTTCTCCACCACCCCAGACTGACAAAGCAGAGGTAGCCACAAAGGTGCCACCCTACCCTGAAGCAATGCCCTCACAGACGACTCAGATGGACTTGGCCCCACTTGAAGACGCACACTCTTCGGGCCGAACTTCTCATGTGAGGAGCATTACGAGGATGAGAGGTCGATCAACTGTAGCCACCCCATCACTAGGGAAATCCCTTGGCCAGGAGTTTGACAACTTGCGGGAGGTAACAAGCAATCACTCAGCTACATTTGCTTCCCTAACCTGCAAGTTCAATGTTTTCCAAAGGAGGTTAAGCGAGCAAAAGAACCAACTGCTAACCCTAGTTGGCCTTCCTGGCCAACTAGAGGCATTAAATAACACGATGTAGGCGGCGCTCCAATGCCTCGATGCTATTGAAGAGAAGCTGAACCGGAGGGACGACCACCCCCGCTCAAGGCATCCTAGGAGGTCCCCATCGCCTCCAGGCCCCGGCTCTCAGCCCTCGTCTTTGGTGTCCTCTTCAGGAACATCATCTCCTTCCTTCTCTGATGGGCCCTCCACAATACCCAAGGAAGAAACAACGAACAAGACTGTCGACGGGGCTCCAGTAGGACATGAGAGCACCCACTACGTCAATATAGTCGCTCCCTCGGCCTCCCTAGATGAATCTAAAGACACAAACATATCCATCAGCCTATCAGAGGGATCTTTTGATGAATCTAAGGGATAAGGGGTGACATATATTCCGCCAATGACAAGCACCCCCCTAGAGCAAGGAGTTCGATGGCAGACGCATTTTCTGTGCCGTCAGAGATTCCCTCCTTCGAGATGGTCGACTTTGATAGATGGGCCATCAGCTACCTGACAATCAGAGACTAGAAGCTTCTTAACATGGTCATGAGGTCGCAAGTAGATGGAGAGGATGTTGTCTGGAGTGACGGTTACTTCTCTATACGACGGGAAGTACTGAAAAGCATGTTCCGCTCCCCGGTCGTAGTAGGGAAGATCCTCTTTCGGGTCTTGGAAGGTGCTATGATCAATAATATAGGCTCCAGGATAGGTCGGCAGCCAATTTACAATGCCACCCCGACCTTGGCGAGAAGATTAATGAAAGTGGTGTATGACTCCATCCAGGTGGCCAACATGCTACAATAAATCGAAGAGCACAACCCAAACCTAGTGTTGGCCCCCTATAAACATAGAAGAAACTGGTTCCTCTGCGTGGCATACCTCAGTAGCCATGACATCCATCTCCTCAGCTGCTGCACCGAAGAGGTCCCATGCTCAGGACACATATTCGTATGCCCAGAAGACAAGCATCTCAAGCTTCCCCCACTGCGTCTTCTTCACACAATCAAGCAAGGAGTCCAATGCCACAGTGGCATTTGGAAATTCTTCTCCCTTGGAGACTTCCCCGTTCAAGAAGAGCCAGAAAGAAAAAATAGCGCATTCATAGTCCTATGTGCCATGGAGCTGCTCCACATCTTCAAATATGTAATACACCTCCAAGGCCAGAATTTCTATCAGCTCAGAAGCACGTACACCTTTCTGCTAATCAAGGACAAATGATATTTCCTAGATACAAGCGTACCAGAGAAGCTGCTAGACAGTGACCAAGAAACTGAATCATCCCAACCCAACAGCCCCACAGGAGAAGAAGCCCAGATGGCCACGGACATCTATGGGGCAGGCAAGCAGATGGACATTCTGCGAAAGATACTCACCAATGAAGACTCCACTTTGCCTACTATTTCAGAAATGATGATTATCAATTTCGACCGTTCAGTGTGTGCTTCACTAACTCAGGAATAGGTCAACAAAATCCTCCTAAGGCTAGTTGATTCTACCCCCACAGACGTCATTTATGAGACAGACAACGTCATAATCCCTCTCGATGACCTTCGGGACTTAGTAAAGGTAGAGGATGTCTAGCGTTGTCGATGGCATCAACCTACATACATATTCTACATAAGAAGTTTGAACACACCTACATCGCCCACCCAATGGTGTTCAACGATATCTTCCTAGCTGATGAATCAGGAGTGAAACAAATGTTTCTATCTAAGATACAATGCAGCATGTCGCGTATCATATTCTTTCCAATGTTGCTTTAAAACCATTGGATGCTCCTAATGGTGTACACTCATCCGCGAATAGCAATCTTCTACAATAGCTCTGATAGCAACAAAGATCATCCGGTGCAGTGTACATCAACTCTGTTGACACCCATCGAGTGCTTAGCAAGGAAATACTACATCAAGGTGGTGACGTTGATCCATCAGTTCCTAGAGAACATGGAGAACAAATGACACAAGCTCCAATTCTAACACAGCAGTCCACAACAAACTCCACAGTCAAACGACTGCGGCATCTACATGCTAGAATGGATCTCTAGCTCGGTGACACTAGAACAATCACCTGACAAGATCCACCACATCGACTACCACAACAAATGCGGAGAGTATGTGTTGGAGCTTCTATCTGACGAAGGTGCAGGCACCAGCTAAAACCCTCGTTGACCTATGTCTACCCTTTCCTACTTATCTCACAACTCTGGGGACAAGGTGTGGGGTAAGTTTGGGGAGTACTATATCAGTGAGGGAGGTACCTAAAAATTTCTTCCCCTTCTCGTCTTTCTTCTTTCCCATATCCTGTGTACATATACATACATGTTTGATAAAAAATAGCACATATACAACTGCTTGCTTCTCAACAATTGTACAAATACACTCTATAGTAAATATTAGATACAACTCCTTCCAGTTTGTTCTCTTCGTGTCTAAGGTGGTGCACGCTTTTTATGCTCTTTCCAAAAATGTAGTCTCAAATGAAAAAAGGCTACAACTTCTCTATGCCAATTTAGAAAAATAATCTCACAATATCTAAGAGATGTGCATGCAAAGGAAAAGGCTGCCCAAACAGAAAAACTCTCCTTTTTCCCCTATCCATCAAAAATCCCAAAAAGAGAGAAAAGCCTTATGAGAGTGAATAAAAGCATGAGAGTTGTGCCAAATAAAAAAATAAAAAAATAAAAAACACTTGTCTCTCCAAAAGTACCCATCTTTAGGCATGGAAGATCTGGGGCAGTGGTACGTAGGATGTGAAATCACTACTCTAAAGCCAATCGGCTTGGACTGCAGGGACCACTTGCCCGTTAACAGACCCGTACCTGGATGGACCAATGGAAAACAAGAAAAACCCAAAAAGCCTTAAGCCTACCCAAAAACCCAACTTCTATTTCCACGCTGTTTGGTAAGAAAGCTAACTTCAGAATCATGCACCCAAGTCTCACCGAAGCTGAAGAGAATTTTTTTTGCTTAAAATAAGGAAGGGAAAAATAAAGTCCATTACTCGTAGATAGACGTAATTTTCCTTTAGACATTTCAGTACTCGCTTAAACCCATTGTCTAAGGACTATGTCTGGTGTGAAGAAGTATTGCAAATAAAGTGTTAAGATAAGTACGTTTGATTGGGGACAATCAAAATGCTAAGTTTGGGGGAGTTGATAACACCCATTTTGTGGCTATTTAGGGCCCATATTTCATAGTCAAACCTGCCTTCTAAACTATTTTCCTCTCCATTTTATCCTGTTATTGCATAAAAATAACCCACACTATGCTCCTGACTCTTTTCCCATCTTTTGTAGAGATTTCCCTCATTTTTTCACCCAAAGGCCGCAAAAAGGCATGTCCCGGCCCATCTACAATGAGCACCTGCACTGACCCTTCTACTGGTCACGCGACACACCCATTTACCTGTTGCGGTCACTGCCCGACACGGCAGCAACCCGATACGATCGTGTCACATGAGGAGTTCTAACAAGTGATAGGCTATCTACCCGACAGGGAGCTTTGTCTTTTGACTAGCTATTGAATTGTATTTCCTGTTCTGACCCCCTTGAGAGAGGGTTGTCATAACTCTAGAGTTTGGACTGATCCGAGCATACGAGAGTACCCAAGATCAGGGCTGCTTTGGTTGTCTTACACTCTGACCTATGCCCACTGCCCTTGAGAGAGGGGATTGGTGCTCAGTTGAGGGCATCCTCTTTGAGAGAAGAGTATGTTGGAAGCTTCCTATGGCCGCTTGTTATGCCTAAGTTTTCTTCCTTCGTGCCTTATCTCGACGATAGTTGTATTCTCTTGGCTTCTGATATACAAACCCTTATAAAAATTACTAAACCCTAAAATCATAATCTTTCTGGTAACTCCAGTTGGAGATAGTCTTTCAGTTTAATTCCTTTGTGGTGTTTTCTTGTTACAATCAAACCCCTCATTTTACCTGTTTGATGTGCTTAGATAAGTGAAACATGAGTTCCGAAGCGTCGTTCTTCCTATCCCTATGTTCAACCCCGAACTACTTTAACCCTATGCTAGTTGTAGGTATCTTAGGCATTCAGGTATTATAAATTATAAAAGTTTGATGACTTAGACATGTCTCCACTCTCTGGACCCACGTCTAAGGCTGATTAGTCCTTCCATCATTTTTATATCCATGTGGAGGACCTTCCCCACACTTGTGATGATTGTTCTTGTTGCTATCCTTGTCCAGGATTTGTGGTTTGAAAGGATTTTGATCCAGACAGGCACCGTCATCAGATCATCCTTCTTCAGTATGTCACCATACTTGTATTTTTTGGCAATGACAAGTTGTCTACCAAACCATCAAGGACCCCCATTCAGGAAGGTTCTTTTATCATTGTCATTAGAAAAACAGATGATGAAGAAGCATTCCTCTTTGGACATCATGTCAAAATCTCTAGTAGGTTTATGTACTCGTCGGATCCATGCAATGAGATGGGTAAAGAAAGGTCTTTTTCCCATAACATAGATCGAGACCGAGTTTTCCCATATGTCTCTCATGAGGCCATATTCCTCCGTGTCATGGTTGACAATGATGTGGTTGTCCTTCTTCATGGTCTTAGGGAAGGACATCTCAGAGCTCTCCTTTTCTTGCGTTGGGGTTTGCTTGACAACCTGTGTCTAGGTTGCTTTGCTTCCAGTAACATGAATCTCCTTCTCCTTGTTGGCTTCTGTGGTAGGGTTTTGCGATGGTGGGTTTTGGGTGGGAATGATGGGGTTGGGGTGGGTTGGCTTGGCCAACGGGCAAGGCATCCATGGCCATCGTTCCATCTCAGTTAACCTGGTTGATCGCCAGAGAAACACTAGGAGCATATGTATGGGATTAAGAGAGAAAGATTTCCCCCCCTTCCCTCTCCCACACTAGTGGCAGAGGCCGAATGCCCGAGAGGGTAGTAAATCAAGGTGGCAACTGGGATTCGAACCCGGGTCCCTTTGTTAGGGGACACTGTGATTGACCACTTGAGCCACTCCTTGTAGGCACATATGTATGTATCAGAATCAGGTAAATATATTTTGAATTCCTACTAAAAAGATAGGAGTTCAAGAGTTACATGTAGGCCCTATGCCTTACATCACATAGAACAGAGATACAACTCAATCTTTTAACTAATGTGCAACTTGTGTTTAACATATTTACAAATTTTCACAGCAATGCTCATAGCATATGCAGAAGCACCAGAATGTCTCTTGCCATTCTATTCCTCCCACACAGAGTAGCACAAAACAGCAAAAGGAAGCTTCTTCCTATCATCATTCCCACACTTTATTAGCACCCTTCTTGGGTCACCCTCTAGCTGAATGTGTACCTTAAAGTCATTGCACACCGTATCCCAGATCTCTCTTGTGAATTTGCATTCACCCACAAGATGATTATGAGATTCTTCAGCCTCCTTACATAATAAGAACAAGGTAGATACATCATAGTTCCATCCCTTTATCTTATCAAGAGTGGCAAGAATACTATGAAGAATTTTACATACACACATTCTCCATTTTAGCACATGCATCCCGGTTCAAATTTGCTCCCCATGTGTGTCCCTTTCACTCCTAGATCGTGTCACTTCCCATAAGCTTGTCTTTGGGTCTTTAGGTCTCCATTTCTTTATATTTTGGGCCTTGGACAAATGTCTAACATGTTGCCATGTATCTGTCATGACATTGATAGTGTGTGAATAACCTTCTCTTGTCTTTGGTTTGAAGTCCAATCCTCTTGGATATCTCTCCCTCATCCATTTCCCCCAAGTTGAGGTGCCTTCTTGATAGATGATTATATGCCTCATTGTCCCCCTTTTTGCTATGTCTTTAGGTTCTTTAATTTCATCCCTCCTTCATCTCTTGGTAGCTCCACTCTTGCATATTTCATAGGATGATGTCTACTTGCCCACAGAAAATATGTCATCTTCATTTCCATTTTTTCTGGGACTAAAATAAGAATCTCCCCTTATTCCACCCAGAAGATAATAAGTCCTTCAATGGCAACCTTAATCATTTTTGCTTGTCCCATCATGGAAGTCTTCTATGTTGGCCATCTATTCACCATTTTCTCCATCTTGTCCATGCATTCAACAAAATCTTTGACTTGTAGATTACCTCGAGCCAATGGAAACCACAGATATTTTGTTGAAAATTTTCCCCTCTCCACATCCATTACATCTACTAACCTGTCTCCCATCTGGTAGAAATTCTTGGAAAGGAAAATGTGTGTTTTTTTAGCATTCACACACAGCCACATCTATTCTATGAATCTCCTAACAGTTTTTTAAGATTTTCCAGAGAATGATGCTTAGCTTCAATAAAAACTAACACATCATCTACAACAATCAAGTGGGTCATCACCTTTTTTCTATGTATTGTGTAGGGATTAATCTCCTTTTCCACCTCAGCTTGCTACATCTTTTATGTAAAGTACTACATAACAATCACAAAAAGGAGAGGTGAGAGGGGGTCACCTTGACGTAAGCCATTACCTCCTCTAAACATTCCTGTAGATGTTCCATTAACCAAAACATAAAAGCTTGTGGTGCCAACACATTGTGTCATCCAGTAAATCCATTACTCATTGAACCCCATTTTTTGCATAATCCACCACAGTTTCTCCCATTTAACATTGTCATAGGCTTTGGAGACATCAAACTTTAAGCAGACTTTCCTACTTCCTCGCATGACATTATTATCCAATAGAAATTACTCATCCAGCAAAGCATAATCACTGATGCTTCCTCATGTCATAAAGGCTCCTTGATTTATAGAAATAAGATAAGGAAGTACCTACTTCAATCTAGCAGCCAAAATCTTAGGAATTATTTTGTATTGTACCAAGCAACATGCAATAGGTCTGAAATCTACAAGAGAGGAAGTAACCTTCTTCTTAGGAATGTGTAACAGAAAATAATGATTAACACTATCTCACCATGTTGTCTCCTTAAATAAACCAGCTAACATATGCAACCAAATCCTCCTTGAAGATATCCCATGTCTTCTTGTAGAAAAAAGCAATAAACCCATCTGACCCTAGAGACTTGTTGTTGCCAATACTCCATACTGCCTCTTTGACCTCTTGTTCATTAATAATATTATGTATGTATGTATGTATGGGATTAAGAGAGAAAGATTTCTCCCCCCCTCCCATACCCATGGCTGAGGCCGAACGCCCAGGAGGGTCGTAAATTAAGGCGGCAACTGGGATTCGAACTTGGGTCCCTTCATGAGGAGACACTATGCTTGGCTACTTGAGCCACTCCTTGTTGGCAATATTATGTATGTATGTATGTATGTATGTATGTATGTATGTATGTATGTATCAGAAATTTTTGGTAAATATATTCCCGACCCTCAAAGAGGGACAAAATTACAAGCTACACCCATATGTGTAGTTTACAAAACTGAAGGATCTAGGTTAGAACCTTACAAAGAATATGAAAAACTAGTACTTTTAGTACTTACAAAAAGACCAGTTTCAAATCAGGAACAGAGATACATTATTCAACTTATACATTTTATAATGCATCTGAAGTTCTTTCTCAATCCTACTAAACACATTTAACTCATCTCTAGGTTTTCCTCCATGCTTCCTAGAGTTTCTTTCGATCCAGATGACATGGATGCAAAGAGTAACCGCCCAGAGGATGATCACCTTGTCTTCATTTCTAATGTTGTGTAGGTTCATAAGGCACTCTTGCATGCTCAAGGATTGGATTCCACACTTCAATGCCGCTCTGCCCCAGAGGTATCACCACCATTTACAATCTGATGTAAGATGAATAGCAGTTTCCAAGTCTGTATTGCAAAGACAGCACTTACCATCCACATTCGGATTCCATTTTAGAACATTTTCCATCGTAGGAAGTAGATTCTTGTGTGCTCTGAAAGTATATATGTATGTATGTATGTATGTATGTATGTATGTATGTATGTATGTATGTATGTATGTATGTATGTATGTATGTATGTATGTATGTATGTATGTATGTATGTATGTATGTATGTATGTATGTATGTATGTATGTATGTATGTATGTATGTATGTATGTATGTGTATATGTATCAGAATCAGGTAAATATATTCCGAATTCCTCCTAAAAATATAGGAGGTCAATTTTTTATAGAAACACTCATTGCATTGCAACAACATCTTGATTTGTTTTGGCATTTCGTTACTCCCAAATATGGTAGAATAGAGAGGAAATAGCAACTTCTTCCTATCATCATTCCCACACTTTGTCAGCATCCTTCTTGGATCACTCGTTAGTTGGAATTGTACTTTGAAATCCTTACACAACATATCCCACACCTCCCATGCGAATATGCATTCACCCACAAGGTGGTTGTAGGATTCTTTAGCACCTTTTCATAGAAAGAACAAAGTAGATACATCATAGTTCTACCCCTTTATTCTATCAAGAGTAGCAAGAACACTATGCATAATTTTATATACGCACATGCTCCATTTTGGCACATACACACCAGTCCAGATCTACTCCACATGCATGTCTTTTGCTTCCCTTTAGCGTGTCACCTCCCATAAGCATGCCTTTGGATCTCTAAGACTCCATCTCCCCATATCCTGGGCCACGAACAGGTGTCTAACATGCTACCATGCTTATGTCATAACATTAACAGTTTGTGAGTATCCTTCCCTTGTCTTTGGCTTGAAGTCTAGTCCCCTTGGATATCTCTCCCTCATTCATTTCCCCTAAGTTGAGGAGCCTTCTTGATAAATTATTATTCTCCACATTGTCCCCACTTTTCTATGTCTTTTGGAGATTTTAAGTTCAACCTGCCTTCATCTTTTGGTAGTGCCACTCTTGAATATCTCATAGGATGATTCTCACTTGCCACATGAAATTTGCCATCTTCATCTCCATTCTGTCTAGAATAAACCTAAGGATCTCCCCTTGTTACACCCAAAATATGAGATGACCTTCTATAGAAGCCTTTATCAGTGTTGGTCCTTCCGTCATGGATGTCTTTTGTGTTGGCCATTTATTAATCATTTCCTCCATTCTATCCATGCATTCTGTAAATTCTTTGACTTGTAGGTTTCCTCCAGCTAAAGGAAAACCACGGTATTTTGTTGTGAAGTTTCCCCTTTCCACGCCCATTGCATCTACCAACTTGTCTTCTATCTGGTAGCAGATTTTTGATAGAAAAATATGTGTCTTGTTTTGATTCACACAAAGCCCCATCTTCTCTCTGAACTTCCCTGGTAGATGTTTAATATTTTCTAGAGAATGTTTCTTGGCTTCAACAAACACTAACACATCATCTACAAAAATCAAATGGCTCATCACCTTTGTTCCATGGACTATGTAGGACTTGATCTCCTTTTTAATTTTAACTTGCTACATCTTCTGTGTAAAGTACTCCATAACAATCACAAAGAGGAGAGGTGAAAGGGGGTCTCCTTGGCACAAACCATTACCTCCTCTAAACATATCTACAGATGTGCCATTAACCAGAATAGAAAAGCTTGTAGTGTCAACCCATTGTGTCATCCAGCAGATTCATCGATCATTGAACCCCATTTGTTTCATAATCTACCACAACTTCTCCCATCGGACACTATCGTAGGCTTTGGAAACATCCAACTTTAAGCAAGCTTTCCTACTTCCTCTCATGACATTGTAGTTCAGTAGGAATTCTCCTACCAGTAGTGCACAGTCACTAATACTTCTCCATGACACAAAGGCTCCTTGATTTGCAGAAATGAGATAGGGAAGTACCATCTTCAATCTAGCAACTAGAATCTTAGCAATGATTTTATATTGTACAGAGTAGCATGCAATAGGTATGAAATCAGTAAGAGAGGAAGTAACCTTCATCTTAGGAATGAGTACCAGAAAGAATGATTAACCTATCTCACCATATTTCCTCCTTCTAGGAACTAGCAAACATATGCAACCAAATCCTCCTTGATGATATCCCATGTCTTCTTGTAGAAAAAAGCATTGAAACCATCTAACCCTGGAGACTTATTGTTTTAGATGCTCCATATTGCTTCCTTGACTTCTTGTTCATTAGTTCTTCTTGTAAGAATATTATTATGTGTGCTTGTAAGTCTGAACCTCCATTCGAACTCCTCCTCCTCTATGTCATTTTTGAAACTTTTGTTCTATAATTATGTATAGAAGTTTATGGCCTGCTCCTCCAGGTCCTCCTATTTTTTGACCACTCTCCCTTCAACATCAACTAACTCAGAAATAATATTATCAACCTCTCTTCCTTTAATAGTGGTATGGTAGAGTTTCGTGTTTCTATCCCCATCCTCCAACCATTTTTCCCTACTTCTTTGCCAGTAGAATTTTTCCTCTACTTTCTTTAGATCCTCAAGCATCGACTTTAGTTCTTTGTCCTTCTCTATCAGTTCAAAATTAAGAGGGTCAGCCCCCAATTTTTTGCTGACCTCCTTGCATTCTTCTTTTGTTTCCTTCATCGAATTTGGAATGATCACTTCAACCTTGACCTATCTCTTGAGTGCAGTCTTGGTACTTGCCATGTTTTTGCAAACACATACATTAGATTTCATGTCACCTATGTGATCCAACCTTCTTTTATGACATCTTTAAAACCTTTCCATTCAGCCTAGTAATTTAGGAATCTAAAAGGTTTTCTATTTTGTTTCTTTTCTGTGATTTGAATTGAGATAGGCGCATGATCACTTAGCTCAGATCCACCTACCTTCACCTACACATTAGGAAGGATTCGCAACCATTCATCATTCACTAAATCTCTATCCAATTTACTTTCTATCATGTTCTTTTCCCCCCTCTCATTGTTTCATGTAAAGATATCACCGCCCACCATTGGTAGTTCAAAAAGACTGGCTTTATCAATAGCTTGCATGAAAGAAATTATCTCCTCATTCAATGCTAATCTTTTTCCCCTCTTTTCAACCTACAAATGAATAGTATTAAAGTCTCCAATCACCAACCATGGTAGAGTTACCTATTTGGATAGAGATACCAAATCCTTCCACAAATCAAGTCTGGCCTTGGTATCATTATGACCGTATACAGTTGTCACCTAGATGTGTAAGCCTCCATTATTATTGTAATCAACTGTAACTTATTGGTCTGACATTTGTATCACTGACACCTGCCATGCTCTCGGCTTCCATGCCATGCAGACTCTGGCTATCTTAGCATAATCTATGTTGGATATCTTCTCCCATCCTTGTGGAAATAAATATCTTATACTATTTTTATTTTGGACCTTTATTTTCGTTCCTACCAAAGTAACCAATGAGTGCTCACTAGCAGTAATCCACTCTCAGATTTCCTTCTTCTTATTCATGTGGCACCCAACCTTAATATTCCATAAGAGCATGGACATATCAAAGGTTTTTTTGTAACCTGGTATGCCTGACAGACTCCTTCTTGCTATCCTTCCTTCTCACCTCTTGCTCCTTTTGTGCCACAACATATCCCCCCTCCTTATCTAATTCAAAGAGAGCTTCAAAACTATTTGTGTTGTCTAGGATGGTACTTATACCCACACTCTTTGGTATACCTATTTTTGTAGGCCCTTTCCTCCTTGTTGAGGAAACAAATTCTCCTTCTTCATGTCCAGTGTCTTCAGGAGTCCCTTTGCCTTTTGTTGGTATTTCTCTGCCTTCATCCCCTGCTTGCGAGATTGAAGCCTTCTTGCCATCTAGTAGTCACATATGGTTCGTCATCTCAGTCGATGGCTTCTCTATAGTACGAATACCATCATCTACCTTCTTCCATATCTTCTTCATGACAACCTCCTCATCCACTTTCTTTGCTTCCTGCTTCCCACATTGCTATGTGCCATGCCTGAAGGTGCAACGCTTGCTTCAAGAAATTGGAAGGTGATCATATTCGATCATCATTGGGATTGGGTATCTTCCCTTCACATTGAGCCAGACCACCTTTGTCTTAGGTCCATCAACCTCCAGCTCCACTAGGACTCTTGGTTCATTGCCCTCCAAGGAATTCTCATCAATATGTAGCACTATCCCAGCTCTTACCTCTTTGGTGCTGGTAGCTTTCCTAGTCCATGTCCACCCAAAAGACTTCAACGTTGTCCAAGTTGGGATAGAAAGAAAAGCATCATTACAAAGCTTGTCACTAAGTTGATAGTTTTTGGCAATCACCAAATGCTGGTTGAATCACCAAGGGCCCATGGCCAATGCTACTTCCTTGTCCACCGCCATAGAGAACCAAATAAGAAAGATTCCATGATCCCGTGATAGAATATCAAACTCCCCTTTAGGTTTACATGTCCTTCACCCAGGCCAACAAGTGAGGGTATAATTGATTCTTACCAAAGGTGTACACCATGATGGTGAACACTAATACGTTCTTCATCCTGTCGAACTCCTCCTCATCCAATTTGACATGGACTTCTCCGTCTGCAACCCAAGGTTTTTGGAATTACAACTCTTTTTTATTCTTGTTACAAGTTGCTTAAGAATTTGATTTCAAGCAACTCCTCATCGTCCTGAACTAGCGCCCTCCTTCTGTGATGCACCAACATTGTCTACCATCTTCTGTGATGAATTTGCATTGAAAACCAACTTCTGTGACACATCGGTGTTGATGCACTATTGTGATGTGTCATCGTCAACATCCTACACCTGCGACGTGGCGTCGGCTCCCCTTGTGATGTAGTGTCAGCTACCCCCTGCGACATAGCATTGGCTCCCCCTGAGGCACAGCGTCGGCTCCCTCCTATGACGCATTGGCGTTGATGCACTACTGTGATGTGTTGTCATCGACATCCTGCTCCCGCGGTGCGGCGTCGGCTCCCCCTGTGATGCAGCATTGGCTACCCCTGTGATGCAGTGCCACTTCCCTTCTTCTATGATGCGTCGATGACACTCACATTCTTTGACGTGTCATTAGCGTTCTTTCTATGTGACATGTCGGCGTCAATGCCTCTCCTTTGCACCCCACAATTAGGGCTCCTATCATATCTGTTCTTCTCTCCTCTCTCAAGGGTTGATGGGTTAGGGGAAGGGGTAGGGTTGGATGGAGTTGGCAGCTGTTGGTGGAGTTGGAGGTGGATGTGGGTTGGACAATGGGGGTTTCACACCCCGTTGTTGGCATCGTCACCTGGGCAAACGTTTGGCATTTCACCAGAGCTAACCTAGGGGACGACACTCTTGTATGTATGTATGTATGTATGTATGTATGTATGTATGTATGTATGTATGTATGTATGTATGTAAGTATCAAAATCAGGTAAATATATTCCGACTTCCCATAAAATTATAGAGGGTCAAGAGTTACATATAGCCCAATGCCATACATCAAAAAAGAGTAAAAACTCACACTCCTACCTAATGTGCAACTTGCATTTGACACATTTACAAATTCTTTCAGCAATTGTAGTTGGATTTGTGGCTCAGCCTTCATGTCTCTGTGCATTCCTTTCCTCCCATATGTGGTAGCATAGAGCAACAAAAAAGATCCTCTTTCGGTCACTTTTCCCATAGCTAGACAGCATTCTTCGTGACTCTTCCTTAACTACATGTTCAAGCTGAATTTTTCACATATAATCTCCCATACCTCCCGTGTAAATGTACAACAACCAAAAAAGTGTATATGATATTTGTCCTCTTCTTTACAGAGTAAACAAACAGCAGCAACATCTTGATACCATTCATGTATTTTATCTAGTATAGCCAAAGTGTTGTGTAGAATTTTATAGACGCACATGCTCCACTTTGGAACCTGAATACCAGCCCATACCTGCTCCATGTGCCTATCATTTTCTTCTCTGGAACGTGTTATTTCCCACAGATTGATCTTTGTATCTTTGAGTTTCTATCATCCTGCCTCATGTGGAGCTAACAAATATCTAACATGTTGCCACATTTCCGTCATAACATTGATGGTACATGAATATCCTTCTCTTGTCTTTAGTATGAAGTCCAGTCCTCTAGGAATACTTTCTCTCATCCGTTTTCCCCAAGTAGACATTCCCTCTTGACATATAATAATTCTTCTCATTGTTCCCCACTTTTCTATGTCTCTTGGTACTTTTAAGTCCAGCCCACCTTCATCTTTTGGGAGTGCCAAGCGTGCATATTTTGTTGGATGGTGTGTACTAGACAAAAGGAAGTTTTCCATCTTCATTTCCATTCTATCTAACACTGCCCCAGGAATCTCTCCTTGTTGTACCAGAAGATCAGAAGTCCCTCAACCATCGCCTTCAAAAGAGTGGCTCTTCCAGCCATTGATGTTTTCTGCGTTGGCCATCTATTGGTCATTTCCTCCAATCTGTCCATGCAATCAACAAAGTCTTTAACATTTAGGTTTCCTCCCGACAATGGAAATCCCAGATATTTAGTAGGAAACACCCCCAAGTCTACTCCCATGGCTTCCTTCAGTTAATCTTCTATTAGGTAGTAATTCTTGGATAGAAAAAGATGAGTATTGTGAGATTTAACACACAGCCTCGTCTGTTCCTAGAACCTCCTAAGCAGGCCCTACAAATTCCCTAGAGTATTTTGCTTGGCTTCCACAAAGAAAAGGACATCATATACAAAGATTATATGTGTCATCACTTTAGTGCCATGCACTATATATGGTCTAATCACCTTACTTATTTCTTCTTCTTGCATCTTCCAGGTAAAGTACTCCATGACAATCACAAAGAGCAAAGGAGAGAGTGGGCCCCCTAACCCAGTCCATTGTCTCCTTTGAACATACCTACAGAAGTGCCATTAACCAGTATAGAGAAGCTAGTGGTCCCGACACACTATTTAATCCAGCCAATTCATTGCTCGGTGAACCCCATCTGCTTCATGATCCACCATAATTTATCCCATCTCATGCTATCAAAAGCTTTAGACACATCAAGATTTAAGCATGCCTTCCTACTCTCTCTCATAACATTGTAGTCTTGTAAGAACTCACATGCCATCAAAGCACAATCACTAATGCTTCTTCCTATCACAAATTCCCCCTGGTTTGTAGAAATAACATAGGGAAGTAATGTCTTCAATCTAGCAGCCAGGATCTTTACAATGATTTTACATTGTACCGAGCATTATGCAATAGGTCTGAAATCAACAAGGGAAGCAGTCATTTTCTTCTTGGGAATGAGCACAAGGAAATATTGATTAACCTGTATGATCATATATCCTCCTACTAAGAACCATCTCACATATGTCATCATGTCCTCTATGATATCTCATGATTTTGTATAGAAAAAAGCATTAAAACCATCAGAACCTGGTGACTTGTTGTTGCCAACACTCCAGAGTGCATCTTTGACTTCCTTCTCATTTGTTTCCCTTGTGGTTATATTATTATGGGTACTTGCCAGTTTAAACTTTCACTCCATATCCTCCTCTTCCATATCGTCATCAAACTCCTTATTGTACAAAGAAGAATAAAATTGGATAGATTGTTCTTCCAAGTCCTCCTAATTGTTGACAGCATTCCCATCACTATCAATAAGCTCTGAGATGATGTTGTCGGCCTCTTTCCTCTTAACAACTGAATGATATAGTTTGGTATTTCTATCACCAACTTCCATCCATTTCTCTCTACTCCTCTTCCAGTAGAACTTTTTCTCAACCTTCTTTAAGTCTTCAAGCATCATTTTCAGCTCACTATCTTTCTTTATCAACTCTTCATTTAGTGGATTATGTAGCAGCAATCTTCTGACCTCCATACATTCTTCTTTGGTTTCCTTCAGCATATTGGGAATGCTCACCTTCTCCTTATCCCAACTTTTGAGTGCACACTTGGTATTATCTAGTTTATTTGCAAACACATACATTGGATTCCCCTTCACTTTGATGTTCTAGCTTTCTCTAATGACATCATTGAATCCCTTCCAATCAACCCAATAGTTCAGGAACCTCAAAGGTATTCTCTTTTGTTTCTTTTCTATGATTTGCACTGAAATTGGGGCATGGTCACTCAACTCGGATCCGTCGGCTTAAACCTTCTCATTATGGAAAATCTAAAGCCACTTTTCATTCACTAGAGCTTTGTGAAGCTTGCTTGCAATTCTATCCTCTGGCTTCATCTCATTGTTCCAAGTGAACAAGTCCCCACCAACCATGGGTAATTCAAAAAGTCCATCTTGATCAATGGTATAATTGAAAGCATTAGTCACTACATTCACTGCTGGTCGTCCACCTCTCTTCTTAGCTTGGAGTCTGGCATTATTGAAGTCACCAATCACCAACCACAGATAAGATATATTTCTATATATTTATCAGTTCCTGCCATAAACTATGTCTCCTATTTACATCATTATGAGCGTAGAAAGCTGTCAACAACATATGTAATCCACCTGCATTCCTACACTTTATTGTAATATGTTGATCTGACATCTATATCACAATATCCTACCATGCATTTGATTTTCATGCAACATAAACTCTGGCCAACTCAGAATGCTCTAGATTAGACACATGTTCCCATCCTTGAGGAAATAACTATCTAATGTTGTTACTATTTTGCCTTGTTATTTTTGTTTCCACCAAAACTACCAAGGAATGCCCACTAGCAGCGATCCACTCCTGGATCTCCTTCTTTTTGTACCTATCTCACCCACCTTTAATATTCCATAGGAGTATGGACATATCAAAGGTTCCTATTTTCCTTGGTACACCTACCCGACTCCTTCCTCTAGTCCTTCTTTTTCACCTCCCTTTCCTTATGTTCTTTTGTTGCTCCATCCTCCTTGTTAGAGTTAGAAAGAGCTTCAAAGATATTTTTGTATCTAGGATGGTGCTCACCCCCACATTATTAGAAATACCAGATCTCTTATGTCCTTTCTTCTTAGAAGTAGAGATGAATTCTCCTTCTTCCCTTGTAGTTCCTCCTGGGTTATTTGGACCCATCTTTGGTGTGCCACTGTCATCCATGAAATCAAGGCCAACCTTAGTGTCAGGAGCTTCTTGCATGTCTACCATTGTGTGTGCCTCTTCATGTGTCCCTGTTGTTCCACTGGCAGACCCAGTGTCTGGCACAACACTAGGGCCTTTGTCCTTCCAAACCTATGTAGGCACTTGTGTCTTCTTCTCCACCTTTTTATATGTCTTCTATTTTCTACATGTATTGCATTATTGGTTGTTATGCCTGAAAGCACATCAATGGATACACTTCACCAGTGGCCCATCATAGCATATATCCACTGGGATTAGATCATGACCTCAGACATTCAACCGAACTCTCTCTAGTGCTTTAGTATCCACTTTCAATTCGACCAGGACTCGGGCCTCATCTGTATTTAATGAGTGATTGTCAATGTGCAACACCTTCCCCACACCAGCAGTAATAGTCCCCGCCGTCTGCTGGGTCCAAGCATGGCCAATTGACTTCAAGGTGATCCAGTTGGAGATTGTGGCAAAGAGATCATGTCGAAGTTCATCTCCATGTTGGTAATCCTTCATCACCACAAGTTGCGTGTCGAACCAGTGAGGTCCTAGGTTGAGGACCTCTCTCTTATCTTTGGCATTATTGAATCGGATAAGAAATATATTGTTCTCCCTCGACAATATCTCAAATGAGCACTTTGATCTCCATGTCCTGTGTATCCATGTCTGGAAATGTGGGTAGTAGGTTCTCTTACCTAGGGTGTAGGCCACGATGGTGAACTCCCATATGTTGTGCATCCAATCAAACTCCTCCACATCTAGGTCAACATGAACTTGTCCATCACAATGCCTCAGCTCCAAGAAACACTCCATGGTGTCGTGTTGGGCAAGCTACTTTAGTATATGACACAAGTCCTTATTGGCTCTTTGTCCATCCCTACCCGACAAAGATTCTACATCAACGATGTTGGGAGACAACCTGTTGTTGATCGACCCTCCTCTGTTAGTGTTGTGTACATCCTTTCCCATTGTTGATGTTGCATTGACTCTGTGGGGAGACACCCGATTGCTGCTTGATGCTCCTCCTCCATCCTTCCCCATCAGTGATGTTGAATAAACTTTGTAGGTACATGCCTCGTTGCTGCCCGAAGTCCCACCCATCGACGATGTTACGTCAACTCTATAGGTAGACACCCCATTGCTGCCCGACGCTCCCCTACTAGGGCTAGGTCTTCTAGCATTTCTGGTTGCTCCTCTAGCCTCTTGTGCTTTCGGTGGTGTAGGGATGTTGGGTGGGGTTGTGTTGATGTTGCGCTGGTGGATGATTACACCCGGAGTGGTCGTCATCGTGGGCACCATGCCTGACACCCTAATTGCCCAAACAATCGCCCAGACAGAGTATTAGGGGTGACTCTATGTTTGCATTGTATGTATGGGATTAAGAGAGTAAGATTTCTCCACCCCTCACCCATGCCTGTGGTGGAGTTTGAATGCCCAGGAGGGTGGTAAATCAAGGCGGCAATTGGGATTCGAACCTGAGTCCCTTTGTTAGGTGACACCGTGCTTGACCACTTGAGCCACTCCTTTTCGGCATTTGTATTGTATGTATGTACGCATGTATGTATGTATGAATGAACGTATGTATGTACATAGATAAAAATACACTGATAAAGATAGAATAAGTTACTAAACATTTCCACATTTTACTATTGGATAGAAAATTCACATTCCCTTTTAATGTATGATATGCAAAATATTTTCAAAAATGATATTTGAATTGTATCTAAACTAAGTTGTAGATATCAAAACTATATGGTTTCATTATGTAATAAAGTGTCTTGAAAAGATAAATCCAAATGGAAAGAACAGAACTAGATATATGTAGACAAGAAGCCTATACCTTAAGGTATATGAAATATTTGTAACCATCATATACTGGATACATTCAAAACAATTCTATTTCATGCTACATAATGCATTTGATATGCATGTTTCAGATAAAACTTTATTTCAACTCTAATAAAATGGGAAGTGTGTTTTGGGATATGATATACAAATTAATGTGTATAGAACTCTATAGTTCCTCCATTGATTCATGTACATAGAATCTTCTAATGTTTATGTTACATAATTTAAATTAGGATTATTAGTTGAATATAGTCCCTATGGTTGGTTGTTAAAGATTGATACTATACAATATTAGATGCTATTTGGTGTGGGACTATCATATCTATAGGTGTAGATCACCCCCCCATTGTGAACATACACCATTGTTTATTGTAACCCGGACCATTGTTATACTTATATCCAGTTAAATATTTCAATATTGATTTTGAAAAGTAACAAATATAGAAAGTTATGTGGGAAACAAAATTTTGTTTAATAGAATCATGTGAAATTATATATATATATATATATATATATATATATATATATATATATATTTAATGGTTAATCATGGGAATATGTGCATAGGTACTTATGTGTGCATAAGAGTAGGAATTGGGTATGGATGGCAGCACCTAGTATTTAGATGGGGGTCCATAGCCTTTCATCTTCATTGCTAACCTCCTCTTGTTCTGCACCCTCCATCCTCCCCATCATGTGCATCCCACCCCATCCTATCTTAATGATTCCTAGGATGTAGGTAAATATTCTCCCTCCCCACTACGTTGTCACTCCTACAATTATAGTTACTTTATAGTGGCCTCCCTTCAACCACCACATCTTTCCAAATACCTCCTTTTCTGGAAAAACTTACCTAGGGTTTTCATATGTTTTCTCATGGGCTCACATACCTATAAAGAAGACTGGATACCCTAACATATGCCCCATTCCCCCACCATTGCCTTCCATGGTCCTTGCTACTCCACGACTCTCCCAAAAAGCATGTGCATCAAAATACCCATAGAGCTCCAAACTACCCTCCCCGAACACCATCTCTAATGATGGCCATTGTATCTCCTTACCTGGGACCTTTAGTATAGGCTTCTATCACCACCAGATGATAACAAGGTCCATAATCTTCTCCAACATATGGATATATATGTTGCCCAAATGGCATCATGGTTGAATTAATCTCCACTATGGAAATGTCTAATACCTCATACTCATTGAGCTTGACATCTATATCCAGTTCATTTGTAGTGATAAGTATCTCAATCTCATGGGAGTATTCTTCATCAAATAAATCACCATGTCACCTTGTAGTGGTGTGATTATGGTTCGTTCCCTTTTACTAGTATTCATCATGAGATCGATACTTTGTTCTGAGCACCTCACATATACAACAAAAACCTCAGAAGCAAAAACATATACATCAACCCCTTATAACCCCAACACAAGAATAGCAACAAATCCTAACATCCTCACTATTTCTAGTGTGATTTTGTGCCACGTTCCATCCACAACTGGAATTTTCACTCCCTACATCATCTCCTATGGGTATCATCAATATATACTCCTCTTCTTATGATGATGACACAATTGGTATTCTCGATCAAGGTTACACTAAATATATAGCATCAAAGCTCAACAATTTTATCTAGATAGGTTTATATTCTTCCTCTTTTCTTTCAAATAAATTAAAACAATCACTTATCATTATCAATTTACCCACTCCAAACCTAATACATATACCCAAACCTTCCTTCAATATTGGTATTTCATAAGAAAAGGGGAAAATCCATTATTCTTTTAAGAATTTTATTAGCTTATATTGTGGTATTATTGGACATACGTCATTGGGTTGTCAAAGACACTTCTTTTCTTTAGGTGTAAATCCATTAAACAACCTTTTTTAGATATCCAAAAGATCAAGAAGACACATCTTACCTCTACGGTCCTTTTAAACAAAAACATCCTCACTCTTCATTTAGATATAAGAAACAAATCAAATTATAATACCTTCTATATACTATCCCTCGTATCACTAAGATGATTAGAAAATTATCCTCTAATATTTATTCCTCTCTCCCACCATTATATCCACCTTCTAGAACTTGCATTCACCTTTCTCTACATATACAATCCATACCACAATATATCATAATAGACTGTCCCAAATACTAGATACAAAGCCATCCCACCCTCTCTCATAGATGAAGCCTTCCACAACACTCCTAACACATAAAAACATTATATGCCACCTCGATAGACACAACTATCCCCTTTTCCAGTCCTAAATGATATCAACTCTCCATAAACCTAACTATCCACATTGCGTACCTTCCCAAGATACAGTCCCACATCTCATACATGACAAAACTATGAGAAGTGACACAAATCACCATTTTATCTTCCCAACTCACCCATTCAACATTACACATATTTACACTTGGCATTAACACCGTTCACACTTTTTGTACCCCCATAACATCCACATTCCCTTAATGGACCCTCACATAGCTTATCCCACCCGCAACGACACTAACAATCTAGAATCCCAAATCTACCCAAAACTAGGTTAACATGTCATCTGCACGGACTTATGCTTAGCATGTCAGGGACATCCTCTTTGTAGTAGTGGCATTATGGTTCACATATATGTTAGTGTTGCCCAGACGACACCACACAATCTGATAAAAACCCTAATACCATGGCCTCTAGATAAAAACATCCATGGAATGGGTCTGGAAACATGATGACCCTTGGCGCAAAGTTGTCCCTTTATACCGCAGCTATTGGAAACTCTCCACAATTTAAAACAACTATCAATTCTTCATAATAAAACACAAAACCTCATCCATGAATATTTCTTCTACAAACCTCCTACAAGTTATCAAAGAACATGTGTATTGTATTAGCAATTTCCTCAAGTTTATTGCTATGGCTCTCACAAGTGACAAGGTTCATGTTGCACCTTCTCAACCATGCTCAGATGATAGGTTGGTTGATGTTTGATCACCTTCTTCAGCGGTTGCAGGATTGAAAAAAAATCCTCAACTCTTGCATGCATAAATTATTCACATGACCATGTGCAACAACCTATACACACATACACACTACCACATCAAGATCCCATGACTGCTTGAATCCCTACTTGATTTTTATTACACAAATGTTGATCCACCAGATGCATACCCTAAATTGTCTAACCTCAAATAGTTCTTGGGTTGTTGCAACAGTATTGGTCATGTATCTCAATGATGACAAAAAAACATTTCATTGCATATATCTATGACAATATCTTCTAATCATATAGTGCTAATAAATGCATCAACATGTTGTTCAAGTCCTTACACATATAATATGTATTCCTTCACTCCATATCCCTTTTATTTCTACTTTCTATTCTCTTGTAATATAAATGTTTTTCCTTCTTGCAAAAAGCAAAGACTCCTTGACCACCATATAAAAGTCAACAAAATAGACATAATCATTATTGAAGAAACT